>JASCYN010000149.1:26739776-27130255 GCA_030408155.1 Lophura swinhoii | reverse complement strand
ATTTGGGAGAAATGTGGCATGTCTGGAAGAAACTGTCCTATTTTGGGGATAAAACAAGTATTTGTGGGTGAAAAGGTCCTATTTGAAGGGGGAAAGCTGGTATTTCTTGGAGAAGATGTGATATATTTTGGAGAAATGTGGCATTTCTGGAAGAAACTGTCCTCTTTTGGGGATCAAAGAGGTATTTGTGGGTGAAAAGGTCCTATTTGAAGGGAGATACCTGGTATTTCTTGGAGAAGATGTGATATATTTTGGAGAAATGTGGCATTTCTGGAAGAAACTGTCCTCTTTTGGGGATAAAAGAGGTATTTGTGGGTGAAAAGGTCCTATTTGAAGGGGGAACCCTGGTATTTCTTGGAGAAGATGTGATCTATTTGGGAGAAATGTGGCATTTCTGGAAGAAACTGTCCTGTTCTGGGGATAAAAGAGGTATTTGTGGGTGAAAAGGTCCTATTTGAAGGGGGAAACCTGGTATTTCTTGGAGAAGATATGGTATATTTGGGAGAAATGTGGCCTTTCTGGAAGAAACTGTCCTCTTGTGGGGATCAAACAGGTATTTGTGGGTGAAAAGGTCCTGTTTGAAGCGGGAACCCTGGTATTTCTTGGAGAAGATGTGATATATTTGGGAGAAATGTGGCATGTCCGTAAGAAACTGTCCTCTTTTGGGGATAAAAGAGGTATTTGTGGGTGAAAATTTCCTACTTGAAGGGGGAAACCTGGTATTTCTTGGAGAAGATGTGATATGTTTGGGAGAAATGTGGCATTTCTGGAAGAAACTGTCCTCTTTTGGGGATAAAAGAGGTATTTGTGGGAGAAAAGGTCCTATTTGAAGGGGGAAAGCTGGTAGTTCTTGCAGGAGATATGATATATTTGGGAGAAATGTGGCATGTCTGGAAGAAACTGTCCTCTTTTGGGGATAAAAGAGGTATTTGTGGGTGAAAAGGTCCTATTTGAAGGGGGAAACCTGCTATTTCTTGGAGAAGATGTGATATGTTTGGGAGAAATGTGGCATTTCTGGAAGAAACTGTCCTCTTTTGGGGATAAAAGAGGTATTTGTGGGTGAAAAGGTCCTATTTGAAGGGGGAAAGCAGGTATTTCTTGGAGAAGATGTGATATGTTTGGGAGAAATCAGGCATTTCTGGAAGAAAATGTCCTATTTTGGGGATAAAACAGGTATGTGAGGGTGAAAAGGTCCTATTTGAAGGGGGAAACCTGGTATATCTTGGAGGAGATGTGATCTATTTGGGAGAAATGTGGCATTTCTGGCAGAAACTGTCCTCTTTTGGGGATAAAACAGGTATTTGTGGGTGAAAAGGTCCTATTTGAAGGGGGAAAGCTGGTATTTCTTGGAGAAGATGTGAAATGTTTGGGAGAAATGTGGCATGTCAGGAAGAAACTGTCCTATTTTGGAGATAGAACAGGTATTTGTGGGAGAAAAGGTCGTATTTGAAGGGGGAAACCTGGTATTTCTTGGAGAAGATGTGATCTATTTGGGAGAAATGTGGCATGTCTGGAAGAAACTGTCCTCTTTTGGGGATAAAACAGGTATTTGTTGGAGAAAAGGTCCTATTTGAAGGGGGAAACCTGGTATTTCTTGGTGAAGATGTGATATATTTGGGAGAAATCTGGCATGTCTGGAAGAAAATGTCCTATCTGGGAGTAGAATGCTAGTATTTGTGGGTGAGAAGGTCCTATTTCAGGAGGAATCCTGGTATTTCTTGGAGAAGATGTGATCTATTTGTGAGAAATGTGGCCTTTCTGGAAGAAACTGTCGTATTTTGGGGATCAAAGAGGTATTTGTGGGTGAAAAGGTCCTATTTGAAGGGGGAAAGCTGGTATTTCTTGGAGAAGATGTGATATGTTTGGGAGAAATCTGGCCTTTCTGGAAGAAAATGTTCAATTTGAGGGTTAAAACAGGTATTTGTGGGTGAAAATGTTGTATTTGAAGGGGGAAACCTGGTATTTCTTGGAGAAGATGTGATATGTTTGGGAGAAAAATGGCATGTCACGAAGAAACTGTCCTATGTTGGGGATAAAAGAGGTATTTGTGGGTGAAAAGGTCCTATTTGAAGGGGGAAACCTGGTATTTCTTGGAGAAGATGTGATATATTTGGGAGAAATGTGGCATTTCTGGCAGAAACTGTCCTATTTTGGGGATAAAAGAGGTATTTGTGGGTGAAAAGGTCCTATTTGAAGGGGGAAAGCAGGTATTTCTTGGTGAAGATGTGATATATTTGGGAGAAATGTGGCATTTCTGGAAGAAACTGTCCTATTTTGGGGATAAAACAGGTATTTGTGGGTGAAAAGGTCCTATTTGAAGGGGGAAACCTGGTATTTCTTGGAGAAGATGTGATATATTTGGGAGAAATCTGGCATTTCTGGAAGAAACTGTCCTCTTTTGGGGATAGAACAGGTATTTGTGGGTGAAAAGGTGCTATTTGAAGGGGGAAAGCTGGTATTTCTTGGAGAAGATGTGATATGTTTGGGAGAAATGTGGCATGTCAGGAAGAAACTGTTCAATTTTGTGGATAAAAGAGGTAATTTTGGGAGAAAAGTTCCTATTTGAAGGGGGAAACCTGGTATTTCTTGGACAAGATGAGATCTATTTGGGAGAAATCTGGCATGTCTGGAAGAAAATGTCCTATTTGGGGGGAGAAGGCTGGTATTTTTGGGAGAAAATGTCGTATTTCTGGAAGAATCCTGGTATTTCTTGGAGAAGATGTGATCTATTTGGGAGAAATTTGGCGTGTCTGGAAGAAACTGTCCTATTTTTGGGATAAAAGAGGTATTTGTGGGTGAAAAGGTCCTATTTGAAGGGGGGAAACGTGTTTTTTCTTGGAGGAGATGTGATATATTTGGGAGAAATGAGGCGTGTCTGGAAGAAACTGTCCTCTTTTGGGCATAAAAGAGGTATTTGTGGGTGAAAAGGTCCTATTTCAGGAGGAATCCTGGTATTTCTTGGAGAAGATGTGTTATATTTGGGAGAAATGTGGCATGTCAGGAAGAAACTGTCCTCTTTTGGGGATAAAAGAGGTATTTGTGGGTGAAAAGGTCCTATTTGAAGGGGGAAAGCTGGTATTTCTTGGAGAAGATGTGATATATTTGGGAGAAATGTGGCATTTCTGGAAGAAACTGTCCTCTTTTGGGGATAAAAGAGGTATTTGTGGGTGAAAAGGTCCTATTTGAAGGGGGAAACCTGGTATTTCTTGGAGAAGATGTGATATATTTGGGAGTAATGTGGCCTTTCTGGAAGAAACTGTCCTATTTTCGGGATAAAAGAGGTATTTGTGGGAGAAAAGGTCCTATTTGAAGGGGGAAACCTGGAATTTCTTGGAGAAGACGTGATATATTTGGGAGCAATGTTGCATTTTTGGAAGAAAATGTCCTATTTGGGGGGAGAAGGCTGGTAGTTGTGTGTGAGAAGGTCCTATTTCAGGAGGAATCCTGGTATTTCTTGGAGAAGATGTGATATATTTGGGAGAAATCTGGACTTTCTGGAAGAAACTGTCCTCTTTTGGGATAAAAGAGGTATTTGTGGGTGAAAAGGTCCTATTTCAGGAGGATTCCTGGTATTTCTTGGAGAAGATGTGATATATTTGGGAGAAATGTGGCATTTCAGGAAGAAACTGTCCTATTTTGGGGATAAAACAGGTATTTTTGGAGAAAAGTTTCTATTTCAAGGGGGAAAGCTGGTATTTCTTGGAGAAGATGTGATATATTTGGGAGAAATGTGGCATGTCTGGAAGAAACTGTCCTCTTTTGGGGATAAAAGAGGTATTTGTGGGTGAAAAGGTCCTATTTGAAGGGGGAAAGCTGGTATTTCTTGGAGAAGATGTGATATATTTGGGAGAAATGTGGCATTTCTGGAAGAAACTGTCCTATTTTGGGATAAAACAGGTATTTGTGGGTGAAAAGGTCCTATTTGTAGGGGGAAAGCTGGTATTTCTTGGAGAAGATGTGATCTATTTGGGAGAAATGTGGCATGTCTGGAAGAAACTGTCCTATTTTGGGGATAAAACAAGTATTTGTGGGTGAAAAGGTCCTATTTGAAGGGGGAAAGCTGTTATTTCTTGGAGAAGATGTGATATATTTTGGAGAAATGTGGCATTTCTGGAAGAAACTGTCCTCTTTTGGGGATCAAAGAGGTATTTGTGGGTGAAAAGGTCCTATTTGAAGGGAGATACCTGGTATTTCTTGGAGAAGATGTGATATATTTTGGAGAAATGTGGCATTTCTGGAAGAAACTGTCCTCTTTTGGGGATAAAAGAGGTATTTGTGGGTGAAAAGGTCCTATTTGAAGGGGGAACCCTGGTATTTCTTGGAGAAGATGTGATCTATTTGGGAGAAATGTGGCATTTCTGGAAGAAACTGTCCTGTTCTGGGGATAAAAGAGGTATTTGTGGGTGAAAAGGTCCTATTTGAAGGGGGAAACCTGGTATTTCTTGGAGAAGATATGGTATATTTGGGAGAAATGTGGCCTTTCTGGAAGAAACTGTCCTCTTGTGGGGATCAAACAGGTATTTGTGGGTGAAAAGGTCCTGTTTGAAGGGGGAACCCTGGTATTTCTTGGAGAAGATGTGATATATTTGGGAGAAATGTGGCATGTCCGTAAGAAACTGTCCTCTTTTGGGGATAAAAGAGGTATTTGTGGGTGAAAAGTTCCTATTTCTAGGGGGAAAGCTGGTATTTCTTGGAGAAGAAGTGATATGTTTGGGAGAAATGTGGCATTTCTGGAAGAAACTGTCCTATTTTGGGAATAAAAGAGGTATTTGTGGGTGAAAAGGTCCTATTTGAAGGGGGAAAGCTGGTATTTCTTGGAGGAGATGTGATATATTCGGGAGAAATGTGGCATGTCTGGAAGAAACTGTCCTCTTTTGGGGATCAAACAGGTATTTGTGGGTGAAAAGGTCCTATTTGAAGGGGGAAAGCTGGTATTTCTTGGAGAAGATGTGATCTATTTGGGAGAAATGTGGCATGTCAGGAAGAAACTGTCCTCTTTTGGGGATCAAACAGGTATTTGTGGGAGAAAAGGTCCTATTTGAAGGGGGAAACCTGGTATTTCTTGGAGAAGATGTGATATATTTGGGAGAAATGTGGCATTTCTGGAAGAAACTGTCCTCTTTTGGGGATAAAGAGGTATTTGTGGGTGAAAAGGTCCTATTTGAAGGGGAAAGCTGGTATTTCTTGCAGGAGATGTGATATGTTTGGGAGAAATGTGGCATTTCTGGAAGTAACTGTCCTCTTTTGGGGATAAAACAGGTATTTGTGGGTGAAATGGTCCTATTTGAAGGGGGAAAGCAGGTATTTCTTGGTGAAGATGTGATATATTTGGGAGAAATGTGGCATTTCTGGATGAAACTGTCCTCTTTTGGGGATAAAACAGGTATTTGTGGGTGAAAAGTTCGTATTTGAAATGGGAAACCTGGTATTTCTTGGAGAAGATGTGATCTATTTGGGAGAAATGTGGCATTTCTGGAAGAAACTGTCCTCTTTTGGGGATAAAAGAGGTATTTGTGGGTGAAAAGGTCCTATTTGAAGGGGGAAAGCTGGTATTTCTTGCAGGAGATGTGATATGTTTGGGAGAAATGTGGCATTTCTGGAAGTAACTGTCCTCTTTTGGGGATCAAACAGGTATTTGTGGGTGAAAAGGTCCTATTTGAAGGGGGAAAGCAGGTATTTCTTGGTGAAGATGTGATGTATTTGGGAGAAATGTGGCATTTCTGGATGAAACTGTCCTCTTTTGGGGATAAAACAGGTATTTGTGGGTGAAAAGGTCGTATTTGAAATGGGAAAACTGGTATTTCTTGGAGAAGATGTGATATGTTTGGGAGAAATGTGGCATGTCAGGAAGAAGCTGTTCTATTTTGTGGATAAATGAGGTATTACTGGGAGAAAAGGTCCTATTTGAAGGGGGAAACCTGGTATTTCTTGGAGAAGATGAGATCTATTTGGGAGAAATGTGGCATGTCTGGAAGAAAATGTCCTATTTTGGGGAGAAGGCAGGTATTTTTGGGAGAAAAGGTCGTATTTCAGGAAGAATCCTGGTTTTTCTTGGAGAAGATGTGATCTATTTGGGAGAAATTTGGCGTGTCTGGAAGAAACTGTCCTATTTTTGGGATAAAAGAGGTATTTGTGCGTGAAAAGGTCCTATTTGAAGGGGGAAACGTGTTTTTTCTTGGAGGAGATGTGATATACTTGGGAGAAATGAGGCGTGTCTGGAAGAAACTGTCCTCTTTTGGGCATAACAGAGGTATTTGTGGGTGAAAAGGTCCTATTTCAGGAGGAATCCTGGTATTTCTTGGAGAAGATGAGATCTATTTGGGAGAAATCTGGCATGTCTGGAAGAAAATGTCCTATTTTGGGGATAAATGAGGTATTTGTGGGTGAAAAGTTCCTATTTGAAGGGGGAACGCTGGTATTTCTTGGAGAAGATGTGATATATTTGGGAGAAATGTGGCATTTCTGGAAGAAACTGTCCTCTTTTGGGGATCAAACAGGTATTTGTGGGTGAAAAGGTCCTATTTGAAGCGGGAACCCTGGTATTTCTTGGAGAAGATGTGATATATTTGGGAGAAATGTGGCCTTTCTGGAAGAAACTGTCCTATTTTCGGGATCAAACAGGTATTTGTGGGAGAAAAGGTCCTATTTGAAGGGGGAAACCTGGAATTTCTTGAGAAGACGTGATATATTTGGGAGCAATGTTGCATTTTTGGAAGAAAATGTCCTATTTGGGGGGAGAAGGCTGGTATTTGTGTGTGAGAAGGTCCTATTTCAGGAGGAATCCTGGTATTTCTTGGAGAAGATGTGATATGTTTGGGAGAAATCTGGACTTTCTGGAAGAAACTGTCCTCTTTTGGGGATAAAAGAGGTATTTGTGGGTGAAAAGGTCCTATTTCAGGAGGATTCCTGGTATTTCTTGGAGAAGATGTGATATATTTGGGAGAAATGTGGCATTTCTGGAAGAAACTGTCCTCTTTTGGGGATAAAACAGGTATTTGTGGGTGAAAAGGTCGTATTTGAAATGGGAAACCTGGTATTTCTTGGAGAAGATGTGATCTATTTGGAGAAATGTGGCATGTCTTGAAGAAACTGTCCTCTTTTGGGGATAAAAGAGGTATTTGTGGGTGAAAAGGTCCTATTTGAAGGGGGAAACCTGGTATTTCTTGGAGAAGATGTGATATATTTGGGAGAAATGTGGCCTTTCTGGAAGAAACTGTCCTCTTTTGGGGATAAAAGAGGTATTTGTGGGTGAAAATTTCCTATTTGAAGGGGGAAACGTGGTATTTCTTGGAGAAGATGTGATCTATTTGGGAGAAATGTGGCATGTCTGGAAGAAACTGTCCTCTTTTGGGGATAAAAGAGGTATTTGTGGGTGAAAAGGTCCTATTTGAAGGGGGAAAGCTGTTATTTCTTGGAGAAGATGTGTTATATTTGGGAGAAATGTGGCATGTCAGAAAGAAACTGTCCTCTTTTGGGGATCAAAGAGGTATTTGTGGGTGAAAAGGTCCTATTTGAAGGGAGATACCTGGTATTTCTTGGAGAAGATGTGATATATTTGGGAGAAATGTGGCATTTCTGGAAGAAACTGTCCTCTTTTGGGGATAAAACAGGTCTTTGTGGGTGAAAAGGTCGTATTTGAAATGGGAAACCTGGTATTTCTTGGAGAAGATGTGATCTATTTGGGAGAAATGTGGCATTTCTGGAAGAAACTGTCCTCTTTTGGGGATAAAAGAGGTATTTGTGGGTGAAAAGGTCCTATTTGAAGGGGGAAAGCTGGTATTTCTTGCAGGAGATGTGATATGTTTGGGAGAAATGTGGCATTTCTGGAAGTAACTGTCCTCTTTTGGGATCAAACAGGTATTTGTGGGTGAAAAGGTCCTATTTGAAAGGGGTAAGCAGGTATTTCTTGGAGAAGATGTGATACATTTGGGAGAAATGTGGCATTTCTGGATGAAACTGTCCTCTTTTGGGGATAAAACAGGTATTTGTGGGTGAAAAGGTCGTATTTGAAATGGGAAAGCTGGTATTTCTTGGAGAAGATGTGATATGTTTGGGAGAAATGTGGCATGTCAGGAAGAAGCTGTTCTATTTTGTGGATAAATGAGGTATTACTGGGAGAAAAGGTCCTATTTGAAGGGGGAAAACTGGTATTTCTTGGAGAAGATGAGATCTATTTGGGAGAAATGTGGCATGTCTGGAAGAAAATGTCCTATTTTGGGGAGAAGGCTGGTATTTTTGGGAGAAAAGGTCGTATTTCAGGAAGAATCCTGGTTTTTCTTGGAGAAGATGTGATCTATTTGGGAGAAATTTGGCGTGTCTGGAAGAAACTGTCCTATTTTTGGGATAAAACAGGTATTTGTGGGTGAAAAGGTCCTATTTGAAGGGGGAAACGTGTTATTTCTTGGAGGAGACGTGATATACTTGGGAGAAAAATGGCGTGTCTGGAAGAAAATGTCCTATTTTGGGGATAAAAGAGGTATTTGTGGGTGAAAAGGTCCTATTTCAGAAAGAATCCTTGTTTTTCTTGGAGAAGATGTGATATATTTGGGAGAAATGTGGCATGTCTGGAAGAAACTGTCCTCTTTTGGGGATCAAACAGGTATTAGTGGGTGAAAAGGTCCTATTTGAAGGGGGAACCCTGGTATTTCTTGGAGAAGATGTGATATATTTGGGAGAAATGTGGCATGTCAGGAAGAAAATGTCCTATTTGGGGGGAGAAGTGTGGTATTTGTGGGAGAAAAGTTCCTCTTTCAGGAGGAATCCTGGTATTTCTTGGAGGAGATGCGATATGTTTGGGAGAAATGTGGCCTTTCTGGAAGAAACTGTCCTATTTTGGGGATAAAAGAGGTATTTTTGGAGAAAAGGTTCTATTTCAAGGGGGAAAGCTGGTATTTCTTGAAGAAGATGTGATCTATTTGGGAGAAATGTGGCATTTCTGGAAGAAACTGTCCTCTTTTGGGGATAAAACAGGTGTTTGTGGGTGAAAAGGTCCTATTTGAAGAGGGAAAGCTGGTATTTCTTGGAGAAGATGTGATATATTTGGGAGAAATGTGGCATTTCTGGAAGAAACTGTCCTATTTTGGAGATAAAACAGGTATTTGTGTTTGAAAAGGTCCTATTTGAAGGGGGAAACCTGGTATTTCTTGGAGAAGATGTGATCTATTTGGGAGAAATGTGGCATTTCTGGAAGAAACTGTCGTATTTAGGGGATAAAAGAGGTATTTGTGGGTGAAAAGGTCCTATTTGAAGGGGGAAACCTGGTATTTCTTGGAGAAGATGTGATATATTTGGGAGAAATGTGGCATGCCTGGAAGAAACTGTCCTATTTTGGGGATCAAAGAGGTATTTGTGGGTGAAAAGGTCCTATTTGAAGGGGGAAACCTGGTATTTCTTGGAGAAGATGTGATATGTTTGGGAGAAATGTGGCCTTTCTGGAAGGAACTGTCCTCTTTTGGGATAAAAGAGGTATTTGTGGGTGAAAAGGCCCTATTTGAAGGGGGAAAGCTGGTATTTCTTGGAGGAGATGTGATATATTTGGGAGAAATGTGGCATGTCTGGAAGAAACTGTCCTCTTTTGGGGATCAAACAGGTATTTGTGGGTGAAAAGTTCCTATTTGAAGGGGGAAAGCTGGTATTTCTTGGAGAAGATGTGATATATTTGGGTGAAATGTGGCATGTCTGGATGAAACTGTCCTCTTTTGGGGATAAAAGAGGTATTTGTGGGTGAAAAGGTCTTATTTGAAGGGGGAAACCTGGTATTTCTTGGAGAAGATGTGATATATTTGGGAGAAATGTGGCATGTATGGCAGAAACTGTCCTCTTTTGGGGATAGAAGAGGTATTTGTGGGTGAAAAGGTCCTATTTGAAGAGGGAAAGCAGGTAGTTCTTGGAGAAGATATGGTATATTTGGGAGAAATCTGGCCTTTCTGGAAGAAACTGTCCTATTTTGGGGATAAAACAAGTATTTGTGGGTGAAAAGGTCCTACTTGAAGGGGGAACCCTGGTATTTCTTGGAGAAGATGTGATATATTTGGGAGAAATGTGGCATTTCTGGAATATACTGTCCTATTTTGGGGATAAATGAGGTATTTGTGGGTGAAAAGGTCCTATTTGAAGGGGGAAAGCTGGTATTTCTTGGAGAAGATGTGATGTGTTTGGGAGAAATGTGGCATTTCTGGAAGAAACTGTCCTCTTTTGGGGATAGAACAGGTATTTGTGGGTGAAAAGGTCCTATTTGATGGGGGAACCCTGGTATTTCTTGGAGAAGATGTGATATATTTGGGAGAAATCTGGCATTTCTGGAAGAAACTGTCCTATTTTGGGGATTAAACAGGTATTTGTGGGTGAAAAGGTCCTATTTGAAGGGGGAAACCTGGTATTTCTTGGAGAAGATGTGATATATTTGGGAGAAATGTGGCATTTCTGGAAGAAACTGTCCTCTTTTGGGGATAAAAGAGGTATTTGTGGGAGAAAAGGTCCTATTTGAAGAGGGAAAGCTGGTATTTCTTGGAGAAGATGTGATATATTTGGGAGAAATGTGGCATTTCTGGAAGAAACTGTCCTATTTCGGGGATGAAACACGTATTTGTGGGTGAAAAGGTCCTCTTTCAAGGGGGAAACCTGTTATTTCCTGGAGGAGATCTGATATGTTTGGGAGAAATGTGGAATTTCTGGAAGAAACTGTCCTCTTTTGGGGATAAAAGATGTATTTGTGGCTGAAAAGGTCCTATTTCAGGAGGATTCCTGGTATTTCTTGGAGAAGATGTGATATATTTGGGAGAAATGTGGCCTTTCTGGAAGAAACTGTCCTCTTTTGGGGATAAAAGAGGTATTTGTGGGTGAAAAGGTCCTATTTCCAGGGGGAAAGCTGGTATTTCTTGGAGAAGATATGGTATATTTGGGAGAAATTTGGCATGTCTGGAAGAAACTGTCCTCTTCTGGGGATAAAAGAGGTGTTTGTGGGTGAAAAGGTCCTATTTGAAGGGGGAAAGCTGGTATTTCTTGGAGAAGATGTGTTATATTTGGGAGAAATGTGGCATGTCAGGAAGAAACTGTCCTATTTAGGGAAAAAACACGTATTTGTGTTTGAAAAGGTCCTATTTGAAGCGGGAAACCTGGTATTTCTTGGAGAAGATGTGATATATTTGGGAGAAATATGGCATTTCTGGAAGAAACTGTCGTATTTAGGGATAAAAGAGGTATTTGTGGGTGAAAAGTTCCTATTTGTAGGGGAAAGCTGGTATTTCTTGGAGAAGATGAGATATATTTGGGAGAAATCTGGCATGTCTGGCAGAAACTGTCCTATTTTGGGGATAAAACAGGTATTTGTGGGTGAAAAGGTCCTATTTGAAGGGGGAAAGCTGTTATTTCTTGGAGAAGATGTGTTATATTTGGGAGAAATGTGGCATGTCAGGAAGAAACTGTCCTCTTTTGGGGATCAAACAGGTATTTGTGGGTGAAAAGGTCCTATTTCAAGGGGGAAACCTGGTATTTCTTGGAGAAGATGTGATATATTTGGGAGAAATCTGGCATTTCTGGCAGAAACTGTCCCCTTTTGGGGATAAAAGATGTATTTGTGGGAGAAAAGGTCCTATTTCCAGGTGCAAAGGTGTTATTTCTTGGAGAAGATGTGATATATTTCGAAGAAATGTGGCATGTCTGGAAGAAAATGTCCTATCTGAGGGGAGAATGCCAGTATTTGAGGGAGAAAAGGTTCTATTTCAGGAGGAATCCTGGTATTTCTTGTAGAAGATGTGATATGTTTGGGAGAAATGTGGCATTTCTGGCAGAAAATGTCCTATTTTGGGGATCATACAAGTATTTGTGGGTGAAAGGTTTTTATTTCCAGGGGAAATCTGGTATTTCTTGGAGAAGATGTGATATGTTTGGGAGAAATGTGGCATTTCTGGAAGAAACTGTCCTCTTTTGGGGATAAAAGAGGTATTTGTGGGTGAAAAGGTCCTATTTCCAGGGGGAAAGCAGGTATTTCTTGGAGAAGATATGGTATATTTGGGAGAAATGTGGCCTTTCTGGAAGAAACTGTCCTATTTTGGGGATAAAAGAGGTATTTGTGGGGAAAAGGTCCTATTTGAAGGGGAAAAGCTGTTATTTCTTGGAGAAGATGTGATCTATTTGGGAGAAATGTGGCCTTTCTGGAAGAAACTGTCCTATTTTCGGGATAAAAGAGGTATTTGTGTTTGAATAGGTCCTATTTGAAGGGGGAACCCTGGTATTTCTTGGAGGAGATGTGATCTATTTGGGAGATATGTGGCATTTCTGGAAGAAACTGTCCTATTTTGGGAATAAAAGAGGTATTTGAGGGTGAAAAGGAACTATTTGAAGAGGGAAACCTGGTATTTCTTGGAGGAGATGTGATATATTTGGGAGAAATATGGCATTTCTGGAAGAAACTGTGCTCTTTTGGGGCTAAAACAGGTATTTGTGGGTGAAAAGGTCCTGTTTGAATGGGAAAACCAGGTATTTCTTGGAGAAGATGTGATCTATTTGGGAGAAATGTGGCATGTCTGGAAGAAACTGTCCTCTTTTGGGGATAAAAGAGGTATTTGTGGGTGAAAAGGTCCTATTTCCAGGGGGAAACCTGGTATTTCTTGGAGAAGATGTGATATATTTGGGAGAAATGTGGCATGTCTGGAAGAAACTGTCCTCTTTTGGGGATAAAAGAGGTATTTGTGGGTGAAAAGGTCCTATTTGAAGGGGGAAAGCTGGTATTTCTTGGAGAAGATGTGATATGTTTGGGAGAAATGTGGCATGTCTGGAAGAAACTGTCCTCTTTTGGGGATCAAACAGGTATTTGTGGGTGAAAAGGTCTTATTTGAAGGGGGAAAGCTGGTATTTCTTGGAGAAGATGTGATATGTTTGGGGGAAATGTGGCATGTCTGGATGAAACTGTCCTCTTTTGGGGATAAAAGAGGTATTTGTGGAGAAATGTCCAATTTGAAGGGGAAAGCTGGTATTTCTTGGAGAAGATGTGATCTATTTGGGAGAAATGTGGCATTTCTGGAAGAAACTGTCCTCATTTGGGGATAAAAGAGGTATTTGTGGGTGAAAAGGTCCTATTTGAAGGGAGAAAGCTGGTATTTCTTGGAGAAGATATGGTATATTTGGGAGAAATGTGGCATTTCTGGAAGAAACTGTCCTCTTTTGGGGATAAAAGAGATATTTGTGGGTGAAAAGGTCCTATTTGAAGGGGGAAGCCTGGTATTTCTTGGAGAAGATGTGATATATTTGGGAGAAATGTGGCATGTCTGAAAGAAACTGTCCTCTTTTGGGGATAAAAGAGGAATTTATGGGTGAAAAGGTCCTATTTGAAGGGGGAAACCTGGTATTTCTTGGAGAAGATGTAATATGTTTGCGAGAAATGTGGCATTTCTGGAAGAAACTGTCCTATTTTGGGTATAAAAGAGGTATTTGTGGGTGAAAAGGCACTATTTCCAGGGGGAAACCTGGTATTTCTTGGAGAAGATGTGATATGTTTGGGAGAAATCTGGCATTTCTGGAAGAAACTGTCCTATTTTGGGGATAAAACAGGTATTTGTGGGTGAAAAGTTCCTATTTGAAGGGGGAAACCTGGTATTTCTTGGAGAAGATGTGATATATTTGGGAGAAATGTGGCATTTCTGGAAGAAACTGTCCTCTTTTGGGGATAAAAGAGGTATTTGTGGGTGAAAAGGTCCTATTTGAAGAGGGAAAGCTGGTATTTCTTGGAGAAGATGTGATATATTTGGGAGAAATGTGGCATTTCTGGAAGAAACTGTCCTATTTCGGGGATGAAACACGTATTTGTGGGTGAAAAGGTCCTCTTTCAAGGGGGAAACCTGTTATTTCCTGGAGGAGATCTGATATGTTTGGGAGAAATGTGGCATTTCTGGAAGAAACTGTCCTCTTTTGGGGATAAAAGATGTATTTGTGGCTGAAAAGGTCCTATTTCAGGAGGATTCCTGGTATTTCTTGGAGAAGATGTGATATATTTGGGAGAAATGTGGCCTTTCTGGAAGAAACTGTCCTCTTTTGGGGATAAAAGAGGTATTTGTGGGTGAAAAGGTCCTATTTCCAGGGGGAAAGCTGGTATGGTATTTCTTGGAGAAGATATGGTATATTTGGGAGAAATTTGGCATGTCTGGAAGAAACTGTCCTCTTCTGGGGATAAAAGAGGTGTTTGTGGGTGAAAAGGTCCTATTTGAAGGGGGAAAGCTGGTATTTCTTGGAGAAGATGTGAGATTATTTGGGAGAAATGTGGCATGTCAGGAAGAAACTGTCCTATTTAGGGAAAAAACACGTATTTGTGTTTGAAAAGGTCCTATTTGAAGCGGGAAACTGGTATTTCTTGGAGAAGATGTGATATATTTGGGAGAAATATGGCATTTCTGGAAGAAACTGTCCTACTTTAGGGGATAAAAGAGGTATTTGTGGGTGAAAAGTTCCTATTTGTAGGGGGAAAGCTGGTATTTCTTGGAGAAGATGTGATATATTTGGGAGAAATCTGGCATGTCTGGCAGAAACTGTCCTATTTTGGGGATAAAACAGGTATTTGTGGGTGAAAAGGTCCTATTTGAAGGGGGAAAGCTGTTATTTCTTGGAGAAGATGTGTTATATTTGGGAGAAATGTGGCATGTCAGGAAGAAACTGTCCTCTTTTGGGGATCAAACAGGTATTTGTGGGTGAAAAGGTCCTATTTCAAGGGGGAAACCTGGTATTTCTTGGAGAAGATGTGATATATTTGGGAGAAATCTGGCATTTCTGGCAGAAACTGTCCCCTTTTGGGGATAAAAGATGTATTTGTGGGAGAAAAGGTCCTATTTCCAGGTGCAAAGGTGTTATTTCTTGGAGAAGATGTGATATATTTCGAAGAAATGTGGCATGTCTGGAAGAAAATGTCCTATCTGAGGGGAGAATGCCAGTATTTGAGGGAGAAAAGGTTCTATTTCAGGAGGAATCCTGGTATTTCTTGTAGAAGATGTGATATGTTTGGGAGAAATGTGGCATTTCTGGCAGAAAATGTCCTATTTTGGGGATCATACAAGTATTTGTGGGTGAAAGGTTTTTATTTCCAGGGGGAAATCTGGTATTTCTTGGAGAAGATGTGATATGTTTGGGAGAAATGTGGCATTTCTGGAAGAAACTGTCCTCTTTTGGGGATAAAAGAGGTATTTGTGGGTGAAAAGGTCCTATTTCCAGGGGGAAAGCAGGTATTTCTTGGAGAAGATATGGTATATTTGGGAGAAATGTGGCCTTTCTGGAAGAAACTGTCCTATTTTGGGGATAAAAGAGGTATTTGTGGGGAAAAGGTCCTATTTGAAGGGGAAAAGCTGTTATTTCTTGGAGAAGATGTGATCTATTTGGGAGAAATGTGGCCCTTCTGAAGAAACTGTCCTATTTTCGGGATAAAAGAGGTATTTGTGTTTGAATAGGTCCTATTTGAAGGGGGAACCCTGGTATTTCTTGGAGGAGATGTGATCTATTTGGGAGATATGTGGCATTTCTGGAAGAAACTGTCCTATTTTGGGAATAAAAGAGGTATTTGAGGGTGAAAAGGAACTATTTGAAGAGGGAAACCTGGTATTTCTTGGAGGAGATGTGATATATTTGGGAGAAATATGGCATTTCTGGAAGAAACTGTGCTCTTTTGGGGCTAAAAACAGGTATTTGTGGGTGAAAAGGTCCTGTTTGAATGGGAAAACCAGGTATTTCTTGGAGAAGATGTGATCTATTTGGGAGAAATGTGGCATGTCTGGAAGAAACTGTCCTCTTTTGGGGATAAAAGAGGTATTTGTGGGTGAAAAGGTCCTATTTCCAGGGGGAAACCTGGTATTCTTGGAGAAGATGTGATATATTTGGGAGAAATGTGGCATGTCTGGAAGAAACTGTCCTCTTTTGGGGATAAAAGAGGTATTTGTGGGTGAAAAGGTCCTATTTGAAGGGGGAAAGCTGGTATTTCTTGGAGAAGATGTGATATGTTTGGGAGAAATGTGGCATGTCTGGAAGAAACTGTCCTCTTTTGGGGATCAAACAGGTATTTGTGGGTGAAAAGGTCTTATTTGAAGGGGGAAAGCTGGTATTTCTTGGAGAAGATGTGATATGTTTGGGGGAAATGTGGCATGTCTGGATGAAACTGTCCTCTTTTGGGATAAAAGAGGTATTTGTGGGAGAAATGTCCAATTTGAAGGGGGAAAGCTGGTATTTCTTGGAGAAGATGTGATCTATTTGGAGAAATGTGGCATTTCTGGAAGAAACTGTCCTCATTTGGGGATAAAAGAGGTATTTGTGGGTGAAAAGGTCCCTATTTCCAGGGGGAAAGCTGGTATTTCTTGGAGAAGATATGGTATATTTGGGAGAAATGTGGCATTTCTGGAAGAAACTGTCCTCGTTTGGGGATAAAAGAGATATTGTGGGTGAAAAGGTCCTATTTGAAGGGGGAAGCCTGGTATTTCTTGGAGAAGATGTGATATATTTGGGAGAAATGTGGCATGTCTGAAAGAAACTGTCCTCTTTTGGGGATAAAGAGGAATTTATGGGTGAAAAGGTCTATTTGAAGGGGGAAACCTGGTATTTCTTGGAGAAGATGTAATATGTTTGCGAGAAATGTGGCATTTCTGGAAGAAACTGTCCTATTTTGGGGTATAAAAGAGGTATTTGTGGGTGAAAAGGCACTATTTCCAGGGGAAACCTGGTATTTCTTGGAGAAGATGTGATATGTTTGGGAGAAATCTGGCATTTCTGGAAGAAACTGTCCTATTTTGGGGATAAAACAGGTATTTGTGGGTGAAAAGTTCCTATTTGAAGGGGGAAACCTGGTATTTCTTGGAGAAGATGTGATATAATTTGGGAGAAATGTGGCATTTCTGGATGAAACTGTCCTCTTTTGGGGATAAAAGAGGTATTGTGGGTGATAAGGTCCTATTTGAAGGGGGAACCCTGGTATTTCTTGGAGAAGATGTGATATATTTGGGAGAAATGTGGCATGTCTGGAAGAAACTGTCCTCTTTTGGGGATAAAAGAGGTATTTGTGGGTGAAAAGGTCCTCTTTCAAGGGGGAAACCTGTTATTTCTTGGAGGAGATGTGATATGTTTGGGAGAAAGGTGGCATTTCTGGCAGAAACTGTCCTCTTTGGGGATAAAAGAGGTATTTGAGGGTGAAAAGGTCCTATTTCAAGGGGGAAACGTGGTATTTCTTGGAGAAGATGTGATATGTTTGCGAGAAATCTGGCATTTCTGGAAGAAAATGTACAATTTGAGGGTTAAAACAGGTATTTGTGGGTGAAAAGGTCCTATTGAAGGGGGAAACCTGGTATTTCTTGGAGAAGATGTGATCTATTTGGGAGAAATGTGGCATGACAGGAAGAAACTGTCCTATTTTGGGATCAAACAGGTATTTGTGGGTGAAAAGGTCCTATTTGAAGGGGGAAACCTGGTATTTCTTGGAGAAGATGTGATATATTTGGGAGAAATGTGGCATTTCTGGAAGAAACTGTCCTATTTTGGGGATGATAGAGTTACTTGTGGGTGATAAGGTCCTATTGAAGGGGTAAACCTGGTATTTCTAGGAGAAGATGAGATCTATTTGGGGAGAAATGTGGCATTTCTGGAAGAAACTGTCCTCTTTTGGGGATAAAAGAGGTATTTGTGGGTGAAAAGGCCTATTTCCAGGGAGAAACCTGGTATTTCTTGGAGAAGATGTGATATATTTGGGAGAAATGTGGCATTTCTGGAAGAAACTGTCCTATTTTGGGGATAAAACAGGTATTTGTGGGAGAAAAGGTCCTATTTGAAGGGGGAAACAAGGTATTTCTTGGAGGAGATGTGGATATATTTGGGAGAAATGTGGCATGTCTGGAAGAAACAGTCCTCTTTTGGGGATCAAACAGGTATTTGTGGGTGAAAAGGTCTATTTGAAGGGGGAAAGCTGGTATTTCTTGGAGAAGGATGTGATCTATTTGGGAGAAATGTGGCATGTCTGGATGAAACTGTCCTCTTTTGGGGATAAAAGAGGTATTAGTGGGTGAAAAGGTCCTATTCCAGGGGGGAACCTGGTATTTCTTGGAGAAGATGTGATATATTTGGGAGAAATGTGGCATTTCTGGAAGAAACTGTCCCTCTTTTGGGGATAAAAGAGGTATTTGTGGGTGAAAAGGTCCTAATTCAAGGGGGAAAGCTGGTATTTCTTGGAGAAGATGTGATATATTTGGGAGAAATGTGGCATTTCTGGAAGAAACTGTCCTCTTTTGGGGATAAAAGAGGTATTTGTGGGTGAAAAGTTCCTAATTCAAGGGGGAAAGCTGGTATTTCTTGGAGAAGATGTGATATATTTGGGGAGAAATGTGGCATTTCTGGAAGAAACTGTCCTATTTTGGGGATGAAACACGTTTTTGTGGTGAAAAGGCCCTCTTTCAAGGGGGAAACCTGTTATTTCTTGGAGGAGATGTGATATGTTTGGGAGAAATGTGGCATTTCTGGAAGAAACTGTCCTATTTTGGGGATAAAAGAGGTATTTGTGGGTGAAAAGGTCCTATTTGAAGGGGGAAACCTGGTATTTCTTGGAGAAGATGTGATATGTTGGCGAGAAATCTGGCCATATCTGGAAGAAAATGTTCAATTTGAGGGTTAAAACAGGTATTTGTGGTTGAAAAGGTCCTATTTGAAGGGGAAAGCTGGTATTTCTTGGAGAAGATGTGATCTATTTGGGAGAAATATGGCATTTCTGGAAGAAACGGTGCTCTTTTGGGGCTAAAACAGTATTTGTGGGTGAAAAGGTCCTGTTTGAATGGGAAAACCAGGTATTTCTTGGAGAAGATGTGATATATTTGGGAGAAATGTGGCATGTCTGGATGAAACTGTCCTCTTTTGGGGATAAAAGAGGTATTTGTGGGTGAAAAGGTCCTATTTCCAGGGGGGAACCTGGTATTTCTTGGAGAAGATGTGATATATTTGGGAGAATGTGGCATTTCTGGAATATACTGTCCTCTTTTGGGGAAAAAAGAGGTATTTGTGGGTGAAAAGGTCCTATTTGAAGGGGGAAAGCTGGTATTTCTTGGAGAAGATGTGATATGTTTGGGAGAAATGTAGCATTTCTGGAAGAAACTGTCCTATTTTGGGGATAAAAGAGGTATTTGTGGGTGAAAAGGTCCTATTTGAAGGGGGAAACCTGGTATTTCTTGGAGAAGATGTGATCTATTTGGGAGAAATGTGGCATTTCTGGAAGAAACTGTCCTCTTTTGGGGATAAAAGAGGTATTTGTGGGTGAAAAGGTCCTATTTGAAGGGGGAAACCTGGTATTTCTTGGAGAAGATGTGATATGTTTGGGAGAAATGTGGCATTTCTGGAAGAAACTGTCCTATTTTGGGGATAAAAGAGGTATTTGTGTTTGAATAGGTCCTATTTGAAGGGGGAACCCTGGAATTTCTTGGAGAAGATGTGATATATTTGATAGTAATCTGGCATTTCTGGCAGAAACTGTCCTCTTTCAGGGATAAAAGAGGTATTTGTGGGTGAAAAGGTCCTATTTGAAGGGGGAAACCTGGTATTTCTTGGAGAAGATGTGATATATTTGGGAGAAATGTGGCCTTTCTGGAAGAAACTGTCCTCTTTTGGGGATAAAAGAGGTATTTGTGGGTGAAAACGTTGTATTTGAAGGGGGAAACCTGTTATTTCTTGGAGAAGATGTGATATATTTGGGAGAAATGTGGCATGTCTGGAAGAAACTGTCCTATTTTGGGGATAAAAGAGGTGTTTGTGGGTGAAAAGGTCCTATTTGAAGGGGGAAAGCTGGTATTTCTTGGAGAAGATGTGATATATTTGGGAGAAATGTGGCATGTCAGGAAGAAACTGTCCTATTTTGGGGATAAAACACGTATTTGTGTTTGAAAAGGTCCTATTTGAAGGGGGAAAGCTGGTATTTCTTGGAGAAGATGTGATATATTTGGGAGAAATATGGCATTTCTGGAAGAAACTGTCCTACTTTAGGGGATAAAAGAGGTATTTGTGGGTGAAAATTTCCTATTTGTAGGGGGAAAGCTGGTATTTCTTGGAGAAGATGTGATATATTTGGGAGAAATCTGGCATGTCTGGCAGAAACTGTCCTCTTTTGGGGATCAAACAGGTATTTGTGGGTGAAAAGGTCCTATTTGAAGGGGGAAAGCTGTTATTTCTTGGAGAAGATGTGTTATATTTGGGAGAAATGTGGCATGTCAGGAAGAAACTGTCCTCTTTTGGGGATAAAAGAGGTATTTGTGGGTGAAAAGGTCCTATTTCAAGGGGGAAACCTGGTATTTCTTGGAGAAGATGTGATATATTTGGGAGAAATCTGGCATTTCTGGCAGAAACTGTCCCCTTTTGGGGATAAAAGAGGTATTTGTGGGAGAAAAGGTCCTATTTCCAGGTGCAAAGGTGTTATTTCTTGGAGAAGATGTGATATATTTCGAAGAAATGTGGCATGTCTGGAAGAAAATGTCCTATCTGAGGGGAGAATGCCAGTATTTGAGGGAGAAAAGGTTCTATTTCAGGAGGAATCCTGGTATTTCTTGTAGAAGATGTGATATGTTTGGGAGAAATGTGGCATTTCTGGCAGAAACTGTCCTATTTTGGGGATCATACAAGTATTTGTGGGTGAAAGGTTTTTATTTCCAGGGGGAAATCTGGTATTTCTTGGAGAAGATGTGATATGTTTGGGAGAAATGTGGCATTTCTGGAAGAAACTGTCCTCTTTTGGGGATAAAAGAGGTATTTGTGGGTAAAAAGGTCCTATTTCCAGGGGGAAAGCTGGTATTTCTTGGAGAAGATATGGTATATTTGGGAGAAATGTGGCCTTTCTGGAAGAAACTGTCCTATTTTGGGGATAAAAGAGGTATTTGTGGGGAAAAGGTCCTATTTGAAGGGGAAAAGCTGTTATTTCTTGGAGAAGATGTGATCTATTTGGGAGAAATGTGGCCTTTCTGGAAGAAACTGTCCTATTTTCGGGATAAAAGAGGTATTTGTGTTTGAATAGGTCCTGTTTGAAGGGGGAACCCTGGTATTTCTTGGAGAAGATGTGATCTATTTGGGAGATATGTGGCATTTCTGGAAGAAACTGTCCTATTTTGGGAATAAAAGAGGTATTTGAGGGTGAAAAGGAACTATTTGAAGAGGGAAACCTGGTATTTCTTGGAGGAGATGTGATATATTTGGGAGAAATATGGCATTTCTGGAAGAAACTGTGCTCTTTTGGGGCTAAAACAGGTATTTGTGGGTGAAAAGGTCCTGTTTGAATGGGAAAGCCAGGTATTTCTTGGAGAAGATGTGATATATTTGGGAGAAATGTGGCATGTCTGGATGAAACTGTCCTCTTTTGGGGATAAAAGAGGTATTTGTGGGTGAAAAGGTCCTATTTCCAGGGGGAAACCTGGTATTTCTTGGAGAAGATGTGATATATTTGGGAGAAATGTGGCATTTCTGGAATATACTGTCCTCTTTTGGGGATAAAAGAGGTATTTGTGGGTGAAAAGGTCCTATTTGAAGGGGGAAACCTGGTATTTCTTGGAGAAGATGCGATATGTTTGGGAGAAATGTGGCATGTCTGGAAGAAACTGTCCTCTTTTGGGGATCAAACAGGTATTTGTGGGTGAAAAGGTCCTATTTGAAGGGGAAAGCTGGTATTTCTTGAAGAAGATGTGATATGTTTGGGGGAAATGTGGCATGTCTGGATGAAACTGTCCTCTTTTGGGGATAAAAGAGGTATTTGTGGGTGAAAAGGTCCTATTTCCAGGGGGGAACCTGGTATTTCTTGAAGAAGATGTGATGTGTTTGGGAGAAATGTGGCATTTCTGGAAGAAACTGTCCTCATTTGGGGATAAAAGAGGTATTTGTGGGTGAAAAGGTCCTATTTGAAGGGAGAAAGCTGGTATTTCTTGGAGAAGATATGGTATATTTGGGAGAAATGTGGCCTTTCTGGAAGAAACTGTCCTCTTTTGGGGATCACACAGGTATTTGTGGGTGAAAAGGTCCTATTTGAAGGGGGAACCCTGGTATTTCTTGGAGAAGATGTGATATATTTGGGAGAAATGTGGCATTTCTGGAAGAAACTGTCCTCTTTTGGGGATAAAAGAGATATTTGTGGGTGAAAAGGTCCTATTTGAAGGGGGAAACCTGGTATTTCTTGGAGAAGATGTGATATATTTGGGAGAAATGTGGCCTTTCTGGAAGAAACTGTCCTCTTTTGGGGATAAAAGAGGTATTTATGGGTGAAAAGGTCCTATTTGAAGGGGGAAACCTGGTATTTCTTGGAGAAGATGTAATATGTTAGGGAGAAATGTGGCATTTCTGGAAGAAACTGTCCTATTTTGGGTATAAAAGAGGTATTTGTGGGTAAAAAGGCACTATTTCCAGGGGGAAACCTGGTATTTCTTGGAGAAGATGTGATATGTTTGGGAGAAATCTGGCATTTCTGGAAGAAACTGTCCTATTTTGGGGATAAAACAGGTATTTGTGGGTGAAAAGTTCCTATTTCAAGGGGGAAACCTGGTATTTCTTGGAGAAGATGTGATATATTTGGGAGAAATGTGGCATTTCTGGATGAAACTGTCCTCTTTTGGGGATAAAAGAGGTATTTGTGGGTGATAAGGTCCTATTTGAAGGGGGAAACCTGGTATTTCTTGGAGAAGATGTGATATATTTGGGAGAAATGTGGCATTTCTGGAAGAAACTGTCCTCTTTTGGGGATAAAAGAGGTATTAGTGGGTGAAAAGGTCCTCTTTCAAGGGGGAAACCTGTTATTTCTTGGAGGAGATGTGATATGTTTGGGAGAAAGGTGGCATTTCTGGCAGAAACTGCCCTCTTTTGGGGATAAAAGAGGTATTTGAGGGTGAAAAGGTCCTATTTCAAGGGGGAAACGTGGTATTTCTTGGAGAAGATGTGATATGTTTGCGAGAAATCTGGCATTTCTGGAAGAAAATGTACAATTTGAGGGTTAAAACAGGTATTTGTGGGAGAAAAGGTCCTATTTGAAGGGGAAACCTGGTATTTCTTGGAGAAGATGTGATCTATTTGGGAGAAATGTGGCATGACAGGAAGAAACTGTCCTATTTTGGGGATCAAACAGGTATTTGTGGGAGAAAAGGTCCTATTTGAAGGGGGAAACCTGGTATTTCTTGGAGAAGATGTGATATATTTGGGAGAAATGTGGCATTTCTGGAAGAAACTGTCCTATTTTGGGGATGATAGAGTTACTTGTGGGTGATAAGGTCCTATTTGAAGGGGTAAACCTGGTATTTCTGGTGAAGATTTGATCTATTTGGGAGAAATGTGGCATGTCTGGAAGAAACTGTCCTATTTTGGGGATAAAAGAGGTATTTGTGGGTGAAAAGGCCCTATTTCAGGGAGAAACCTGGTATTTCTTGGAGAAGATGTGATATATTTGGGAGAAATGTGGCATTTCTGGAAGAAACTGTCCTATTTTGGGGATAAAACAGGTATTTGTGGGAGAAAAGGTCCTATTTTAAGGGGGAAACCAAGGTATTTCTTGGAGGAGATGTGATATATTTGGGAGAAATGTGCATGTCTGGAAGAAACTGTCCTCTTTTGGGGATCAAACAGGTATTTGTGGGTGAAAAGGTCCTATTTGAAGGGGGAAAGCTGGTATTTCTTGGAGAAGATGTGATCTATTTGGAGAAATGTGGCATGTCTGGACGAAACTGTCCTCTTTTGGGGATAAAAGAGGTATTTGTGGGTGAAAAGGTCCTATTTCCAGGGGGGAACCTGGTATTTCTTGGAGAAGATGTGATCTATTTGGGAGAAATGTGGCATTTCTGGAAGAAACTGTCCTCTTTTGGGATAAAAGAGGTATTTGTGGGTGAAAAGGTCCTAATTCAAGGGGAAAGCTGGTATTTCTTGGAGAAGATGTGATATATTTGGGAGAAATGTGGCATTTCTGGAAGAAACTGTCCTCTTTTGGGGATAAAAGAGGTATTTGTGGGTGAAAAGGTCCTAATTCAAGGGGAAAGCTGGTATTTCTTGGAGAAGATGTGATATATTTGGGAGAAATGTGGCATTTCTGGAAGAAACTGTCCTCTTTTGGGGATAAAAGAGGTATTTGTGGGTGAAAAGGCACTATTTGAAGGGGGAAACCTGGTATTTCTTGGAGAAGATGTGATATGTTTGGGAGAAATCTGGCATTTCTGGAAGAAACTGTCCTATTTTGGGGATAAAACAGGTATTTGTGGGTGAAAAGTTCCTATTTCAAGGGGGAAACCTGGTATTTCTTGAGAAGATGTGATATATTTGGGAGAAATGTGGCATTTCTGGATGAAACTGTCCTCTTTTGGGGATAAAAGAGGTATTTGTGGGTGATAAGGTCCTATTTGAAGGGGGAACCCTGGTATTTCTTGGAGAAGATGTGATATATTTGGGAGAAATGTGGCATTTCTGGAAGAAACTGTCCTCTTTTGGGATAAAGAGGTATTTGTGGGTGAAAAGGTCCTCTTTCAAGGGGGAAACCTGTTATTTCTTGGAGAAGATGTGATATATTTGATAGTAATCTGGCATTTCTGGCAAAAACTGTCCTCTTTTAGGGATAAAAGAGGTATTTGAGGGTGAAAAGGTCCTATTTCAAGGGGGAAACGTGGTATTTCTTGGAGAAGATGTGATATGTTTGCGAGAAATCTGGCATTTCTGGAAGAAAATGTACAATTTGAGGGTTAAAACAGGTATTTGTGGGAGAAAAGGTCCTATTTGAAGGGGGAAACCTGGTATTTCTTGGAGAAGATGTGATCTATTTGGGAGAAATGTGGCATGACAGGAAGAAACTGTCCTATTTTGGGGATCAAACAGGTATTTGTGGGAGAAAAGGTCCTATTTGAAGGGGGAAACCTGGTTTTTCTTGGAGAAGATGTGATATATTTTGGAGAAATGTGGCATTTCTGGAAGAAACTGTCCTATTTTGGGGATAAAAGAGGTATTTGTGGGTGAAAAGGCCCTATTTCCAGGGAGAAACCTGGTATTTCTTGGAGAAGATGTGATATATTTGGGAGAAATGTGGCATTTCTGGAAGAAACTGTCCTCTTTTGGGGATAAAACAGGTATTTGTGGGAGAAAAGGTCCTATTTTAAGGGGGAAACAAGGTATTTCTTGGAGGAGATGTGATATATTTGGGAGAAATGTGGCATGTCTGGAAGAAACTGTCCTCTTTTGGGGATCAAACAGGTATTTGTGGGTGAAAAGGTCCTATTTGAAGGGGGAAAGCTGGTATTTCTTGGAGAAGATGTGATCTATTTGGGAGAAATGTGGCATGTCTGGATGAAACTGTCCTCTTTTGGGGATAAAAGAGGTATTTGTGGGTGAAAAGGTCCTATTTCCAGGGGGGAACCTGGTATTTCTTGGAGAAGATGATATATATTTGGGAGAAATGTGGCATGTCTGGAAGAAACTGTCCTCTTTTGGGGATAAAAGAGGTATTTGTGGGTGAAAAGGTCCTATTTGAAGGGGGAAACGTGGTATTTCTTGGAGAAGATGTGATATGTTGGCGAGAAATCTGGCATTTCTGGAAGAAAATGTTCAATTTGAGGGTTAAAACAGGTATTTGTGGGTGAAAAGGTCCTATTTGAAGGGGGAAAGCTGGTATTTCTTGGAGAAGATGTGATCTATTTGGGAGAAATGTGGCATTTCTGGAAGAAACTGTGCTCTTTTGGGGCTAAAACAGGTATTTGTGGGTGAAAAGGTCCTGTTTGAATGGGAAAACCAGGTATTTCTTGGAGAAGATGTGATATATTTGGGAGAAATGTGGCATGTCTGGATGAAACTGTCCTCTTTTGGGGATAAAAGAGGTATTTGTGGGTGAAAAGGTCCTATTTCCAGGGGGGAACCTGGCATTTCTTGGAGAAGATGTGATATATTTGGGAGAAATGTGGCATTTCTGGAAGAAACTGTCCTCTTTTGGGGAAAAAACAGGTATTTGTGGGTGAAAAGGTCCTATTTGAAGGGGGAAACCTGGTATTTCTTGGAGAAGATGTGATATGTTTGGGAGAAATGTAGCATTTCTGGAAGAAACTGTCCTCTTTTGGGGATAAAAGAGGTATTTGTGGGTGAAAAGGTCCTATTTGAAGGGGGAAACGTGGTATTTCTTGGAGAAGATGTGATATATTTGGGAGAAATGTGGCATTTCTGGAAGAAACTGTCCTCTTTTGGGGATAAAAGAGGTATTTGTGGGTGAAAAGGTCCTATTTGAAGGGGGAAACCTGGTATTTCTTGGAGAAGATGTGATATGTTTGGGAGAAATGTGGCATTTCTGGAAGAAACTGTCCTATTTTGGGGATAAAAGAGGTATTTGTGTTTGAATAGGTCCTATTTGAAGGGGGAACCCTGGAATTTCTTGGAGAAGATGTGATATATTTGGGAGAAATGTGGCATGTCAGGAAGAAAATGTCCAATTTTGGGGGAGAAGGCTGGTATTTGTGGGAGAAAGGTTCCTATTTCAGGAGGAAACCTGGTATTTCTTGGAGAAGATGTGATATATTTGATAGTAATCTGGCATTTCTGGCAGAAACTGTCCTCTTTTAGGGATAAAAGAGGTATTTGTGGGTGAAAAGGTCCTATTTGAAGGGGGAACCCTGGTATTTCTTGGAGAAGATGTGATATGTTTGGGAGAAATGTGGCATGTCTGGACGAAACAGTCCTATTTGGGGATGATAGAGTTATTTGTGGGTGAAAAGGTCCTATTTGAAGGGGGAAACCTGGTATTTCTTGGAGAAGATGTGATATATTTGGGAGAAATGTGGCCTTTCTGGAAGAAACTGTCCTCTTTTGGGGATAAAAGAGGTATTTGTGGGTGAAAAGGTCCTATTTCCAAGGGGGAAAGCTGGTATTTCTTGGAGAAGATGTGATATATTTGGGAGAAATGTGGCATTTCTGGAAGAAACTGTCCTATTTTGGGGATGATAGAGTTATTTGTGGGTGATAAGGTCCTATTTGAAGGGGTAAACCTGGTATTTCTTGGAGAATATGTGATCTATTTGGGAGAAATGTGGCATGTCTGGAAGAAACTGTCCTCTTTTGGGGATCAAACAGGTATTTGTGGGAGAAAAGGTCCTATTTCTAGGGGGAAAGCTGGTATTTCTTGGAGAAGATGTGATCTATTTGGGAGAAATGTGGCATTTCTGGCAGAAACTGTCCTATTTTGGTGATAAAACAGGTATTTGTGTTTGAATAGGTCCTATTTGAAGGGGGAAACCTGGTATTTCTTGGTGACGATGTGATATATTTGGGAGAAATCTGGCATGTCTGGAAGAAAATGTCCAATATGGGGGGAGAAGGCTGGTAGTTGTGGGTGAGAAGGTCCTATTTCAGGAGGAATCCTGGTATTTCTTGGAGAAGATGAGATCTATTTGGGAGAAATGTGGCCTTTCTGGCAGAAACTGTCGTATTTTGGGGATAAAAGAGGTATTTGTGGGTGAAAAGGTCCTATTTGAAGGGGGAAAGCTGGTATTTCTTGGAGAAGATGTGATATATTTGGGGGGAGAAATGTGGCATTTCTAGCAGAAACTGTCCTCTTTTGGGGATAAAACAGGTATTTGTAGGTGAAAAGGTCCTATTTCAAGGGGGAAAGCTGGTATATCTTGGAGAAGATGTGATATATTTGGGAGAAATCTGGCATTTCTGGAAGAAACTGTCCTATTTTTGGGATAAAGCAGGTATTTGTGGGTGAAAAGGTCCTATTTCCAGGGGGAAACGTGGTATTTCTTGGAGAAGATGTGATATATTTGGGAGAAATCTGGCATGTCAGGAAGAAACTGTCCTATTTTGGGGATAAAAGAGGTATTTGAGGGTGAAAAGGTCCTATTTCAGGAGGAATCCTGGTATTTCTTGGAGAAGATGTGATATATTTGGGAGAAATGTGGCCTTTCTGGAAGAAACTGTCCTCTTTTGGGGATAAAAGAGGTATTTTTGGAAAAAAGTTCCTATTTGAAGGGGAAAGCTGGTATTTCTTGGAGAAGATGTGATCTATTTGGGAGAAATGTGGCATTTCTGGAAGAAACTGTCCTCTTTTGGGGATAAAAGAGGTATTTGTGGGTGAAAAGGTCCTATTTGAAGGGTGAAAGCTGGTATTTCTTGGAGAAGATGTGATATATTTGGGAGAAATGAGGCCTTTCTGGACGAAACTGTCCTCTTTTGGGGATAAAAGAGGTATTTGTGGGTGAAAAGGTCCTATTTGAAGGGGGAAAGGTGGTATTTCTTGGAGAAGATGTGATCTATTTGGGAGAAATGTTGCATGTCAGGAAGAAACTGTCCTATTTTGGGGATAAAAGAGGTATTTGTGGGAGAAAAGGTCCTATTTCAAGGAGGAAACCTGGTATTTCTTGGAGAAGATGTGATATGTTAGGGAGATATGTGGCATTTCTGGAAGAAACTGTCCTGTTTTGGGGATAAAACAGTTATTTGTGGGAGAAAAGGTCCTATTTGAAGGGGGAAAGCTGGTATTTCTTAGAGAAGATGTGATATATTTGGGAGAAATGTGGCATTTCTGGAAGAAACTGTCCTCTTTTGGGGATAAAAGAGGTATTTGTGGGAGAAAAGCTCCTATTTGAGGGGGGAAAGCTGGTAGTTCTTGCAGGAGATATGATATATTTGGGAGAAATGTGGCATGTCTGGAAGAAACTGTCCTCTTTTGGGGATAAAAGAGGTATTTGTGGGTGAAAAGGTCCTATTTGAAGGGGGAAAGCAGGTAGTTCTTGGAGAAGATGTGATATATTTGGGAGAAATGTGGCATTTCTGGAATATACTGTCCTCTTTTGGGGATAAAAGAGGTATTTGTGGGTGAAAAGGTCCTATTTGAAGGGGGAAAGCTGGTATTTCTTGGAGAAGATGTGATATATTTGGGAGAAATGTGGCATGTCTGGAAGAAACTGTACTCTTTTGGGGATCAAACAGGTATTTGTGGGTGAAAAGGTCCTATTTGAAGGGGGAAAGCTGGTATTTCTTGGAGAAGATGTGATATGTTTGGGGGAAATGTGGCATGTCTGGATGAAACTGTCCTCTTTTGGGGATAAAAGAGGTATTTGTGGGTGAAAAGGTCCTATTTCCAGGGGGGAACCTGGTATTTCTTGAAGAAGATGTGATGTGTTTGGGAGAAATGTGGCATTTCTGGAAGAAACTGTCCTCATTTGGGGATAAAAGAGGTATTTGTGGGTGAAAAGGTCCTATTTGAAGGGAGAAAGCTGGTATTTCTTGGAGAAGATATGGTATATTTGGGAGAAATGTGGCCTTTCTGGAAGAAACTGTCCTCTTTTGGGGATCACACAGGTATTTGTGGGTGAAAAGGTCCTATTTGAAGGGGGAACCCTGGTATTTCTTGGAGAAGATGTGATATATTTGGGAGAAATGTGGCATTTCTGGAAGAAACTGTCCTCTTTTGGGGATAAAAGAGATATTTGTGGGTGAAAAGGTCCTATTTGAAGGGGGAAACCTGGTATTTCTTGGAGAAGATGTGATATATTTGGGAGAAATGTGGCATGTCTGAAAGAAACTGTCCTCTTTTGGGGATAAAAGAGGTATTTGTGGGTGAAAAGGTCCTATTTGAAGGGGGAAACCTGGTATTTCTTGGAGAAGATGTAATATGTTTGGGAGAAATGTGGCATTTCTGGAAGAAACTGTCCTATTTTGGGGATAAAAGAGGTATTTGTGGGTGAAAAGGCACTATTTGAAGGGGGAAACCTGGTATTTCTTGGAGAAGATGTGATATGTTTGGGAGAAATCTGGCATTTCTGGAAGAAACTGTCCTATTTTGGGGATAAAACAGGTATTTGTGGGTGAAAAGTTCCTATTTCAAGGGGGAAACCTGGTATTTCTTGGAGAAGATGTGATATATTTGGGAGAAATGTGGCATTTCTGGATGAAACTGTCCTCTTTTGGGGATAAAAGAGGTATTTGTGGGTGATAAGGTCCTATTTGAAGGGGGAACCCTGGTATTTCTTGGAGAAGATGTGATATATTTGGGAGAAATGTGGCATTTCTGGAAGAAACTGTCCTCTTTTGGGGATAAAAGAGGTATTTGTGGGTGAAAAGGTCCTCTTTCAAGGGGGAAACCTGTTATTTCTTGGAGAAGATGTGATATATTTGATAGTAATCTGGCATTTCTGGCAAAAACTGTCCTCTTTTAGGGATAAAAGAGGTATTTGAGGGTGAAAAGGTCCTATTTCAAGGGGGAAACGTGGTATTTCTTGGAGAAGATGTGATATGTTTGCGAGAAATCTGGCATTTCTGGAAGAAAATGTACAATTTGAGGGTTAAAACAGGTATTTGTGGGAGAAAAGGTCCTATTTGAAGGGGGAAACCTGGTATTTCTTGGAGAAGATGTGATCTATTTGGGAGAAATGTGGCATGACAGGAAGAAACTGTCCTATTTTGGGGATCAAACAGGTATTTGTGGGAGAAAAGGTCCTATTTGAAGGGGGAAACCTGGTTTTTCTTGGAGAAGATGTGATATATTTTGGAGAAATGTGGCATTTCTGGAAGAAACTGTCCTATTTTGGGGATAAAAGAGGTATTTGTGGGTGAAAAGGCCCTATTTCCAGGGAGAAACCTGGTATTTCTTGGAGAAGATGTGATATATTTGGGAGAAATGTGGCATTTCTGGAAGAAACTGTCCTCTTTTGGGGATAAAACAGGTATTTGTGGGAGAAAAGGTCCTATTTTAAGGGGGAAACAAGGTATTTCTTGGAGGAGATGTGATATATTTGGGAGAAATGTGGCATGTCTGGAAGAAACTGTCCTCTTTTGGGGATCAAACAGGTATTTGTGGGTGAAAAGGTCCTATTTGAAGGGGGAAAGCTGGTATTTCTTGGAGAAGATGTGATCTATTTGGGAGAAATGTGGCATGTCTGGATGAAACTGTCCTCTTTTGGGGATAAAAGAGGTATTTGTGGGTGAAAAGGTCCTATTTCCAGGGGGGAACCTGGTATTTCTTGGAGAAGATGATATATATTTGGGAGAAATGTGGCATGTCTGGAAGAAACTGTCCTCTTTTGGGGATAAAAGAGGTATTTGTGGGTGAAAAGGTCCTATTTGAAGGGGGAAACGTGGTATTTCTTGGAGAAGATGTGATATGTTGGCGAGAAATCTGGCATTTCTGGAAGAAAATGTTCAATTTGAGGGTTAAAACAGGTATTTGTGGGTGAAAAGGTCCTATTTGAAGGGGGAAAGCTGGTATTTCTTGGAGAAGATGTGATCTATTTGGGAGAAATGTGGCATTTCTGGAAGAAACTGTGCTCTTTTGGGGCTAAAACAGGTATTTGTGGGTGAAAAGGTCCTGTTTGAATGGGAAAACCAGGTATTTCTTGGAGAAGATGTGATATATTTGGGAGAAATGTGGCATGTCTGGATGAAACTGTCCTCTTTTGGGGATAAAAGAGGTATTTGTGGGTGAAAAGGTCCTATTTCCAGGGGGGAACCTGGTATTTCTTGGAGAAGATGTGATATATTTGGGAGAAATGTGGCATTTCTGGAAGAAACTGTCCTCTTTTGGGGAAAAAACAGGTATTTGTGGGTGAAAAGGTCCTATTTGAAGGGGGAAACCTGGTATTTCTTGGAGAAGATGTGATATGTTTGGGAGAAATGTAGCATTTCTGGAAGAAACTGTCCTCTTTTGGGGATAAAAGAGGTATTTGTGGGTGAAAAGGTCCTATTTGAAGGGGGAAACGTGGTATTTCTTGGAGAAGATGTGATATATTTGGGAGAAATGTGGCATTTCTGGAAGAAACTGTCCTCTTTTGGGGATAAAAGAGGTATTTGTGGGTGAAAAGGTCCTATTTGAAGGGGGAAACCTGGTATTTCTTGGAGAAGATGTGATATGTTTGGGAGAAATGTGGCATTTCTGGAAGAAACTGTCCTATTTTGGGGATAAAAGAGGTATTTGTGTTTGAATAGGTCCTATTTGAAGGGGGAACCCTGGAATTTCTTGGAGAAGATGTGATATATTTGGGAGAAATGTGGCATGTCAGGAAGAAAATGTCCAATTTTGGGGGAGAAGGCTGGTATTTGTGGGAGAAAGGTTCCTATTTCAGGAGGAAACCTGGTATTTCTTGGAGAAGATGTGATATATTTGATAGTAATCTGGCATTTCTGGCAGAAACTGTCCTCTTTTAGGGATAAAAGAGGTATTTGTGGGTGAAAAGGTCCTATTTGAAGGGGGAACCCTGGTATTTCTTGGAGAAGATGTGATATGTTTGGGAGAAATGTGGCATGTCTGGACGAAACAGTCCTATTTGGGGATGATAGAGTTATTTGTGGGTGAAAAGGTCCTATTTGAAGGGGGAAACCTGGTATTTCTTGGAGAAGATGTGATATATTTGGGAGAAATGTGGCCTTTCTGGAAGAAACTGTCCTCTTTTGGGGATAAAAGAGGTATTTGTGGGTGAAAAGGTCCTATTTCCAAGGGGGAAAGCTGGTATTTCTTGGAGAAGATGTGATATATTTGGGAGAAATGTGGCATTTCTGGAAGAAACTGTCCTATTTTGGGGATGATAGAGTTATTTGTGGGTGATAAGGTCCTATTTGAAGGGGTAAACCTGGTATTTCTTGGAGAATATGTGATCTATTTGGGAGAAATGTGGCATGTCTGGAAGAAACTGTCCTCTTTTGGGGATCAAACAGGTATTTGTGGGAGAAAAGGTCCTATTTCTAGGGGGAAAGCTGGTATTTCTTGGAGAAGATGTGATCTATTTGGGAGAAATGTGGCATTTCTGGCAGAAACTGTCCTATTTTGGTGATAAAACAGGTATTTGTGTTTGAATAGGTCCTATTTGAAGGGGGAAACCTGGTATTTCTTGGTGACGATGTGATATATTTGGGAGAAATCTGGCATGTCTGGAAGAAAATGTCCAATATGGGGGGAGAAGGCTGGTAGTTGTGGGTGAGAAGGTCCTATTTCAGGAGGAATCCTGGTATTTCTTGGAGAAGATGAGATCTATTTGGGAGAAATGTGGCCTTTCTGGCAGAAACTGTCGTATTTTGGGGATAAAAGAGGTATTTGTGGGTGAAAAGGTCCTATTTGAAGGGGGAAAGCTGGTATTTCTTGGAGAAGATGTGATATATTTGGGGGGAGAAATGTGGCATTTCTGGCAGAAACTGTCCTCTTTTGGGGATAAAACAGGTATTTGTAGGTGAAAAGGTCCTATTTCAAGGGGGAAAGCTGGTATATCTTGGAGAAGATGTGATATATTTGGGAGAAATCTGGCATTTCTGGAAGAAACTGTCCTATTTTTGGGATAAAGCAGGTATTTGTGGGTGAAAAGGTCCTATTTCCAGGGGGAAACGTGGTATTTCTTGGAGAAGATGTGATATATTTGGGAGAAATCTGGCATGTCAGGAAGAAACTGTCCTATTTTGGGGATAAAAGAGGTATTTGAGGGTGAAAAGGTCCTATTTCAGGAGGAATCCTGGTATTTCTTGGAGAAGATGTGATATATTTGGGAGAAATGTGGCCTTTCTGGAAGAAACTGTCCTCTTTTGGGGATAAAAGAGGTATTTTTGGAAAAAAGTTCCTATTTGAAGGGGAAAGCTGGTATTTCTTGGAGAAGATGTGATCTATTTGGGAGAAATGTGGCATTTCTGGAAGAAACTGTCCTCTTTTGGGGATAAAAGAGGTATTTGTGGGTGAAAAGGTCCTATTTGAAGGGTGAAAGCTGGTATTTCTTGGAGAAGATGTGATATATTTGGGAGAAATGAGGCCTTTCTGGACGAAACTGTCCTCTTTTGGGGATAAAAGAGGTATTTGTGGGTGAAAAGGTCCTATTTGAAGGGGGAAAGGTGGTATTTCTTGGAGAAGATGTGATCTATTTGGGAGAAATGTTGCATGTCAGGAAGAAACTGTCCTATTTTGGGGATAAAAGAGGTATTTGTGGGAGAAAAGGTCCTATTTCAAGGAGGAAACCTGGTATTTCTTGGAGAAGATGTGATATGTTAGGGAGATATGTGGCATTTCTGGAAGAAACTGTCCTGTTTTGGGGATAAAACAGTTATTTGTGGGAGAAAAGGTCCTATTTGAAGGGGGAAAGCTGGTATTTCTTAGAGAAGATGTGATATATTTGGGAGAAATGTGGCATTTCTGGAAGAAACTGTCCTCTTTTGGGGATAAAAGAGGTATTTGTGGGAGAAAAGCTCCTATTTGAGGGGGGAAAGCTGGTAGTTCTTGCAGGAGATATGATATATTTGGGAGAAATGTGGCATGTCTGGAAGAAACTGTCCTCTTTTGGGGATAAAAGAGGTATTTGTGGGTGAAAAGGTCCTATTTGAAGGGGGAAAGCAGGTAGTTCTTGGAGAAGATGTGATATATTTGGGAGAAATGTGGCATTTCTGGAATATACTGTCCTCTTTTGGGGATAAAAGAGGTATTTGTGGGTGAAAAGGTCCTATTTGAAGGGGGAAAGCTGGTATTTCTTGGAGAAGATGTGATATATTTGGGAGAAATGTGGCATGTCTGGAAGAAACTGTACTCTTTTGGGGATCAAACAGGTATTTGTGGGTGAAAAGGTCCTATTTGAAGGGGGAAAGCTGGTATTTCTTGGAGAAGATGTGATATGTTTGGGGGAAATGTGGCATGTCTGGATGAAACTGTCCTCTTTTGGGGATAAAAGAGGTATTTGTGGGTGAAAAGGTCCTATTTCCAGGGGGGAACCTGGTATTTCTTGAAGAAGATGTGATGTGTTTGGGAGAAATGTGGCATTTCTGGAAGAAACTGTCCTCATTTGGGGATAAAAGAGGTATTTGTGGGTGAAAAGGTCCTATTTGAAGGGAGAAAGCTGGTATTTCTTGGAGAAGATATGGTATATTTGGGAGAAATGTGGCCTTTCTGGAAGAAACTGTCCTCTTTTGGGGATCACACAGGTATTTGTGGGTGAAAAGGTCCTATTTGAAGGGGGAACCCTGGTATTTCTTGGAGAAGATGTGATATATTTGGGAGAAATGTGGCATTTCTGGAAGAAACTGTCCTCTTTTGGGGATAAAAGAGATATTTGTGGGTGAAAAGGTCCTATTTGAAGGGGGAAACCTGGTATTTCTTGGAGAAGATGTGATATATTTGGGAGAAATGTGGCATGTCTGAAAGAAACTGTCCTCTTTTGGGGATAAAAGAGGTATTTATGGGTGAAAAGGTCCTATTTGAAGGGGGAAACCTGGTATTTCTTGGAGAAGATGTAATATGTTTGGGAGAAATGTGGCATTTCTGGAAGAAACTGTCCTATTTTGGGGATAAAAGAGGTATTTGTGGGTGAAAAGGCACTATTTGAAGGGGGAAACCTGGTATTTCTTGGAGAAGATGTGATATGTTTGGGAGAAATCTGGCATTTCTGGAAGAAACTGTCCTATTTTGGGGATAAAACAGGTATTTGTGGGTGAAAAGTTCCTATTTCAAGGGGGAAACCTGGTATTTCTTGGAGAAGATGTGATATATTTGGGAGAAATGTGGCATTTCTGGATGAAACTGTCCTCTTTTGGGGATAAAAGAGGTATTTGTGGGTGATAAGGTCCTATTTGAAGGGGGAACCCTGGTATTTCTTGGAGAAGATGTGATATATTTGGGAGAAATGTGGCATTTCTGGAAGAAACTGTCCTCTTTTGGGGATAAAAGAGGTATTTGTGGGTGAAAAGGTCCTCTTTCAAGGGGGAAACCTGTTATTTCTTGGAGAAGATGTGATATATTTGATAGTAATCTGGCATTTCTGGCAAAAACTGTCCTCTTTTAGGGATAAAAGAGGTATTTGAGGGTGAAAAGGTCCTATTTCAAGGGGGAAACGTGGTATTTCTTGGAGAAGATGTGATATGTTTGCGAGAAATCTGGCATTTCTGGAAGAAAATGTACAATTTGAGGGTTAAAACAGGTATTTGTGGGAGAAAAGGTCCTATTTGAAGGGGGAAACCTGGTATTTCTTGGAGAAGATGTGATCTATTTGGGAGAAATGTGGCATGACAGGAAGAAACTGTCCTATTTTGGGGATCAAACAGGTATTTGTGGGAGAAAAGGTCCTATTTGAAGGGGGAAACCTGGTTTTTCTTGGAGAAGATGTGATATATTTTGGAGAAATGTGGCATTTCTGGAAGAAACTGTCCTATTTTGGGGATAAAAGAGGTATTTGTGGGTGAAAAGGCCCTATTTCCAGGGAGAAACCTGGTATTTCTTGGAGAAGATGTGATATATTTGGGAGAAATGTGGCATTTCTGGAAGAAACTGTCCTCTTTTGGGGATAAAACAGGTATTTGTGGGAGAAAAGGTCCTATTTTAAGGGGGAAACAAGGTATTTCTTGGAGGAGATGTGATATATTTGGGAGAAATGTGGCATGTCTGGAAGAAACTGTCCTCTTTTGGGGATCAAACAGGTATTTGTGGGTGAAAAGGTCCTATTTGAAGGGGGAAAGCTGGTATTTCTTGGAGAAGATGTGATCTATTTGGGAGAAATGTGGCATGTCTGGATGAAACTGTCCTCTTTTGGGGATAAAAGAGGTATTTGTGGGTGAAAAGGTCCTATTTCCAGGGGGGAACCTGGTATTTCTTGGAGAAGATGATATATATTTGGGAGAAATGTGGCATGTCTGGAAGAAACTGTCCTCTTTTGGGGATAAAAGAGGTATTTGTGGGTGAAAAGGTCCTAATTCAAGGGGGAAACCTGGTATTTCTTGGAGAAGATGTGATATATTTGGGAGAAATGTGGCATTTCTGGAAGAAACTGTCCTCTTTTGGGGATAAAAGAGGTATTTGTGGGTGAAAAGGTCCTAATTCAAGGGGGAAAGCTGGTATTTCTTGGAGAAGATGTGATATATTTGGGACAAATGTGGCATTTCTGGAAGAAACTGTCCTATTTTGGGGATGAAACACGTATTTGTGGGTGAAAAGGCCCTCTTTCAAGGGGGAAACCTGTTATTTCTTGGAGGAGATGTGATATATTTGGGAGAAATGTGGCATTTCTGGAAGAAACTGTCCTCTTTTGGGGATAAAAGAGGTATTTGTGGGAGAAAAGGTCCTATTTGAAGGGGGAAAGCTGGTAGTTCTTGCAGGTGATATGATATATTTGGGAGAAATGTGGCATGTCTGGAAGAAACTGTCCTCTTTTGGGGATAAAAGAGGTATTTGTGGGTGAAAAGGTCCTATTTGAAGGGGGAAAGCAGGTAGTTCTTGGTGAAGATGTGATATATTTGGGAGAAATCTGGCATTTCTGGATGAAAATGTCCTCTTTTGGGGATAAAAGAGGTATTTGTGGGTGAAAAGGTCCTATTTGAAGGGGAAACCCTGGTATTTCTTGGAGAAGATGTGATCTATTTGGGAGAAATGTGGCCTTTATGGTAGAAACTGTCCTCTTTTGGGGATAAAAGAGGTATTTGTGGGTGAAAAGGTCCTATTTGAAGGGGGAAACGTGGTATTTCTTGGAGAAGATGTGATATATTTGGGAGAAATGTGGCCTTTCTGGAAGAAACTGTCCTATTTTGGGGATAAAAGAGGTATTTGTGGGTGAAAAGGTCCTATTTGAAGGGGGAAACCTGGTATTTCTTGGAGAAGATGTGATATGTTTGGGAGAAATGTGGCATTTCTGGAAGAAACTGTCCTACTTTGGGGATAAAAGAGGTATTTGTGTTTGAATAGGTCCTATTTGAAGGGGGAACCCTGGAATTTCTTGGAGAAGATGTGATATATTTGGGAGAAATGTGGCATGTCAGGAAGAAAATGTCCAATTTTGGGGGAGAAGGCTGGTATTTGTGGGAGAAAGGTTCCTATTTCAGGAGGAATCCTGGGATTTCTTGGAGAAGATGTGATATATTTGATAGTAATCTGGCATTTCTGGCAGAAACTGTCCTCTTTTAGGGATAAAAGAGGTATTTGTGGGTGAAAAGGTCCTATTTGAAGGGGGAACCCTGGTATTTCTTGGAGAAGATGTGATATGTTTGGGAGAAATGTGGCATGTCTGGACGAAACAGTCCTATTTGGGGATGATAGAGTTATTTGTGGGTGAAAAGGTCCTATTTGAAGGGGGAAACCTGGTATTTCTTGGAGAAGATGTGATATATTTGGGAGAAATGTGGCCTTTCTGGAAGAAACTGTCCTCTTTTGGGGATAAAAGAGGTATTTGTGGGTGAAAAGGTCCTATTTCCAAGGGGGAAAGCTGGTATTTCTTGGAGAAGATGTGATATATTTGGGAGAAATGTGGCATTTCTGGAAGAAACTGTCCTATTTTGGGGATGATAGAGTTATTTGTGGGTGATAAGGTCCTATTTGAAGGGGTAAACCTGGTATTTCTTGGAGAATATGTGATCTATTTGGGAGAAATGTGGCATGTCTGGAAGAAACTGTCCTCTTTTGGGGATCAAACAGGTATTTGTGGGAGAAAAGGTCCTATTTCTAGGGGGAAAGCTGGTATTTCTTGGAGAAGATGTGATCTATTTGGGAGAAATGTGGCATTTCTGGAAGAAACTGTCCTATTTTGGTGATAAAACAGGTATTTGTGTTTGAATAGGTCCTATTTGAAGGGGGAAACCTGGTATTTCTTGGTGAAGATGTGATATATTTGGGAGAAATCTGGCATGTCTGGAAGAAAATGTCCAATATGGGGGGAGAAGGCTGGTAGTTGTGGGTGAGAAGGTCCTATTTCAGGAGGAATCCTGGTATTTCTTGGAGAAGATGAGATCTATTTGGGAGAAATGTGGCCTTTCTGGCAGAAACTGTCGTATTTTGGGGATAAAAGAGGTATTTGTGGGTGAAAAGGTCCTATTTGAAGGGGGAAAGCTGGTATTTCTTGGAGAAGATGTGATATATTTGGGGGGAGAAATGTGGCATTTCTGGCAGAAACTGTCCTCTTTTGGGGATAAAACAGGTATTTGTAGGTGAAAAGGTCCTATTTCAAGGGGGAAAGCTGGTATATCTTGGAGAAGATGTGATATATTTGGGAGAAATCTGGCATTTCTGGAAGAAACTGTCCTATTTTTGGGATAAAGCAGGTATTTGTGGGTGAAAAGGTCCTATTTCCAGGGGGAAACGTGGTATTTCTTGGAGAAGATGTGATATATTTGGGAGAAATCTGGCATGTCAGGAAGAAACTGTCCTATTTTGGGGATAAAAGAGGTATTTGAGGGTGAAAAGGCCCTATTTCAGGAGGAATCCTTGTATTTCTTGGAGAAGATGTGATATATTTGGGTGAAATGTGGCATGTCTGGAAGAAACTGTCCTCTTTTGGGGATAAAAGAGGTATTTTTGGAAAAAAGTTCCTATTTGAAGGGGAAAGCTGGTATTTCTTGGAGAAGATGTGATCTATTTGGGAGAAATGTGGCATTTCTGGAAGAAACTGTCCTCTTTTGGGGATAAAAGAGGTATTTGTGGGTGAAAAGGTCCTATTTGAAGGGTGAAAGCTGGTATTTCTTGGAGAAGATGTGATATATTTGGGAGAAATGAGGCCTTTCTGGACGAAACTGTCCTCTTTTGGGGATAAAAGAGGTATTTGTGGGTGAAAAGGTCCTATTTGAAGGGGGAAAGGTGGTATTTCTTGGAGAAGATGTGATCTATTTGGGAGAAATGTGGCATGTCAGGAAGAAACTGTCCTATTTTGGGGATAAAAGAGGTATTTGTGGGAGAAAAGGTCCTATTTCAAGGAGGAAACCTGGTATTTCTTGGAGAAGATGTGATATGTTAGGGAGATATGTGGCATTTCTGGAAGAAACTGTCCTATTTTGGGGATAAAACAGTTATTTGTGGGAGAAAAGGTCCTATTTGAAGGGGGAAAGCTGGTATTTCTTAGAGAAGATGTGATATATTTGGGAGAAATGTGGCATTTCTGGAAGAAACTGTCCTCCTTTGGGGATAAAAGAGGTATTTGTGGGAGAAAAGGTCCTATTTGAGGGGGGAAAGCTGGTAGTTCTTGCAGGAGATATGATATATTTGGGAGAAATGTGGCATGTCCGGAAGAAACTGTCCTCTTTTGGGGATAAAAGAGGTATTTGTGGGTGAAAAGGTCCTATTTGAAGGGGGAAAGCAGGTAGTTCTTGGAGAAGATGTGATATATTTGGGAGAAATGTGGCATTTCTGGAATATACTGTCCTCTTTTGGGGATAAAAGAGGTATTTGTGGGTGAAAAGGTCCTATTTGAAGGGGGAAAGCTGGTATTTCTTGGAGAAGATGTGATATGTTTGGGAGAAATGTGGCATGTCTGGAAGAAACTGTACTCTTTTGGGGATCAAACAGGTATTTGTGGGTGAAAAGGTCCTATTTGAAGGGGGAAAGCTGGTATTTCTTGGAGAAGATGTGATATGTTTGGGGGAAATGTGGCATGTCTGGATGAAACTGTCCTCTTTTGGGTTTAAATGAGGTATTTGTGGGTGAAAAGGTCCTATTTCCAGGGGGGAACCTGGTATTTCTTGAAGAAGATGTGATGTGTTTGGGAGAAATGTGGCATTTCTGGAAGAAACTGTCCTCATTTGGGGATAAAAGAGGTATTTGTGGGTGAAAAGGTCCTATTTGAAGGGAGAAAGCTGGTATTTCTTGGAGAAGATATGGTATATTTGGGAGAAATGTGGCCTTTCTGGAAGAAACTGTCCTCTTTTGGGGATCACACAGGTATTTGTGGGTGAAAAGGTCCTATTTGAAGGGGGAACCCTGGTATTTCTTGGAGAAGATGTGATATATTTGGGAGAAATGTGGCATTTCTGGAAGAAACTGTCCTCTTTTGGGGATAAAAGAGATATTTGTGGGTGAAAAGGTCCTATTTGAAGGGGGAAACCTGGTATTTCTTGGAGAAGATGTGATATATTTGGGAGAAATGTGGCATGTCTGAAAGAAACTGTCCTCTTTTGGGGATAAAAGAGGTATTTATGGGTGAAAAGGTCCTATTTGAAGGGGGAAACCTGGTATTTCTTGGAGAAGATGTAATATGTTTGGGAGAAATGTGGCATTTCTGGAAGAAACTGTCCTATTTTGGGGATAAAAGAGGTATTTGTGGGTGAAAAGGCACTATTTGAAGGGGGAAACCTGGTATTTCTTGGAGAAGATGTGATATGTTTGGGAGAAATCTGGCATTTCTGGAAGAAACTGTCCTATTTTGGGGATAAAACAGGTATTTGTGGGTGAAAAGTTCCTATTTCAAGGGGGAAACCTGGTATTTCTTGGAGAAGATGTGATATATTTGGGAGAAATGTGGCATTTCTGGATGAAACTGTCCTCTTTTGGGGATAAAAGAAGTATTTGTGGGTGATAAGGTCCTATTTGAAGGGGGAACCCTGGTATTTCTTGGAGAAGATGTGATATATTTGGGAGAAATGTGGCATTTCTGGAAGAAACTGTCCTCTTTTGGGGATAAAAGAGGTATTTGTGGGTGAAAAGGTCCTCTTTCAAGGGGGAAACCTGTTATTTCTTGGAGAAGATGTGATATATTTGATAGTAATCTGGCATTTCTGGCAAAAACTGTCCTCTTTTAGGGATAAAAGAGGTATTTGAGGGTGAAAAGGTCCTATTTCAAGGGGGAAACGTGGTATTTCTTGGAGAAGATGTGATATGTTTGCGAGAAATGTGGCATTTCTGGAAGAAAATGTACAATTTGAGGGTTAAAACAGGTATTTGTGGGAGAAAAGGTCCTATTTGAAGGGGGAAACCTGGTATTTCTTGGAGAAGATGTGATCTATTTGGGAGAAATGTGGCATGACAGGAAGAAACTGTCCTATTTTGGGGATCAAACAGGTATTTGTGGGAGAAAAGGTCCTATTTGAAGGGGGAAACCTGGTTTTTCTTGGAGAAGATGTGATATATTTTGGAGAAATGTGGCATTTCTGGAAGAAACTGTCCTATTTTGGGGATGATAGAGTTACTTGTGGGTGATAAGGCCCTATTTGAAGGGGTAAACCTGGTATTTCTAGGAGAAGATGTGATCTATTTGGGAGAAATGTGGCATTTCTGGAAGAAACTGTCCTCTTTTGGGGATAAAAGAGGTATTTGTGGGTGAAAAGGCCCTATTTCCAGGGAGAAACCTGGTATTTCTTGGAGAAGATGTGATATATTTGGGAGAAATGTGGCATTTCTGGAAGAAACTGTCCTCTTTTGGGGATAAAAGAGGTATTTGTGGGAGAAAAGGTCCTATTTTAAGGGGGAAACAAGGTATTTCTTGGAGGAGATGTGATATATTTGGGAGAAATGTGGCATGTCTGGAAGAAACTGTCCTCTTTTGGGGATCAAACCGGTATTTGTGGGTGAAAAGGTCCTATTTGAAGGGGGAAAGCTGGTATTTCTTGGAGAAGATGTGATCTATTTGGGAGAAATGTGGCATGTCTGGATGAAACTGTCCTCTTTTGGGGATAAAAGAGGTATTTGTGGGTGAAAAGGTCCTATTTCCAGGGGGGAACCTGGTATTTCTTGGAGAAGATGTGATATATTTGGGAGAAATGTGGCATTTCTGGAAGAAACTGTCCTCTTTTGGGGATAAAAGAGGTATTTGTGGGTGAAAAGGTCCTAATTCAAGGGGGAAACCTGGTATTTCTTGGAGAAGATGTGATATATTTGGGAGAAATGTGGCATTTCTGGAAGAAACTGTCCTCTTTTGGGGATAAAAGAGGTATTTGTGGGTGAAAAGGTCCTAATTCAAGGGGGAAAGCTGGTATTTCTTGGAGAAGATGTGATATATTTGGGACAAATGTGGCATTTCTGGAAGAAACTGTCCTATTTTGGGGATGAAACACGTATTTGTGGGTGAAAAGGCCCTCTTTCAAGGGGGAAACCTGTTATTTCTTGGAGGAGATGTGATATATTTGGGAGAAATGTGGCATTTCTGGAAGAAACTGTCCTCTTTTGGGGATAAAAGAGGTATTTGTGGGAGAAAAGGTCCTATTTGAAGGGGGAAAGCTGGTAGTTCTTGCAGGTGATATGATATATTTGGGAGAAATGTGGCATGTCTGGAAGAAACTGTCCTCTTTTGGGGATAAAAGAGGTATTTGTGGGTGAAAAGGTCCTATTTGAAGGGGGAAAGCAGGTAGTTCTTGGTGAAGATGTGATATATTTGGGAGAAATCTGGCATTTCTGGATGAAAATGTCCTCTTTTGGGGATAAAAGAGGTATTTGTGGGTGAAAAGGTCCTATTTGAAGGGGAAACCCTGGTATTTCTTGGAGAAGATGTGATATATTTGGGAGAAATGTGGCCTTTATGGAAGAAACTGTTCTATTTTGGGGATTAAAGAGGTATTTGTGTTTGGAAAGGTCCTATTTGAAGGGGGTATCCTGGCATTTCTTGGAGAAGATGTGATATATTTGGGAGAAATCTGGCATTTCTTGAAGAAAATGTCCAATTTGTAGGATAAAACATGTATTTGTGGGTGAAAAGGTCCTATTTGAAGGGGGAAACCTGGTATTTCTTGGAGAAGATGTGATCTATTTGGGAGAAATCTGGCATGTCTGGAAGAAACTGTCCTACTTTGGGGATAAAACAGGTATATGTGGGTGAAAAGGTCCTATTTGAAGGGGAAAAAGCTGGTATTTCTTGGAGAAGATGTGGTATATTTGGGAGAAATGTGGCATGTCTGGAAGAAACTGTCCTATTTTGGGTATAAAAGAGGTATTTGTGGGTGAAAAGGTCCTATTTGAAGGGGGAAACGTGGTATTTCTTGGAGAAGATGTGATATATTTGGGAGAAATGTGGCCTTTCTGGAAGAAACTGTCGTATTTTGGGGATCAAAGAGGTATTTGTGGGTGAAAAGGTCCTATTTGAAGGGGGAAACCTGGTATTTCTTGGAGAAGCTGTGATCTATTTGGGAGAAATGTGGCATTTCTGGAAGAAACTGTCCTCTTTTGGGGATAAAAGAGGTATTTGAGGGTGAAAAGGTCCTATTTCAAGGGGGAAACATGGTATTTCTTGGAGAAGATGTGATATGTTTGCGAGAAATCTGGCATTTCTGGAAGAAAATGTTCAATTTGAGGGTTAAAACAGGTATTTGTGGGAGAAAAGGTCCTATTTGAAGGGGGAAACCTGGTATTTCTTGGAGAAGATGTGATCTATTTGGGAGAAATGTGGCATGGCAGGAAGAAACTGTCCTATTTTGGGGATCAAACAGGTATTTGTGGGTGAAAAGGTCCTATTTGAAGGGGGAAACGTGGTTTTTCTTGGAGAAGATGTGATATATTTGGGAGAAATGTGGCATTTCTGGAAGAAACTGTCCTATTTTGGGGATGATAGAGTTACTTGTGGGTGATAAGGTCCCATTTGAAGGGGTAAACCTGGTATTTCTAGGAGAAGATGTGATATATTTGGGAGAAATGAGGCCTTTCTGGAAGAAACTGTCCTCTTTTGGGGATAAAAGAGGTATTTGTGGGTGAAAAGGCCCTATTTCCAGGGAGAAACCTGGTATTTCTTGGAGAAGATGTAATATATATTTGGGAGAAATGTGGCATTTCTGGAAGAAACTGTCCTATTTTGGGGATAAAAGAGGTATTTGTGGGAGAAAAGGTCCTATTTTAAGGGGGAAACAAGGTATTTCTTGGAGGAGATGTGATATATTTGGGAGAAATGTGGCATGTCTGGAAGAAACTGTCCTCTTTTGGGGATCAAACCGGTATTTGTGGGTGAAAAGTTCCTATTTGAAGGGGGAAAGCTGGTATTTCTTGGAGAAGATGTGATCTATTTGGGAGAAATGTGGCATGTCTGGATGAAACTGTCCTCTTTTGGGGATAAAAGAGGTATTTGTGGGTGAAAAGGTCCTATTTCCAGGGGGGAACCTGGTATTTCTTGGAGAAGATGTGATATATTTGGGAGAAATGTGGCATTTCTGGCAGAAACTGTCCTCTTTTGGGGATAAAAGAGGTATTTGTGGGTGAAAAGGTCCTAATTCAAGGGGGAAAGCTGGTATTTCTTGGAGAAGATGTGATATATTTGGGAGAAATGTGGCATTTCTGGAAGAAACTGTCCTATTTTGGGGATAAAAGAGGTATTTGTGGGAGAAAAGGTACTATTTCCAGGGGGAAACGTGGTATTTCTTGGAGAAGATGTGATCTATTTGGGAGAAATGTGGCATTTCTGGAAGAAAATGTCCTATTTGGGGGGAGGAGGCTTGTATTTGTGGTTGAAAAGGTCCTATTTCAGGAGAAATCCTGGTATTTCTTGGAGAAGATGTGATCTATTTGGGAGAAATGTGGCATTTCTGGAAGAAACTGTCCTCTTTTGGGGATAAATCAGGCCTTTGTGGAAGTAACTGTCCTCTTTTGGGGATAATACAGGTATTACATGGAGAAAAGGTCCTATTTCCAGGGTGATAGCTGGATGGTCTTGCAGGAGATGTGATATATTTGGGAGAAATGCGGCATTTCTGTAAGAAACTGTCCTCTTTTGGGGATAAAAGAGGTATTTGTGGGTGAAAAGGTCCTATTTGAAGGGGGAAAGCAGGTAGTCTAACCTCTTTTATCCCCAAAATAGAACAGTTTCTTCCAGAAAGGCCACATTGCTCCCAAATATATCACATCTTCTCCAAGAAATACCAGCTTTCCCCCTTCAAATAGGACCTTTTCAACCACAAATACCTCTTTTATCCCCAAAAGAGGTCAGTTTCTTCCAGAAATGCCACATTTCTCCAAAATATATCACAACTTCTCCAAGAAATACCAGGTTTCCCCCTTGAAATAGGACCTTTTCACCCACTAATACCTGTTTTATCCCTCAAATTGGACATTTTCTTCCAGAAATGCCAGATTTCTCCCAAATATATCACATCTTCTCCAAGAAATACCAGCTTTCCCCCTTCAAATAGGACCTTCTCACCCACAAATACCTCTTTTATCCCCAAAATAGGACAGTTTCTTCCAGAAATGCCACATTTCTCCCAAATATATATCATCTTCTCCAAGAAATACCAGCTTTCCCCCTTGAATTAGGACCTTTTCACCCACAAATACCTCTTTTATCCCCAAAAGAGGACAGTTTCTTCCAGACATGCCTCATTTCTCCCAAATATATCACATCTTCTCCAAGAAATACCAGCTTTCCTCCTGAAATAGGACCATTTAACCCACAAATACCAGCCTCCTCCCCCCAAATAGGAAATTTTCTTCCAGAAATGCCACATTTCTCCCAAATATATCACATCTTCTCCAAGAAATAACAGGTATCCCCCTTGAAAGAGGACCTTTTCACCCACAAATACCTCTTTTATCCCCAAAAGAGGACAGTTTCTTCCAGAAAGGCCACATTTCTCCCAAATATATCACATCTTCTCCAAGAAATATAAGGATTCCCCCTTCAAAAGGACCTTTTCACCCACAAATACCTCTTTTATACCCAAAACAGGACAGTTTCTTCCAGACATGCCACATTTCTCCCAAATATATCACATCTTCTCCAAGAAATACCAGGATTCCTCCTGAAATAGGACCTTCTCACACACAACTACCAGCCTTCTCCCCCCAAATTGGACACTTTATTCCAGAAAGGCCAGATTTCTCCCAAATATATCACTTCTTCTCCAAGAAATACCAGGTTTCCCCCTTCAAATAGGACCTTTTCACCCACAAATACCTCTTTTATCCCCAAAAGAGGACAGTTTCTTCCAGAAAGGCCACATTTCTCCCAAATATATCACATCTTCTCCAAGAAATACCAGCTTTCCCCCTTCAAATAGGACCTTTTCACCCACAAATTCCTCTTTTATGACCAAAAGAGCTCAGTTTCTTCCAGAAATGCCACATTTCTCCCAAATATATCACATCTTCTCCAAGAAATACCAGGTTTCCCCCTTCAAATAGGACCTTTTCACCCACAAATACCTCTTTTATCCCCAAAAGAGGACAGTTTCTTCCAGAAATGCCACATTTCTCCCAAACATATCAAATCTTCTCCAAGAAATACCAGGATTCCTCCTTCAAATAGGACCTTTTCACCCACAAATACCTCTTCTATCCCTCAAATTGGACATTTTCTTCCAGAAATGCCACATTTCTCACAAATAGATCACATCTTCTCCAAGAAATACCAGGTTTCCCCCTGGAAATAGGACCTTTTCTCCCACAAATACCTGTTTTATCCCCAAAAGAGGACAGTTTCTTCCAGAAATGCCACATTTCTCCCAAATATATCACATCTCCTCCAAGAAATACCAGGTTTTCCCCTGGAAATAGGACCTTTTCTCCCACAAATACCTCTTTTATCCCCAAAGGAGGACAGTTTCTTCCTGACATGCAACATTTCTCCCAAATATATCACATCTTCTCTAAGAAATACCAGGTTTTTCCCCTTCAAATAGGAGCTTTTCACCCACAAATACCTCTTTTATCCCCAAAAGAGGACAGTTTCTTCCAGAAATGCCACATTTCTCCCAAATATATCACATCTTCTCCAAGAAGTGCAAGGATTCCTCCTGAAATAGGATCTTTTCACCCACAAATACCTGTTTTATCCCCAAAAGAGGACAGTTTCTTCCAGAAATGCCAGATTTCTCCCAAACATATCACATCTTCTCCAAGAAATACCAGCTTTCCCCCTTCAAATAGGACCTTTTCACCCACAAATACCTCTTTTATCCCCAATATAGGATAGTTTCTTCCAGAAAGGCCACATTTCTCCCAAATATATCACATCTTCTCCAAGAAATACCAGCTTTCCCCCTTCAAATAGGAACTTTTCTCCCACAAATACCTGTTTTATCCCCAAAAGAGGACAGTTTCTTCCAGAAATGCCACATTTCTCCCAAATATATCACATCTTCTCTAAGAAATACCAGGTTTCCCCCTTCAAATAGGAACTTTTCACCCACAAATACCTGTTTTATCCCCAAAAGAGGACAGTTTCTTCCAGAAATGCCACATTTCTCCCAAATATATCACATCTTCTCCAAGAAATACTAGTTTTCCCCTTCAAATAGGACCATATCTCCCACAAATACCTGTTTTAATCCCAAAATAGGACAGTTTCTTCCAGAAAGGCCTGATTTCTCCCAAACATATCACATCTTATCCAGGAAATACCAGGTTTCCCCCTTCACATAGGACCTTTTCTCCCACAAATACCTCTTTTATCCCCAAAATAGGACTTTTTCTTCCAGAAATGCCACATTTCTCCCAAATATATCACATCTTCTCCAAGAAATGCCAGTATTACTCCAAAAATAGGACCTATTCACCCACAAATACCAGCCTTCTCCCCCCAAATAGGACATTTTCTTCCAGACATGCCAGATTTCTCCCAAATATATCACATCTTCTCCTAGAAATACCAGGTTTCCCCCTTCAAATACGACCTTTTCACCCACAAATACCTCTTTTATCCCCAAAAGAGGACAGTTTCTTCCAGAAATGCCACATTTCTGCAAAATATATCACATCTTCTCCAAAAAATACCAGTTTTTCCCCTTCAAATAGGACCATATCTCCCACAAATACCTGTTTTAATCCCAAAATAGGACAGTTTCTTCCAGAAAGGCCACATTTCTCCCAAGCATATCACATCTTATCCAGGAAATACCAGGTTTCCCCTGGAAATAGGACCTTTTCACCCACAAATACCTCTTTTATCCCCAAAAGAGGACAGTTTCTTCCAGAAATGCCACATTTCTCCCAAATATATCACATCTTCTCCAAGAAATACCAGGTATCCCCCTTGAAAGAGGACCTTTTCACCCACAAATACCTCTTTATCCCCAAAAGAGGACAGTTTCTTCCAGAAAGGCCGCATTTCTCCCAAATATATCACATCTTCTCCAAGAAATACCAGCTTTCCCCCTTGAAATAGGACATTTCTCCCACAAATACCTCTTTTATCCCCAAAAGAGGACAGTTTCTTCCAGAAAGGCCACATTTCTCCCAAATAGATCACATCTTCTCCAAGAAATACCAGCTTTCCCCCTTCAAATTGGACATTTCTCCACAAATACCTCTTTTATCCCCAAAAGAGGACAGTTTCTTCCAGACATGCCACATTTCTCCGAAACATATCACATCTTCTCCAAGAAATACCAGCTTTCCCCCTTCAAAAAGGACCTTTACACCCACAAATACCACTTTTATCCCCAAAAGAGGACAGTTTCTTCCAGAAATGCCACATTTCTCCCAAATATATCACATCTTCTCCAAGAAATACCAGTTTTCCCCTTCAAATAGGACCATATCTCCCACAAATACCTGTTTTAATCCCCAAATAGGACAGTTTCTTCCATAAAGGCCACATTTCTCCCAAATGTATCACATCTTATCCAGGAAATACCAGGTTTCCCCCCTTCACATAGACCTTTTCACCCACAAATACCTGTTTTATCCCCAAAATACGACAGTTTCTTCCAGAAATGCCACATTTCTCCCAAATATATCACATCTTCTCCAAGAAATACTAGTTTTCCCCTTCAAATAGGACCATATCTCCCACAAATACCTGTTTTACATCCCAAAATAGGACAGTTTCTTCCAGAAAGGCCTGATTTCTCCCAAACATATCACATCTTATCCAGGAAATACCAGGTTTCCCCCTTCACATAGGACCTTTTCACCCACAAATACCTGTTTTATACCCAAGACAGGACAGTTTCTTCCAGACATGCCAGATTTCTCCCAAATATATCACATCTTCTCCAAGAAATACCAGGTTTACCCCAGGAAATAGGACCTTCTCACACACAACGACCAGCCTTCTCCCCCCAAATTGGACACTTTATTCCAGCAAGGCCAGATTTCTCCCAAATATATCACTTCTTCTCCAAGAAATACCAGGTTTCCCTCTTCAAATAGGACCTTTTCACCCACAAATACCTGTTCTATCCCCATAAGAGGACAGTTTCTTGCAGAAAGGCCCACATTTCTCCCAAATATATCACATCTTCTCCAAGAAATACCAGCTTTCCCCCTTCAAATAGGACCTTTTCACCCACAAATACCTCTTTTATCCCCAAAGGAGGACAGTTTCTTCCAGAAATGCCACATTTCTCCAAAACATATCACATCTTCTCCAAGAATACCAGGTTTCCTCCTTCAAATAGGACCTTTTCACCCACAAATACCTCTTCTATCCCTCAAATTGGACATTTTCTTCCAGAAATGCCAGATTTCTCCCAAATAGATCACATCTTCTCCAAGAAATACCAGGTTTCCCCCTGGAAATAGGACCTTTTCTCCCACAAATACCTGTTTTATCCCCAAAAGAGGACAGTTTCTTCCAGAAATGCCACATTTCTCCCAAATATATCACATCTCCTCCAAGAAATACCAGGTTTTCCCCTGCAAATAGGACCTTTTCTCCCACAAATACCTCTTTTATCCCAAAGGAGGACAGTTTCTTCCTGACATGCAACATTTCTCCCAAATATATCACATCTTCTCCAAGAAATACCAGGTTTTCCCCCTTCAAATAGGACCTTTTCACCCACAAATACCTCTTTTATCCCCAAAAGTGGACAGTTTCTTCCAGAAATGCCACATTTCTCCCAAATATATCACATCTTCTCCAAGAAATGCAAGGATTCCTCCCTGAAATAGGATCTTTTCACCCACAAATACCTGTTTTATCCCCAAAAGAGGGACAGTTTCTTCCAGAAATGCCACATTTCTCCCAAATATATCACAACTTCACCAAGAAATACCAGGTTTCCCCCTTCAAATAGGACCTTTTCACCCACAAATACCTCTTTTATCCCCAAAAGAGGACAGTTTCTTCCAGAAATGCCACATTTCTCCCAAATAGATCACATCTTCTCCAAGAAATACCAGCTTTCCCCCTTCAAATATGAACTTTTCTCCCACAAATACCTATTTTATCCCCAATATAGAACATTTTCTTCCTGACATGCCAGATTTCTCCCAAATATATCACATCTTCTCCAAGATATACCAGCTTTCCCCCTTCAAATAGGACCTTTTCACCCACAAAACACCTCTTTTATCCCCAAAATAGGACAGTTTCTTCCAGAAATGCCACATTTCTCCAAACATATCACATCTTCTCCAAGAAATGCAAGTTTTCCCCCTTCAAATAGGACCTTTTCCCCCAAAAAAACCTCTTTTTATCCCCAAAAGAGGACAGTTTCTTCCAGACATGCCACTTTTCTCCCAAATATATCACATCTTCTCCAAGAAATACCAGCTTTCCCCCTTGCAATAGGACCTATTCTCCCACAAATACCTGTTTTATCCCCAAAAGAGGACAGTATCTTCAGAAAGGCCACATTTCTCCAAATATATCACATCTTCTCCAAGAAATACCAGGTTTCCCCCCTTCAAATAGGACCTTTTCACCCACAAATACCTCTTTTATCCCCAAAAGAGGACAGTTTCTTCCAGAAAGGCCAGATTTCTCCCAAATATATCACATCCTCTCCAAGAAATACCAGGATTCCCCCCTTCAAATAGGACCTTTTCACCCACAAATACCTCTTTTATCCTCAAATTGGACATTTTCTTCCAGAAATGCCAGATTTCTCCCAAATATATCACATCTTCTCCAAGAAATACCCGGTATCCCCCTTGAAATAGGGCCTTTTCACCCACAAATACCTCTTTTATCCCCAAAAGAGGACAGTTTCTTCCAGACATGCCACATTTCACCCAAATATACCACATCTTCTCCAAGAAATACCACGTTTCCCCCTGCAAATAGGACCTTTTCTCCCACAAATACCTCTTTTATCCCCAAAAGAGGACAGTTTCTTCCAGAAATGCCAGTTTTCCTCCCGAATATATCACATCTTCTCCAAGAAATACCAGGTTTCCCCCTTCAAATAGGACCTTTTCACCCACAAATACCTGTTTTATTCCCCAAAAAGCAGGACAGTTTCTTCCAGAAAAGCCACATTTCTCCCAAATAGATCACATCTTCTCCAAGAAATACCAGCTTTCCCCCTTCAAATAGTACCTTTTCACCCACAAATACCTCTTTTATCCCCAAAATAGGACAGTTTCTTCCTGACATGCCACATTTCTCCCAATTATATCACATCTTCTCCAAGAAATATAAGGATTCCCCCCTTCAAAAGGACCTTTTCACCCACAAATACCTGTTTTTATCCCCAAAACAGGACAGTTTCTTCCAGACATGCCAGATTTCTCCCAAATATATCACATCTTCTCCAAGAAATACCAGGTTTACCCCAGGAAATAAGACCTTCTCACACACAACGACCAGCCTTCTCCCCCCCAAATTGGACACTTTATTCCAGAAAGGCCAGATTTCTCCCAAATATATCACTTCTTCTCCAAGAAATACCAGGTTTCCCTCTTCAAATAGGACCTTTTCACCCACAAATACCTGTTCTATCCCCATAAGAGGACAGTTTCTCCAGAAAGGCCACATTTATCCAAATATATCACATCTTCTCCAAGAAATACCAGGTTTCCCCCCTTCAAATAGGACCTTTTCACCCACAAATACCTCTTTTATCCCCAAAAGAGGACAGTTTCTTCCAGAAATGCCACATTTCTCCAAAACATATCAATCTTCTCCAAGAAATACCAGGTTTCCTCCTTCAAATAGGACCTTTTCACCCACAAATACCTCTTCTATCCCTCAAAATGGACATTTTCTTCCAGAAATGCCAGATTTCTCCCAAATAGATCACATCTTCTCCAAGAAATACCAGGTTTCCCCCTTCCAATAGGACCTATTCACCCACAAATACCTGTTTTATCCCCAAAAGAGGACAGTTTCTTCCAGAAAGGCCACATTTCTCCCAAATATATCACATCTTCTCCAAGAAATACCAAGGTTTCCCCCTTCAAATAGGACCTTTTTCACCCACAAATACCTCTTTTATCCCCAAAAGAGGACAGTTTCTTCCAGAAAGGCCAGATTTCTCCCAAACATATCACATCCTCTCCAAGAAATACCAGGATTCCCCCTTCAAATAGGACCTTTTCACCCACAAATACCTCTTTTATCCCTCAAATTGGACATTTTCCTTCCAGAAATGCCAGATTTCTCCCAAATATATCACATCTTCTCCAAGAAATACCCGGTATCCCCCTTGAAATAGGGCCTTTTCACCCACAAATACCTCTTTTATCCCCAAAAGAGGACAGTTTCTTCCAGACATGCCACATTTCACCCAAATATACCACATCTTCTCCAAGAAATACCACGTTTCCCCCTGCAAATAGGACCTTTTCTCCCACAAATACCTCTTTTATCCCCAAAAATAGGACAGTTTCTTCCAGAAATGCCAGTTTTCTCCCAAATATATATCATCTTCTCCAAAAAATACCAGGTTTCCCCCCTGCAAATAGGACCTTTTCACCCACAAATACCTGTTTTATCCCCAAAACAGGACAGTTTCTTCCAGACATGCCACATTTCTCCCAAATAGATCACATCTTCTCCAAGAAATACCAGCTTTCCCCCTTCAAATAGTACCTTTTCACCCACAAATACCTCTTTTATCCCCAAAATAGGACAGTTTCTTCCAGAAATGCCACATTTCTCCCAATTATATCACATCTTCTCCAAGAAATATCAGGATTCTTCCTGTAATATGACCTTTTCTCCCACAAATTCCACCATTCTCACCCCAGTTAGGACACTTTCTCCAGACATGCCAGAATTCTCCAAAATATATAACATCTTCTCCTAGAAATACCAGGTTTCCCCTTCAAATAGGACCTTCTTCAGCGACAAATACCTCTTTTATCCCCAAAATAGGACAGTTTCTTCCAGACATGACACATTTCTCCCAAATATATCACATCTTCTCCAAGAAATACCAGGATTCCTCCAAAAATAGGACCTTTTCACCCACTAATACCTCTTTTATCCCCAAAAGAGGACAGTTTCTTCCAGACATGCCACATTTCTCCCAAATATATCACATCTTCTCCAAGAAATACCAGCTTTCCCCCTTCAAATAGGAAATTTCTCCCAAAAATACCTCTTTTATCCCCAAAATAGGACATTTTCTGCCAGAAAGGCCAGATTTCTACAAAATGTATCACATCTTCTCCAAGAAATACCAGCTTTCACCCTTCAAATAGGACCTTTTCACCCACAAATACCTCATTTATCCCCAAAAGAGGACAGTTTCTTCCAGAAATGCCACATTTCTCCAAAAATATCACATCTTCTCCAAGAAATGCAAGTTTTTCCCCCCTTCAAATAGGACCTTTTCCCCAAAAAAACCTCTTTTATCCCCAAAAGAGGACAGTTTCTTCCAGAAATGCCACATTTCTCCCAAATATATCACATCTTCTCCAAGAAATACCAGCTTTCTCCCCCTTCAAATAGGACCTTTTCACCCACAAACACCTCTTTTATCCCCAAAAGAGGGACAGTTCTTTTTTCTTTCCAGACTATGCCACATTTCTCCCAAATATATCACATCTTCTCCAAGAAATACCAGGTTTCCCCCTTCAAATAGGACCTATTCACCCACAAATACCTGTTTGATCCCCAAAAGAGGACAGTTTCTTCCAGAAATGCCACATTTCTCCCAAATATATCACATCTTCTCCAAGAAATACCAGGTTTCCCCCTTCAAATAGGGACCTTTTCTCCCAGAGATACCTGTTTGATCCCCAAAAGAGGACAGTTTTCTTCCAGAAAGGCCAGATTTCTCCCAAACATATCACATCCTCTCCAAGAAATACCAGGATTCCCCCTTCAAATAGGACCTTTTCACCCACAAATACCTGTTTGATCCCCAAAATAGGACATTTTCTTCCAGAAATGCCAGATTTCTCCCAAATATATCACATCTTCTCCAAGAAATACCCCGGTATCCCCCTTTAAAGAGGGCCTTTTCACCCACAAATACCTCTTTTATCCCCAAAAGAGGACAGTTTCTTCCTGACATGCCACATTTCTCCCAAATATACCACATCTTCTCCAAGAAATACCACGTTTCCCCCTGCAAATAGGACCTTTTCTCCTCCCACAAATACCTCTTTTATCCCCAAAAGAGGACAGTTTCTTCCAGAAATGCCAGTTTTCTCCCAAATAGATCTCATCTTCTCCAAGAAATACCAGGTTTCCCCCTGCAAATAGGACCTTTTCACCCACAAATACCACTTTTATCCCCAAAATAGGACAGTTTCTTCCAGAAAGGCCACATTTCTCCCAAATAGATCACATCTTCTCCAAGAAATACCAGGTTTCCCCCTGCAAATAGGACCTTTTCACCCACAAATACCTGTTTTATCCCCAAAACAGGACAGTTTCTTCCAGACATGCCACATTTCTCCCAAATAGATCACATCTTCTCCAAGAAATAGCAGCTTTCCCCCTTCAAATAGTACCTTTTCACCCACAAATACCTCTTTTATCCCCAAAATAGGACAGTTTCTTCCTGACATGCCACATTTCTCCCAATTATATCACATCTTCTCCAAGAAATATCAGGATTCTTCCTGTAATATGACCTTTTCTCCCACAAATTCCACCATTCTCACCCCAGTTAGGACACTTTCTTCCAGACATGCCAGAATTCTCCAAAATATATAACATCTTCTCCTAGAAATACCAGGTTTCCCCCTTCAAATAGGACCTTTTCAGCGACAAATACCTCTTTTATCCCCAAAATAGGACAGTTTCTTCCAGACATGACACATTTCTCCCAAATATATCACATCTTCTCCAAGAAATACCAGGATTCCTCCAAAAATAGGACCTTTTCACCCACTAATACCTCTTTTATCCCCAAAAGAGGACAGTTTCTTCCAGACATGCCACATTTCTCCCAAATAGATCACATCTTCTCCAAGAAATACCAGCTTTCCCCCCTTCCAATAGGAAATTTCTCCCACAAATACCTCTTTTATCCCCAAGATAGGACATTTTCTGCCAGAAAGGCAAGATTTCTAGAAAATGTATCACATCTTCTCCAAGAAATACCAGCTTTCGCCCTTCAAATAGGACCTTTTCACCCACAAATACCTCATTTATCCCCAAAAGAGGACAGTTTCTTCCAGAAAGGCCACATTTCTCCTAAATAGATCACATCTTCTCCAAGAAATACCAGGGTTCCCACTTCAAATAGGACCATTTCTCCCATAGATCCCTGTTTTATCCCCAAAATAGGACAGTTTCTTCCAGAAAGGCCAAATTTCTCCCAAATAGATCACATCTTCTCCAAGAAATACCAGCTTTCCCCCATCAAATAGGACCTTTTCTCCCCACAAATACCAGATTGATCCCCAAAATAGAACATTTTCTGCCAGAAAGGCCACATATCTCCCAAATGTATCACATCTTCTCCAAGAATTACCAGCTTTCCCCCTTCAAATAGGACCTTTTCACCCACAAATACCTCTTTTATCCCCAAAAGAGGACAGTTTCTTCCAGAAATGCCACATTTCTCCCAAATATAGAAAATCTTCTCCCAAGAAATACCAGGATTGCCCCTGGAAATAGGACCTCTTCTCCCACAAATACCAGCCTTCTCCCCCCAGACCAGGACATTTTCTTCCAGAAATGCCACATTTCTCCAATACATATCACATCTTCCCTAAGAAATACCAGGTTTCCCCCTTCAAATAGGACCTTTTCACCCACATATACCTCTTTTACCCCCAAAAGAGGACAGTTTCTTCCAGAAATGCCACATTTCTCCCAAATATATCACATCTTCTCCTAGAAATACCACGATTCCTCCTGAAATAGGACCTTCTCATCCACAACTAGCAGCATTCTCCCCCAAAATTGGACATTTTCTTCCAGACATGCCATATTTCTCCCAAATAGATCACATCTTCTCCAGGAAATACCAGGTTTCCCCCTTCAAATAGGACCTTTTCACCCACAAATACCTGTTTTATCCCCAAAAGAGGACAGTTCCATCCAGAACTGCCAGGTTTCTCCCAAATACATCACATCTTCTCCAAGAAATACCAGCTTTCCCCCTTCAAATAGGACCTTTTCTCACACAAATACCTCTTTTTAACCCAGAATAGAACAGTTTCTTCCAGAAATGCCACATTTCTCCCAAACATATCACATCTTCCCCAAGAAATACCTGGTTTCTCCCTTCAAATAGGACCTTTTCTCCCACAAATACCTGTTTGGTCCCCAAAATAGGACAGTTTCTTCCAGAAATGCCATATTTCTCCCAAATATATCACATCTTCTCCAAGAAATACCAGGTTTCCCCCTTCAAATAGGACCTTTTCACCCACAAATACCTCTTTTATCCCCAAAAGAGGACAGTTTCTTCCAGAAATGCCACATTTCTCGCAAACATATCACATCTTCTCCAAGAAATACCAGGTTTCCCCCCTTCAAATAGGACCTTTTCACCCACAAATACCTCTTTTATCCCCAAAATAGGACAGTTTCTGCCAGAAATGCCACATTTCTCCCAAACATATCACATCTCCTCCAAGAAATACCAGGTTTTCCCTTGGAAATAGGACCTTTTCACCCACAAATACCTCTTTTATCCCCAAAAGAGGACAGTTTCTTCCAGAAATGCCACATTTCTCCCAAATATATCACATCTTCTCCAAGAAATGCCAGCTTTCCCCCTTCAAATAGGACCTTTTCTCCCACAAATACCTCTTTTATCCCCAAAAGAGTACAGTTTCTTCCAGAAATGCCAGATTTCTCCCAAATAGATAACATCTCCTCCAAGAAATACCAGGTTTCCCCCTTCAAATAGGACCTTTTCACCCACAAATACCTCTTTTATCCCCAAAAGAGGACAGTTTCTTCCTGACATGCCACATTTCTCCCAAATATATCACATCTTCTCCAAGAAATACCAGGGTTCCCCCTTCAAATACGACCTTTTCTCCCAAAAATACCAGCCTTCTCCCCCCAAATAGGACAGTTTCTTCCAGAAATGCCACATTTTCTCCCAAATATATCACATCTTCTCCAAGAAATACCAGGTTTCCCCCTTCAAATACGACCTTTTCACCCACAAATACCTCTTCTATCCCTCAAATTGGACATTTTCTTCCAGAAATGCCAGATTTCTCCCAAATAGATCACATCTTCTCCAAGAAATACCAGGGTTCCCCCTTCAAATAGGACCTTTTCTCCAACAAATACCTGTTTTATCCCCAAAAGAGGACAGTTTCTTCCAGAAATGCCACATTTCTCCCAAATATATCACATCTCCTCCAAGAAATACCAGGTTTTCCCCTGGAAATAGGACCTATTCTCCCACAAATACCTCTTTTATCCCCAAAAGAGGACAGTTTCTTCCTGACATGCCACATTTCTCCCAAATATATCACATCTTCTCCAAGAAATACCAGGTTTCCCCCCTTCAAATAGGACCTTTTCAAACACAAATACCTCTTTGATCCCCAAAATAGGACAGTTTCTTCCTGACATGCCACATTTCTCCCAAACATATCACATCTTCTCCAAGAAATACCAGGTTTCCCCCTTCAAATAGGAACTTTTCACCCACAAATACCTCTTTTATCCCCAAAAGAGGACAGTTTCTTCCAGAAAGGCCACATTTCTCCCAAATAGATCACATCTTCTCCAAGAAATACCAGCTTTCCCCCTTCAAGTATGAACTTTTCTCCCACAAATACCTCTTTTATCCCCAAAATAGGACATTTTCTTCCTGACATGCCAGATTTCTCCCAAATAGATCACATCTTCTCCAAGAAATACCACGTTTCCCCCTTCAAATAGGACCCCTTTTCACCCACAAACACCTCTTTTATCCCCATAAGAGGACAGTTTCTTCCAGAAATGCCACATTTCTCCCAAACATATCACATCTTCTCCAAGAAATACCAGGTTTCCCCCTTCAAATAGGACCTTTTCACCCACAAATACCTCTTTTATCCCCAAAAGAGGACAGTTTCTTCCAGAAATGCCACATTTCTCCCAAATAGATCACATCTTCTCCAAGAAATACCAGGTTTCCCCCTTCAAATAGGACCTTTTCACCACAAATACCTCTTTTATCCCCAAAAGAGGACAGTTTCTTCCAGAAATGCCACATTTCTCCCAAATGTATCACATCTCCTGCAAGAAATACCAGGTTTCCCCCTAGAAATAGGAACTTTTCACCCACAAATACCTGTTTTATATCCGAAATAGGACAGTTTCTTCCAGAAAGGCCAAATTTCTCCCAAATATATCACATCTTCTCCAAGAAATACCAGCTTTCCCCCTTCAAATAGGACCTTTTCACCACAAATACCTCTTTTATCCCCAAAATAGGACAGTTTCTTCCAGACATGCCACTTTTCTCCCAAATATATCACATCTTCTCCAAGAAATACCAGCTTTCCCCATTCCAATAGGACCTATTCACCAACAAATACCTGTTTGATCCCCAAAATAGGACAGTTTCTTCCAGAAAGGCCACATTTCTCCCAAATATATCACATCTTCTCCAAGAAATACCAGGTTTCCCCCTTCAAATAGGACCTTTTCTCCCAGAGATACCTGTTTGATCCCAAAAGAGGACAGTTTCTTCCAGAAAGGCCAGATTTCTCCCAAACATATCACATCTTCTCCAAGAAATACCAGGATTCCCCCTTCAAATAGGACCTTTTCACCCACAAATACCTCTTTTATCCCTCAAATTGGACATATTCTTCCAGAAATGCCACATTTCTCCCAAATATATCACATCTTCTCCAAGAAATACCCGGTATCCCCCTTGAAAGAGGACCTTTTCACCCACAAATACCTCTTTTATCCCCAATATAGGATAGTTTCTTCCAGAAAGGTCACATTTCTCCCAAATATATCACATCTTCTCCAAGAAATACCAGCTTTCCCCCTTCAAATAGGAACTTTTCTCCCACAAATACCTGTTTTATCCCCAAAAGAGGACAGTTTCTTCCAGAAATGCCACATTTCTCCCAAATATATCACATCTTCTCTAAGAAATACCAGGTTTCCCCTTCAAATAGGAACTTTTCACCCACAAATACCTGTTTTATCCCCAAAAGAGGACAGTTTCTTCCAGAAATGCCACATTTCTCCCAAATATATCACATCTTCTCCAAGAAATACTAGTTTTCCCCTTCAAATACGACCATATCTCCCACAAATACCTGTTTTAATCCCAAAATAGGACAGTTTCTTCCAGAAAGGCCTGATTTCTCCCAAACATATCACATCTTATCCAGGAAATACCAGGTTTCCCCCTTCACATAGGACCTTTTCTCCCACAAATACCTCTTTTATCCCCAAAATAGGACTTTTTCTTCCAGAAATGCCACATTTCTCCCAAATATATCACATCTTCTCCAAGAAATGCCAGTATTACTCCAAAAATAGGACCTATTCACCCACAAATACCAGCCTTCTCCCCCCAAATAGGACATTTTCTTCCAGACATGCCAGATTTCTCCCAAATATATCACATCTTCTCCTAGAAATACCAGCTTTCCCCCTTCAAATACGACCTTTTCACCCACAAATACCTCTTTTATCCCCAAAAGAGGACAGTTTCTTCCAGAAATGCCACATTTCTGCAAAATATATCACATCTTCTCCAAAAAATACCAGTTTTCCCCTTCAAATAGTACCATATCTCCCACAAATACCTGTTTTAATCCCAAAATAGGACAGTTTCTTCCAGAAAGGCCACATTTCTCCCAAGCATGTCACATCTTATCCAGGAAATACCAGGTTTCCCCTGGAAATAGGACCTTTTCACCCACAAATACCTCTTTTATCCCCAAAAGAGGACAGTTTCTTCCAGAAATGCCACATTTCTCCCAAATAGATCACATCTTCTCCAAGAAATACCAGGTATCCCCTTGAAAGAGGACCTTTTCACCCACAAATACCTCTTTTATCCCCAAAAGAGGACAGTTTCTTCCTGAAAGGCCGCATTTCTCCCAAATATATCACATCTTCTCCAAGAAATACCAGCTTTCCCCCTTCAAATAGGACATTTCTCCCACAAATACCTCTTTTATCCCCAAAAGAGGACAGTTTCTTCCAGAAAGGCCACATTTCTCCCAAATAGATCACATCTTCTCCAAGAAATACCAGCTTTCCCCCTTCAAATTGGACATTTCTCCCACAAATACCTCTTTTATCCCCAAAAGAGGACAGTTTCTTCCAGACATGCCACATTTCTCCGAAACATATCACATCTTCTCCAAGAAATACCAGCTATCCCCCTTCAAAAAGGACCTTTACACCCACAAATACCACTTTTATCCCCAAAAGAGGACAGTTTCTTCCAGAAATGCCACATTTCTCCAAAATATATCACATCTTCTCCAAGAAATACCAGTTTTCCCCTTCAAATAGGACCATATCTCCCACAAATACCTGTTTTAATCCCCAAATAGGACAGTTTCTTCCATAAAGGCCACATTTCTCCCAAATGTATCACATCTTATCCAGGAAATACCAGGTTTCCCCTTCACATAGGACCTTTTCACCCACAAATACCTGTTTTATCCCCAAAATACGACAGTTTCTTCCAGAAATGCCACATTTCTCCCAAATATATCACATCTTCTCCAAGAAATACTAGTTTTCCCCTTCAAATAGGACCATATCTCCCACAAATACCTGTTTTAATCCCAAAATAGGACAGTTTCTTCCAGAAAGGCCTGATTTCTCCCAAACATATCACATCTTATCCAGGAAATACCAGGTTTCCCCCTTCACATAGGACCTTTTCACCCACAAATACCTGTTTTATACCCAAGACAGGACAGTTTCTTCCAGACATGCCAGATTTCTCCCAAATATATCACATCTTCTCTAAGAAATACCAGGTTTACCCCAGGAAATAGGACCTTCTCACACACAACGACCAGCCTTCTCCCCCCAAATTGGACACTTTATTCCAGAAAGGCCAGATTTCTCCCAAATATATCACTTCTTCTCCAAGAAATACCAGGTTTCCCTCTTCAAATAGGACCTTTTCACCCACAAATACCTGTTCTATCCCCATAAGAGGACAGTTTCTTGCAGAAAGGCCACATTTCTCCCAAATATATCACATCTTCTCCAAGAAATACCAGCTTTCCCCCTTCAAATAGGACCTTTTCACCCACAAATACCTCTTTTATCCCCAAAGGAGGACAGTTTCTTCCAGAAATGCCACATTTCTCCAAAACATATCACATCTTCTCCAAGAAATACCAGGTTTCCTCCTTCAAATAGGACCTTTTCACCCACAAATACCTCTTCTATCCCTCAAATTGGACATTTTCTTCCAGAAATGCCAGATTTCTCCCAAATAGATCACATCTTCTCCAAGAAATACCAGGTTTCCCCCTGGAAATAGGACCTTTTCTCCCACAAATACCTGTTTTATCCCCAAAAGAGGACAGTTTCTTCCAGAAATGCCACGATTTCTCCCAAATATATCACATCTCCTCCAAGAAATACCAGGTTTTCCCTGGAAATAGGACCTTTTCTCCCACAAATACCTCTTTTATCCCCAAAGGAGGACAGTTTCTTCCTGACATGCAACATTTCTCCCAAATATATCACATCTTCTCCAAGAAATACCAGGTTTTCCCCCTTCAAATAGGACCTTTTCACCCACAAATACCTCTTTTATCCCCAAAAGTGGACAGTTTCTTCCAGAAATGCCACATTTCTCCAAATATATCACATCTTCTCCAAGAATGCAAGGATTCCTCCTGAAATAGGATCTTTTCACCCACAAATACCTGTTTTATCCCCAAAAGAGGACAGTTTCTTCCAGAAATGCCACATTTCTCCCAAATATATCACAACTTCACCAAGAAATACCAGGTTTCCCCCTTCAAATAGGACCTTTTCACCCACAAATACCTCTTTTATCCCCAAAAGAGGACAGTTTCTTCCAGAAATGCCACATTTCTCCCAAATAGATCACATCTTCTCCAAGAAATACCAGCTTTCCCCCTTCAAATATGAACTTTTCTCCCACAAATACCTATTTTATCCCCAATATAGGACATTTTCTTCCTGACATGCAACATTTCTCCCAAATATATCACATCTTCTCCAAGAAATACCAGCTTTCCCCCTTCAAATAGGACCTTTTCACCCACAAACACCTCTTTTATCCCCAAAATAGGACAGTTTCTTCCAGAAATGCCACATTTCTCCGAAACATATCACATCTTCTCCAAGAAATGCAAGTTTTCCCCCTTCAAATAGGACCTTTTCCCCAAAAAAACCTCTTTTATCCCCAAAAGAGGACAGTTTCTTCCAGAAATGCCACATTTCTCCCAAATATATCACATCTTCTCCAAGAAATACCAGCTTTCCCCTTCAAATAGGACCTTTTCACCCACAAACACCTCTTTTATCCCCAAAAGAGGACAGTTTCTTCCAGACATGCCACTTTTCTCCCAAATATATCACATCTTCTCCAAGAAATACCAGCTTTCCCCCTTCCAATAGGACCTATTCTCCCACAAATACCTGTTTTATCCCCAAAAGAGGACAGTTTCTTCCAGAAAGGCCACATTTCTCCCAAATATATCACATCTTCTCCAAGAAATACCAGGTTTCCCCCTTCAAATAGGACCTTTTCACCCACAAATACCTCTTTTATCCCCAAAAGAGGACAGTTTCTTCCAGAAAGGCCAGATTTCTCCCAAACATATCACATCTTCTCCAAGAAATACCAGGATTCCCCCTTCAAATAGGACCTTTTCACCCACAAATACCTCTTTTATCCCTCAAATTGGACATTTTCTTCCAGAAATGCCAGATTTCTCCCAAATATATCACATCTTCTCCAAGAAATACCCGGTATCCCCCTTGAAATAGGGCCTTTTCACCCACAAATACCTCTTTTATCCCCAAAAGAGGACAGTTTCTTCCAGACATGCCACATTTCACCCAAATATACCACATCTTCTCCAAGAAATACCACGTTTCCCCCTGCAAATAGGACCTTTTCTCCCACAAATACCTCTTTTATCCCCAAAAGAGGACAGTTTCTTCCAGAAATGCCACATTTCTTCCAAATAGATCACATATTCTCCAAGAAATACCAGGGTTCCCCCTTCAAATAGGACTTCTCACCCACAACTACCAGCCTTCTTCCCACAAATTGGACATTTTCTTCCAGAAATGCCTCATTTCTCCCAAATATATCACATCTTCTTCAAGAAATACCAGGTTTCCCCCTTCAAATAGGAACTTTTCATCCACAAATACATCTTTTATCCCCAAAAGAGGACAGTTTCTTCCAGACATGCCACATTTCTCCCAAATATATCACATCTTCTCCAAGAAATACCAGGGTTCCCCTTCAAATAGGACCTTTTCACCCACAAATACCTCTTTTATCCCCAAAAGAGGACAGTTTCTTCCAGAAATGCCAGATTTCTCCCAAATAGATCACATCTTCTCCAAGAAATACCAGGTTTCCCCTTCAAATAGGACCATTTCTCCCACAAATACCTGTTTTATCCCCAAAAGAGGACAGTTTCTTCCAGAAATGCCACATTTCTCCCAAATATATCACATCTCCTCCAAGAAATACCAGGTTTTCCCCTGGAAATAGGACCTTTTCTCCACAAATACCTCTTTATCCCCAAAGGAGGACAGTTTCTTCCTGACATGCAACATTTCTCCCAAATATATCACATCTTCTCCAAGAAATACCAGGTTTTCCCCCTTCAAATAGGACCTTTTCACCCACAAATACCTCTTTTATCCCCAAAAGTGGACAGTTTCTTCCAGAAATGCCACATTTCTCCAAATATATCACATCTTCTCCAAGAAATGCAAGGATTCCTTCTGAAATAGGATCTTTTCACCCACAAATACCTCTTTTATCCCCAAAAGAGGACAGTTTCTTCCAGAAATGCCACATTTCTCCCAAATATATCACAACTTCACCAAGAAATACCAGGTTTCCCCCTTCAAATAGGACCTTTTCACCCACAAATACCTCTTTTATCCCCCAAAGAGGACAGTTTCTTCCAGAAATGCCACATTTCTCCCAAATATATCACATCTTCTCCAAGAAATACCAGCTTTCCCCCTTCAAATATGAACTTTTCTCCCACAAATACCTGTTTTATCCCCAATATAGGACATTTTCTTCCTGACATGCCATTTTTCTCCCAAACATATCACATCTTCTCCAAGAAATACCAGCTTTCCCCCTTCAAATAGGACCTTTTCACCCACAAACACCTCTTTTATCCCCAAAATAGGACAGTTTCTTCCAGAAATGCCACATTTCTCCCAAACATATCACATCTTCTCCAAGAAATGCAAGTTTTCCCCCTTCAAATAGGACCTTTTCCCCAAGAAAACCTCTTTTATCCCCAAAAGAGGACAGTTTCTTCCAGAAATGCCACATTTCTCCCAAATATATCACATCTTCTCCAAGAAATACCAGGGTTCCCCCTTCAAATAGGACCTTTTCACCCACAAACACCTCTTTTATCCCCAAAAGAGGACAGTTTCTTCCAGACATGCCACTTTTCTCCCAAATATATCACATCTTCTCCAAGAAATACCAGCTTTCCCCCTTCCAATAGGACCTATTCACCCACAAATACCTGTTTTATCCCCAAAAGAGGACAGTTTCTTCCAGAAAGGCCACATTTCTCCCAAATATATCACATCTTCTCCAAGAAATACCAGGTTTCCCCCTTCAAATAGGACCTTTTCACCCACAAATACCTCTTTTATCCCCAAAAGAGGACAGTTTCTTCCAGAAAGGCCAGATTTCTCCCAAACATATCACATCCTCTCCAAGAAATACCAGGATTCCCCCTTCAAATAGGACCTTTTCACCCACAAATACCTCTTTTATCCCTCAAATTGGACATTTTCTTCCAGAAATGCCAGATTTCTCCCAAATATATCACATCTTCTCCAAGAAATACCCGGTATCCCCCTTGAAATAGGGCCTTTTCACCACAAATACCTCTTTTATCCCAAAAAGAGGACAGTTTCTTCCTGACATGCCACATTTCACCCAAATATACCACATCTTCTCCAAGAAATACCACGTTTCCCCCTGCAAATAGGACCTTTTCTCCCACAAATACCTCTTTTATCCCCAAAAGAGGACAGTTTCTTCCAGAAATGCCAGTTTTCTCCCAAATATATATCATCTTCTCCAAAAAATACCAGGTTTCCCCCTGCAAATAGGACCTTTTCACCCACAAATACCTGTTTTATCCCCAAAACAGGACAGTTTCTTCCAGACATGCCACATTTCTCCCAAATAGATCACATCTTCTCCAAGAAATACCAGCTTTCCCCTTCAAATAGTACCTTATCACCCACAAATACCTCTTTTATCCCCAAAATAGGACAGTTTCTTCCAGAAATGCCACATTTCTCCCAATTATATCACATCTGTCTCCAAGAAATATCAGGATTCTTCCTGTAATATGACCTTTTCTCCCACAAATTCCACCATTCTCACCCCAGTTAGGACACTTTCTTCGAGACATGCCAGAATTCTCCAAAATATATAACATCTTCTCCTAGAAATACCAGGTTTCCCCCTTCAAATAGGACCTTTTCACCCAAAAATACCTCTTTTATCCCCAAAATAGGACAGTTTCTTCCGGACATGACACTTTTCTCCCAAATATATCACATCTTCTCCAAGAAATACCAGGATTCCTCCAAAAATAGGACCTTTTCACCCACTAATACCTCTTTTATCCCTCAAATAGGACAGTTTCTTCCAGACATGCCACATTTCTCCCAAATATATCACATCTTCTCCAAGAAATACCAGCTTTCCCCCTTCAAATAGGAAATTTCTCCCAAAAATACCTCTTTTATCCCCAAAATAGGACATTTTCTGCCAGAAAGGCCAGATTTCTACAAAATGTATCACATCTTCTCCAAGAAATACCAGCATTCCCCCTTCAAATAGGACCTTTTCACCCACAAATACCTCTTTTATCCCCAAAAGAGGACAGTTTCTTCCAGAAATGCCACATTTCTCCCAAAAATATCACATCTTCTCCAAGAAATGCAAGTTTTCCCCCTTCAAATAGGACCTTTTCCCCAAAAAAACCTCTTTTATCCCCAAAAGAGGACAGTTTCTTCCAGAAATGCCACATTTCTCCCAAATATATCACATCTTCTCCAAGAAATACCAGCTTTCCCCCTTCAAATAGGACCTTTTCACCCACAAACACCTCTTTTATCCCCAAAAGAGGACAGTTTCTTCCAGACATGCCACTTTTCTCCCAAATATATCACATCTTCTCCAAGAAATACCAGGTTTCCCCCTTCAAATAGGACCTATTCACCCACAAATACCTCTTTTATCCCCAAAAGAGGACAGTTTCTTCCAGAAATGCCACATTTCTCCCAAATATATCACATCTTCTCCAAGAAATACCAGGTTTCCCCCTTCAAATAGGACCTTTTCACCCACAAATACCTGTTTGATCCGCAAAAGAGGACAGTTTCTTCCAGAAAGGCCAGATTTCTCCCAAACATATCACATCCTCTCAAGAAATACCAGGATTCCCCCTTCAAATAGGACCTTTTCACCCACAAATACCTGTTTGATCCCAAAATAGGACATTTTCTTCCAGAAATGCCAGATTTCTCCCAAATATATCACATCTTCTCCAAGAAATACCCGGTATCCCCCTTGAAAGAGGGCCTTTTCACCCACAAATACCTCTTTTATCCCCAAAAGAGGACAGTTTCTTCCTGACATGCCACATTTCTCCCAAATATACCACATCTTCTCCAAGAAATACCACGTTTCCCCTGCAAATAGGACCTTTTCTCCCACAAATACCTCTTTTATCCCCAAAAGAGGACAGTTTCTTCCAGACATGCCAGATTTCTCCCAAATAGATCTCATCTTCTCCAAGAAATACCAGCTTTCCCCCTTCAAATAGGACCTTTTCACCCACAAATACCACTTTTATCCCCAAAATAGGACAGTTTCTTCCAGAAAGGCCACATTTCTCCCAAATAGATCACATCTTCTCCAAGAAATACCGGGTTTCCCCCTGCAAATAGGACCTTTTCACCCACAAATACCTGTTTTATCCCCAAAACAGGACAGTTTCTTCCAGACATGCCACATTTCTCCCAAATATATCACATCTTCTCCAAGAAATACCAGCTTTCCCCCTTCAAATAGAACCTTTTCACCCACAAATACCTCTTTTATCCCAAAATAGGACAGTTTCTTCCTGACATGCCACATTTCTCCCAATTATATCACATCTTCTCCAAGAAATATCAGATTCTTCCTGTAATATGACCTTTTCTCCCACAAATTCCACCATTCTCACCCCAGTTAGGACACTTTCTTCCAGACATGCCAGAATTCTCCAAAATATATAACATCTTCTCCTAGAAATACCAGGTTTCCCCCTTCAAATAGGAACTTTTCAGCGACAAATACCTGTTTTATCCCCAAAATAGGACAGTTTCTTCCAGACATGACACATTTCTCCCAAATATATCACATCTTCTCCAAGAAATACCAGGATTCCTCCAAAAATAGGACCTTTTCACCCACTAATACCTCTTTTATCCCCAAAAGAGGACAGTTTCTTCCAGACATGCCACATTTCTCCCAAATATATCACATCTTCTCCAAGAAATACCAGCTTTCCCCCTTCCAATAGGAAATTTCTCCCACAAATACCTCTTTTATCCCCAAGATAGGACATTTTCTGCCAGAAAGGCCAGATTTCTAGAAAATGTATCACATCTTCTCCAAGAAATACCAGCTTTCGCCCTTCAAATAGGACCTTTTCACCCACAAATACCTCATTTATCCCCAAAAGAGGACAGTTTCTTCCAGAAAGGCCACATTTCTCCTAAATAGATCACATCTTCTCCAAGAAATACCAGGGTTCCCCCTTCAAATAGGACCATTTCTCCCATAGATCCCTGTTTTATCCCCAAAATAGGACAGTTTCTTCCAGAAAGGCCAAATTTCTCCCAAATAGATCACATCTTCTCCAAGAAATACCAGCTTTCCCCCATCAAATAGGACCTTTTCTCCCACAAATACCTGTTTGATCCCCAAAATAGAACATTTTCTGCCAGAAAGGCCACATATCTCCCAAATGTATCACATCTTCTCCAAGAATTACCAGCTTTCCCCCTTCAAATAGGACCTTTTCACCCACAAATACCTCTTTTATCCCAAAAGAGGACAGTTTCTTCCAGAAATGCCACATTTCTCCCAAATATAGAAAATCTTCTCCAAGAGATACCAGGATTGCCCCTGGAAATAGGACCTCTTCTCCACAAATACCAGCCTTCTCCCCCAAACCAGGACATTTTCTTCCAGAAATGCCACATTTCTCCAATACATATCACATCTTCCCTAAGAAATACCAGGTTTCCCCCTTCAAATAGGACCTTTTCACCCACATATACATCTTTTATCCCCAAAAGAGGACAGTTTCTTCCAGAAATGCCACATATCTCCCAAATATATCACATCTTCTCCTAGAAATACCACGATTCCTCCTGAAATAGGACCTTCTCATCCACAACTAGCAGCATTCTCCCCCAAAATTGGACATTTTCTTCCAGACATGCCATATTTCTCCCAAATAGATCACATCTTCTCCAGGAAATACCAGGTTTCCCCCTTCAAATAGGACCTTTTCACCCACAAATACCTGTTTTATCCCCAAAAGAGGACAGTTTCTTCCAGAAATGCCACATTTCTCCCAAATATATCACATCTTCTCCAAGAAATACCAGCTTTCCCCCTTCAAATAGGACCTTTTCTCACACAAATACCTCTTTTTAACCCAGAATAGAACAGTTTCTTCCAGAAATGCCACATTTCTCCCAAACATATCACATCTTCCCCAAGAAATACCTGGTTTCTCCCTTCAAATAGGACCTTTTCTCCCACAAATACCTGTTTGGTCCCCAAAATAGGACAGTTTCTTCCAGAAATGCCATATTTCTCCCAAATATATCACATCTTCTCCAAGAAATACCAGGTTTCCCCTTCAAATAGGACCTTTTCACCCACAAATACCTCTTTTATCCCCAAAATAGGACAGTTTCTTCCAGAAATGCCACATTTCTCGCAAACATATCACATCTTCTCCAAGAAATACCAGGTTTCTCCCTTCAAATAGGACCTTTTCACCCACAAATACCTCTTTTATCCCCAAAATAGGACAGTTTCTGCCAGAAATGCCACATTTCTCCCAAACATATCACATCTCCTCCAAGAAATACCAGGTTTTCCCTTGGAAATAGGACCTTTTCACCCACAAATACCTCTTTTATCCCCAAAAGAGTACAGTTTCTTCCAGAAATGCCAGATTTCTCCCAAATAGATAACATCTCCTCCAAGAAATACCAGGTTTCCCCCTTCAAATAGGACCTTTTCACCCACAAATACCTCTTTTATCCCCAAAAGAGGACAGTTTCTTCCTGACATGCCACATTTCTCCCAAATATATCACATCTTCTCCAAGAAATACCAGGGTTCCCCCTTCAAATACGACCTTTTCTCCCAAAAATACCAGCCTTCTCCCCCCAAATAGGACAGTTTCTTCCAGAAATGCCACATTTCTCCCAAATATATCACATCTTCTCCAAGAAATACCAGGTTTCCCCCTTCAAATACGACCTTTTCACCCACAAATACCTCTTCTATCCCTCAAATTGGACATTTTCTTCCAGAAATGCCAGATTTCTCCCAAATAGATCACATCTTCTCCAAGAAATACCAGGGTTCCCCCTTCAAATAGGACCTTTTCTCCCACAAATACCTGTTTTATCCCCAAAAGAGGACAGTTTCTTCCAGAAATGCCACTTTTCTCCCAAATATATCACATCTCCTCCAAGAAATACCAGGTTTTCCCCTGGAAAGAGGACCTATTCTCCCACAAATACCTCTTTTATCCCCAAAAGAGGACAGTTTCTTCCTGACATGCCACATTTCTCCCAAATATATCACATCTTCTCCAAGAAATACCAGGTTTCCCCCTTCAAATAGGACCTTTTCAACACAAATACCTCTTTTATCCCCAAAAGAGGACAGTTTCCTCCTGACATGCCACATTTCTCCCAAACATATCACATCTTCTCCAAGAAATACCAGGTTTCCCCTTCAAATAGGAACTTTTCACCCACAAATACCTCTTTTATCCCCAAAAGAGGACAGTTTCTTCCAGAAAGGCCACATTTCTCCCAAATAGATCACATCTTCTCCAAGAAATACCAGCTTTCCCCCTTCAAGTATGAACTTTTCTCCCACAAATACCTCTTTTATCCCCAAAATAGGACATTTTCTTCCTGACATGCCAGATTTCTCCCAAATAGATCACATCTTCTCCAAGAAATACCACGTTTCCCCCTTCAAATAGGACCTTTTCACCCACAAACACCTCTTTTATCCCCATAAGAGGACAGTTTCTTCCAGAAATGCCATATTTCTCCCAAACATATCACATCTTCTCCAAGAAATACCAGGTTTCCCCCTTCAAATAGGACCTTTTCACCCTCAAATACCTCTTTTATCCCCAAAAGAGGACAGTTTCTTCCAGAAATGCCACATTTCTCCCAAATAGATCACATCTTCTCCAAGAAATACCAGGTTTCCCCCTTCAAATAGGACCTTTTCACCCACAAATACCTCTTTTATCCCCAAAAGAGGACAGTTTCTTCCAGAAATGCCACATTTCTCCCAAATGTATCACATCTCCTGCAAGAAATACCAGGTTTCCCCTAGAAATAGGAACTTTTCACCCACAAATACCTGTTTTATATCCGAAATAGGACAGTTTCTTCCAGAAAGGCCAAATTTCTCCCAAATATATCACATCTCCTCCAAGAAATACCAGCTTTCCCCTTCAAATAGGACCTTTTCACCCACAAATACCTCTTTTATCCCCAAAATAGGACAGTTTCTTCCAGACATGCCACTTTTCTCCCAAATATATCACATCTTCTCCAAGAAATACCAGCTTTCCCCATTCCAATAGGACCTATTCACCAACAAATACCTGTTTGATCCCCAAAATAGGACAGTTTCTTCCAGAAATGCCACATTTCTCCCAAATATATCACATCTTCTCCAAGAAATACCAGGTTTCCCCCTTCAAATAGGACCTTTTCTCCAGAGATACCTGTTTGATCCCCAAAAGAGGACAGTTTCTTCCAGAAAGGCCAGATTTCTCCCAAACATATCACATCTTCTCCAAGAAATACCAGGATTCCCCTTCAAATAGGACCTTTTCACCCAGAAATACCTCTTTTATCCCTCAAATTGGACATATTCTTCCAGAAATGCCACATTTCTCCCAAATATATCACATCTTCTCCAAGAAATACCCGGTATCCCCCTTGAAAGAGGACCTTTTCACCCACAAATACCTCTTTTATCCCCAAAAGAGGACAGTTTCTTCCTGACATGCCACATTTCTCCCAAATATACCACATCTTCTCCAAGAAATACCACGTTTCCCCCTGCAAATAGGACCTTTTCACCCACAAATACCACTTTTTTCCCCTAAATAGGACAGTTTCTTCCAGAAAGGCCACATTTCTCCCAAATATATCACATCTTCTCCAAGAAATACCAGCTTTCCCCCTTCAAATAGGACCTTATCACCCACGAATACCTCTTTTATCCCCAAAAGAGGACAGTTTCTTCCAGAAATGCCACATTTCTCCCAAATAGATCACATCTTCTCCAAGAAATACCAGCTTTTCCCCTTCAAATAGTACCTTTTCTCCCACAAATACCACTTTTATCCCCAAAATAGGACATTTTCTTCCAGACATGCCACATTTCTCCCAGTTATATCACATCTTCTCCAAGAAATATCAGGATTCTTCCTGTAATATGACCTTTTCTCCCACAAATACCACCATTCTCACCCCAGATAGGACACTTTCTTACAGACATGCCACATTTCTCCAAAATATATCACATCTTCTCCAAGAAATACCAGCTTTCCTCATCAAATAGGACCTTTTCTCCCACAAATACCTGTTTGATCCCCAAAATAGAACATTTTCTGCCAGAAAGGCCACATATCTCCCGAATGTATCACATCTTCTCCAGGAATTACCAGCTTTCCCCCTTCAAATAGGACCATTTCACCCACAAATACCTCTTTTATCCCCAAAAGAGGACAGTTTCTTCCAGAAATGCCACATTTCTCCCAAATATATCACATCTTCTCCTAGAAATACCACGATTCCTCCTGAAATAGGACCTTCTCATCCACAACTACCAGCATTCTCCCCCAAAATTGGACATTTTCTTCCAGACATGCCATATTTCTCCCAAATAGATCACATCTTCTCCAGGAAATACCACGTTTCCCCCCTCAAATAGGACCTTTTCACCCACAAATACCAGTCTTCTCCCCCCAAATTGGACAGTTTCTGCCAGAAAGGCCACATTTCTCCCAAATATATCGCATCTTCTCCAAGAAATACCAGCTTTCCCCCTAGAAATAGGAACTTTTCACCCACAAATACCTCTTTTATCCCCAAAAGAGGACTGTTTCTTACAGAAATGCCACATTTCTCCCAAATAGATCACATCTCCTTCAAGAAATACCAGGTTTCCCCCTTTAAATAGGACCTTTTCACCCACAAATACCTGTTTTATCCCCAAAAGAGGACAGTTTCTTCCAGAAATGCCACATTTCTCCCAAATAGATCACATATTCTCCAAGAAATACCAGCTTTCCCCCTTCAAATAGGACCTTTTCTCTCACAAATACCTCTTCTATCCCCAAAATAGGACAGTTTCTGCCAGAATGGCCACATTTCTTCCAAATATATCACATCTTCTCCAAATACCAGGATTCCCCCTTCAAATAGGACCTTTTCACCCACAAATATCTGTTCGATCCCAAAAGAGGACAGTTTCTTCCAGAAAGGCCACATTTCTCCAAAATATATCACATCTTCTCCAGGAAATAACAGCATTCTTCCTGAAATAGGACCTTTTCTCCCACAAATACCAGTCTTCTCCCCCCAAATAGGACAGTTTCTTCCAGACATGCCAGATTTCTCCCAAATATATCACATCTTCTCCAAGAAATACCAGGGTTCCCCCTTCAAATAGGACCTTTTCTCCCACAAATACCTCTTTTTAACCCAGAATAGAACAGTTTCTTCCAGAAATGCCACATTTCTCCCAAACATATCACATCTTCCCCAAGAAATACCTGGTTTCTCCCATCAAATAGGAACTTTTCACCCACAAATACATGTTTGATCCCCAAAATAGGACAGTTTCTTCCAGAAATGCCATATTTCTCCCAAATATATCACATCTTCTCCAAGAAATACCAGGTTTCCCCCTTCAAATAGGACCTTTTCACCCACAAATACCACTTTTATCCCCAAAAGAGGACAGTTTCTTCCAGAAATGCCACATTTCTCCCAAACATATCACATCTTCTTCAAGAAATACCAGGTTTCCCCCTTCAAATAGGACCTTTTCACCCACAAATACCTCTTTTATCCCCAAAAGAGTACAGTTTCTTCCAGAAAAGCCATTTTTCTCCCAAACATATCACATCTTCTCCAAGAAATACCAGGTTCCCCCCTGGAAATAGGACCTTTTCACCCACAAATACCTCTTTTATACCCAAAATAGGACAGTTTCTGCCAGAAATGACACATTTCTCCAAAATATATCACATCTTCTCCAAGAAATACCAGGTATCCCCCTTCAAATAGGACCTTATCACCCACAAATACCTCTTTTATCCCCTAAAGAGGACAGTTACGTCCAGAAATGCCACATTTCTCCCAAACATATCACATCTTCTCCAAGAAATACCAGGTTTCCCCCTTCAAATACGACCTTTTCACCCACAAATACCTCTTCTATCCCTCAAATTGGACATTTTCTTCCAGAAATGCCAGATTTCTCCCAAATAGATCACATCTTCTCCAAGAAATACCAGGTTTCCCCCTTCAAATAGGACCTTTTCTCCCACAAATACCTGTTTTATCCCCAAAATAGGACAGTTTCTTCCAGAAATGCCACATTTCTCCCAAATATATCACATCTCCTCCAAGAAATACCAGCTTTCCCCATTCAAATAGGACCTTTTCACCACAAGTACCTGTTTTATCCCCAAAAGAGGACAGTTTCTTCCTGACATGCCACATTTCTCCCAAATATACCACATCTTCTCCAAGAAATACCAGGTTTTCCCCTTCAAATAGGACCTTTTCTAACACAAATACCTCTTTTATCCCCAAAATAGGACAGTTTCTTCCTGACATGCCACATTTCTCCCAAATATATCACAACTTCACCAAGAAATACCAGCTTTCCCCCTTCAAATAGGACCTTTTCACCCACAAATACCTCTTTTATCCCCAAAAGAGGACAGTTTCTTCCAGAAAGGCCACATTTCTCCCAAATATATCACATCTTCTCCAAGAAATACCAGGGTTCCCCTTCAAATAGGACCTTTTCACCCACAAACACCTCTTTTATCCCCATAAGAGGACAGTTTCTTCCAGAAATGCCACATTTCTCCCGAACATATCACATCTTCTCCAAGAAATACCTGGTTTCCCCCTTCAAATAGGACCTTTTCACCCTCAAATACCTCTTTTATCCCCAAAATAGGACAGTTTCTTCCAGACATGCCACATTTCTCCCAAATAGATCACATCTTCTCCAAGAAATACCAGCTTTCCCCCTTCAAATAGGACCTTTTCACCCACAAATACCTCTTTTATCCCCAAAAGAGGACAGTTTCTTCCAGAAATGCCACATTTCTCCCAAATGTATCACATCTCCTGCAAGAAATACCAGGTTTCCCCCTAGAAATAGGAACTTTTCACCCACAAATACCTGTTTTATATCCGAAATAGGACAGTTTCTTCCAGAAAGGCCAAATTTCTCCCAAATATATCACATCTTCTCCAAGAAATACCAGGTTTCCCCCTTCAAATAGGACCTTTTCACCCACAAATACCTTTTTATCCCCAAAAGAGGACAGTTTCTTCCAGAAATGCCACATTTCTCCCAAATATATCACATCTTCTCCAAGAAATACCAGCTTTCCCCCATCAAATAGGACCTTTTCTCCCACAAATACCTGTTTGATCCCCAAAATAGAACATTTTCTGCCAGAAAGGCCACATATCTCCCAAATGTAACACATCTTCTCCAAGAATTACCAGCTTTCCCCCTTCAAATTGGACCTTTTCACCCACAAATACCTCTTTTATCCCCAAAATAGGACAGTTTCTTCAAGAAATGCCACATTTCTCCCAAATATAGAAAATCTTCTCCAAGAAATACCAGGATTGCCCCTGGAAATAGGACCTCTTCTCCCACAAATACCAGCCTTCTCCCCCCAGATCAGGACATTTTCTTCCAGAAATGCCACATTTCTCCAAAACATATCACATCTTCCCCAAGAAATACCAGGTATCCCCCTTCAAATAGGACCTTTTCACCCACATATACCTCTTTTACCCCCAAAAGAGGACAGTTTCTTCCAGAAATGCCACATTTCTCCCAAATATATCACATCTTCTCCTAGAAATACCACGATTCCTCCTGAAATAGGACCTTCTCATCCACAACTACCAGCATTCTCCCCCAAAATTGGACATTTTCTTCCAGACATGCCGTATTTCTCCCAAATAGATCACATCTTCTCCAGGAAATACCACGTTTCCCCCCCTGAAATAGGACCTTTTCACCCACAAATACCAGTCTTCTCCCCCCAAATTGGACAGTTTCTGCCAGAAATGCCACATTTCTCCCAAATATATCACATCTTCTCCAAGAAATACCAGCTTCCCCCCAAGAAATAGGAACTTTTCACCCACAAATACCTCTTTTATCCCCAAAAGAGGACAGTTTCTTACAGAAATGCCACATTTCTCCCAAATAGATCACATCTTCTCCAAGAAATACCAGCTTTCCCCTTTCAAATAGGACCTTTTCACACACAAATACCAGTCTTCTCCCCCCAAATTGGACAGTTTCTTCCAGAAATGCCACATTTCTCCCAAATAGATCACATATTCTCCAAGAAATACCAGCTTTCCCCCTTCAAATAGGACCTCTTCTCTCACAAATACCTCTTTTATCCCCAAAATAGGACCTTTTCACCCACAAATACCTGTTCGATCCCAAAAGAGGACAGTTTCTTCCAGAAAGGCCACATTTCTCCCAAATATATCACATATTCTCCAGGAAATAACAGCATTCTTCCTGAAATAGGACCTTTTCTCCCACAAATACCAGTCTTCTCCCCCCAAATAGGACATTTTCTTCCAGAAATGCCAGATTTCTCCCAAATATATCACATCTTCTCCAAGTAATACCAGGATTCCCCCTTCAAATAGGACCTTTTCAAACACAAATACCTGTTTTATCCCCAAAAGAGGACAGTTTCTTCCAGACATGCCACATTTCTCCCAAATAGATCACATCTTCTCCAAGAAATACCAGGGTTCCCCCTTCAAATAGGACCTTTTCACCCTCAAATACCACTTTTATCCCCAAAGAGCACAGTTACTTCCAGAAATGCCACATTTCTCCCAAATAGATAACATCTCCTAAAAGAAATACCAGGTTTTCCCCTGGAAATAGGACATTTTCACCCACAAATACCTCTTTTATCCCCAAAAGAGGACAGTTTCTTCCTGACATGCCACATTTCTCCCAAATATATCACATCTTCTCCAAGAAATACCAGGGTTCCCCCTTCAAATAGGACCTTTTCTCCCAAAAATACCCGCCTTCTCCCCCCAAATAGGACAGTTTCTTCCAGAATTGCCACATTTCTCCCAAATATATCACATCTTCTCCAAGAATTACCAGCTTTCCCCCTTCAAATAGGACCTTATCACCCACAAATACCTCTTTTATCCCCAAAAGAGGACAGTTACGTCCAGAAATGCCACATTTCTCCCAAATATAACACAACTTCTCCAAGAAATACCAGGTTTCCCCCTTCAAATAGGACCTTTTCACCCACAAATACCTCTTTTATCCCCAAAAGAGGACAGTTTCTTCCAGAAAGGCCACATTTCTCCCAAATAGATCACATCTTCTCCAAGAAATACCAGCTTTCCCCCTTCAAATATGAACTTTTCTCCCACAAATACCTCTTTTATCCCCAAAATAGGACATTTTCTTCCTGACATGCCAGATTTCTCCCAAATATATCACATCTTCTCCAAGAAATACCAGGGTTCCCCCTTCAAATAGGACCTTTTCACCCACAAACACCTCTTTTATCCCCATAAGAGGACAGTTTCTTCCAGAAATGCCACATTTCTCCCAAACATATCACATCTTCTCCAAGAAATACAAGTTTTCCCCCTTCAAATAGGACCTCCCCAAAAAAACCTTTTTTATCCCCAAAAGAGGACAGTTTCTTCCAGACATGCCACATTTCTCCCAAATAGATCACATCTTCTCCAAGAAATACCACGTTTCCCCCTTCAAATAGGACCTTTTCACCCACAAATACCTCTTTTATCCCCAAAAGAGGACAGTTTCTTTCAGAAATGCCACATTTCTCCCAAATAGATCACATCTTCTCCAAGAAATACCAGGTTTCCCCCTTCAAATAGGACCTTTTCACCCACAAATACCTCTTTTATCCCCAACATAGGACAGTTTCTTCCAGACATGCCACTTTTCTCCCAAATATATCACATCTTCTCCAAGAAATACCAGCTTTCCCCCTTCAAATAGGACCTATTCACCCACAAATACCTGTTTGATCCCCAAAAGAGGACAGTTTCTTCCAGAAATGCCACATTTCTCCCAAATATATCACATCTTCTCCAAGAAATACCAGGTTTCCCCCTTCAAATAGGACCTTTTCTCCCAGAGATACCTGTTTGATCCCCAAAAGAGGACAGTTTCTTCCAGAAAGGCCAGATTTCTCCCAAACATATCACATCTTCTCCAAGAAATACCAGGATTCCCCCTTCAAATAGGACCTTTTCACCCACAAATACCCCTTTTATCCCTCAAATTGGACAATTTCTTCCTGACATGCCACATTTCTCCCAAATATACCACATCTTCTCCAAGAAATAACTTTCCCCCTGCAAATAGGACCTTTTCACCCACAAATACCTGTTTTATCCCCAAAAGAGGGCAGTTTCTGCCAGAAAGGCCACATTTCTCCCAAATATATCACATCTTCTCCAAGAAATACCAGCTTTCCCCCTTCAAAGAGGAACTTTTCACCCACTAATACCTCTTTTATCCCCAAAAGAGGACAGTTTCTTCCAGAAATGCCACATTTCTCCCAAATATATCACATCTTCTCCAAGAAATACCAGCTTTCCCCCTTCAAATAGTACCTTTTCTCCTACAAATACCTCTTTTATCCCCAAAATAGGACATTTTCTTCCAGACATGCCACATTTCTCCCAATTATATCACATCTTCTCCAAGAAATATCAGGATTCTTCCTGTAATATGACCTTTTCTCCCACAAATACCACCATTCTCACCCCAGATAGGACACTTTCTTACAGACATGCCACATTTCTCCCAAATAGATCACATCTTCTCCAAGAAATACCAGCTTTCCCCCATCAAATAGGACCTTTTCTCCCACAAATACCTGTTTGATCCCCAAAATAGAACATTTCCTGCCAGAAAGGCCACATATCTCCCAATTGTATCACATCTTCTCCAAGAATTACCGGCTTTACCCCTTCAAATAGGACCTTTTCACCCACAAATACCTCTTTTATCCCCAAAATACGACAGTTTCTTCCAGAAATGCCACATTTCTCCCAAATATAGAAAATCTTCTCCAAGAAATACCAGATTTGCCCCTGGAAATAGGACCTTTTCTCCCACAAATACCTGTTTTATCCCCATAAGAGGACAGTTTCTTCCAGAAATGCCACATTTCTCCCAAACATATCACATCTTCCCCAAGAAATACCAGGTTTCCCCCTTCAAATAGGACCTTTTCACCCACATATACCTCTTTTATCCCCAAAACAGGACAGTTTTTTCCAGAAATGCCACATTTCTCCCAAATATATCACATCTTCTCCAAGAAATACCGGCTTTCCCCCTTCAAATAGGACCTTTTCTCCCACAAATACCTGTTTGATCCCCAAAAGAGGACAGTTTCTGCCAGAAAGGCCACATTTCTCCCCCCAAATATATCATATCTTCTCCAAGAAATACCAGGTTTTCCCTTGGAAATAGGGCCTTTTCACCCACAAATACCTCTTTTATCCCCTAAATACGACAGTTTCTTCCAGAAATGCCACATTTCTCCCAAATATATCACATCTTCTCCAAGAAATACCACGTTTCCCCCTTCAAATAGGACCTTTTCTCTCACAAATACCTCTTTTATCCCCAAAATAGGACAGTTTCTGCCAGAAATGCCACATTTCTCCCAAATATATCACATCTTCTCCAAGAAATACCAGGATTCCCCCTTCAAATAGGACCTTTTCACCCACAAATACCTGTTTGATCCCAAAAGAGGACAGTTTCTTCCAGAAAGGCCACATTTCTCCCAAATATATCACATATTCTCCAGGAAATAACAGCATTCTTCCTGAAATAGGACCTTTTCTCCCACGAATACCAGCCTTCTCCCCCCAAATAGTACATTTTCTTCCAGAAAGGCCAGATTTCTCCCAAATATATCACATCTTCTCCAAGAAATACCAGGGTTCCCCCTTCAACTAGGACCTTTTCTCCCACAAATACCTCTTTTTAACCCAGAATAGAACAGTTTCTTCCAGAAATGCCACATTTCTCCCAAACATATCACAACTTCCCCAAGAAATACCTGGTTTCTCCCTTCAAATAGGACCTTTTCTCCCACAAATACCTGTTTGATCCTCAAAATAGGACAGTTTCTTCCAGAAATGCCATATTTCTCCCAAATATATCACATCTTCTCCAAGAAATACCAGCTTTCCCCCTTCAAATAGGACCTTTTCACCCACAAATACCTCTTTTAACCCCAAAATTGGACAGTTTCTTCCAGAAATGCCACATTTCTCCCAAATATATCACATCTTCTCCAAGAAATACCGGCTTTCCCCCTTCAAATAGGACCTTTTCTCCCACAAATACCTGTTTGATCCCCAAAAGAGGACAGTTTCTGCCAGAAAGGCCACATTTCTCCCCCCAAATATATCACATCTTCTCCAAGAAATACCAGGTTTTCCCTTGGAAATAGGGCCTTTTCACCCACAAATACCTCTTTTATCCCCTAAATACGACAGTTTCTTCCAGAAATGCCACATTTCTCCCAAATATATCACATCTTCTCCAAGAAATACCACGTTTCCCCCTTCAAATAGGACCTTTTCTCTCACAAATACCTCTTTTATCCCCAAAATAGGACAGTTTCTGACAGAAATGCCACATTTCTCCCAAATATATCACATCTTCTCCAAGAAATACCATGTTTCCCCCTTCAAATAGGACCTTTTCACCCACAAATACCTGTTTGATCCCAAAAGAGGACAGTTTCTTCCAGAAAGGCCACATTTCTCCCAAATATATCACATATTCTCCAGGAAATAACAGCATTCTTCCTGAAATAGGACCTTTTCTCCCACGAATACCAGCCTTCTCCCCCCAAATAGTACATTTTCTTCCAGAAAGGCCAGATTTCTCCCAAATATATCACATCTTCTCCAAGAAATACCAGGGTTCCCCCTTCAACTAGGACCTTTTCTCCCACAAATACCTCTTTTTAACCCAGAATAGAACAGTTTCTTCCAGAAATGCCACATTTCTCCCAAACATATCACAACTTCCCAAAGAAATACCTGGTTTCTCCCTTCAAATAGGACCTTTTCTCCCACAAATACCTGTTTGATCCCCAAAAAAGGACAGTTTCTTCCAGAAATGCCATATTTCTCCCAAATATATCACATCTTCTCCAAGAAATACCAGCTTTCCCCCTTCAAATAGGACCTTTTCACCCACAAATACCTCTTTTATCCCCAAAAGAGGACAGTTTCTTCCAGAAATGCCACATTTCTCCCAAATAGATCACATCTTCTCCAAGAAATACCAGGTTTCCCCCTTCAAATAGGACCTTTTCACCCACAAATACCTGTTTTATCCCCAAAAGAGGACAGTTTCTGCCAGAAATGCCACATTTCTCCCAAACATATCACATCTCCTCCAAGAAATACCAGTTTTTCCCTTGGAAATAGGACCTTTTCACCCACAAATACCTCTTCTATCCCCAAAATAGGACAGTTTCTTCCAGAAATGCCACATTTCTCCCAAATAGATCACATCTTCTCCAAGAAATACCAGGTTTCCCCCTTCAAATAGGACCTTTTCACCCACAAATACCTCTTTTATCCCTCAAATTGGACATTTTCTTCCAGAAATGCCAGATTTCTCCCAAACATATCACATCTTCTCCAAGAAATACCAGCTTTCCCCTTTCAAACAGGACCTTTTCACACACAAATACCAGTCTTCTCCCCCCAAATTGGACAGTTTCTTCCAGAAATGCCACATTTCTCCCAAATATATCACATCTTCTCCAAGAAATACCAGCTTTCCCCCTTCAAATAGGACCTTTTCTCCCACAAATACCTCTTTTATCCCCAGAACAGGACAGTTTCTTCCAGAAATGCCACATTTCTCCCAAATATATCACATCTCCTGCAAGAAATACCAGGTTTCTCCCTTTAAATAGGACCTTTTCACCCACAAATACCTGTTTTATCCCCAAAAGAGGACAGTTTCTTCCAGAAATGCCACATTTCTCCCAAATATATCACATCTCCTGCAAGAACATCCAGCTTTCCCCCTTCAAATAGGACCTTTTCTCCCACAAATACCTGTTTTATCCCCAAAATAGGTCAGTTTCTTCCAGAAAGGCCACATTTCTCCCAAATAGATCACAGCTTCTCCAAGAAATACCACCTTTCCCCCTTCAAATAGGACCTTTTCACCCACAAATACCTCTTTTATCCCCAAAAGAGGACAGTTTCTTCCAGAAATGCCACATTTCTCCCAAATATATCACATCTTCTCCAAGAAATACCACGTTTCCCCCTTCAAATAGGACCTTTTCACCCACAAATACCTCTTTTATCCCCAAAATAGGACAGTTTCTTCCTGACATGCCACATTTCTCCCAAATAGATCACATCTTCTCCAAGAAATACCAGGTTTCCCCCGTCAATTAGGACCTTGTCACCCACAAATACCTGTTTTATCCCCAAAAGAGGACAGTTTCTTCCAGAAATGCCACATTTCTCCCAAATATACCACATCTTCCCCAAGAAATACCAGGGTTCCCCCTTCAAATAGGACCTTTTCACCCACAAATACCTCTTTTATCCCCAAAACAGGACAGTTTCTTCCAGAAAGGCCACATTTCTCCCAAATAGATCACATCTTCTCCAAGAAATACCAGCATTCTTCCTGAAATAGGACCTTTTCTCCAACAAATGCCAGCCTTCTCCCCCCAGTTAGGACATTTTCTTCCAGACATGCCAAATTTCTCCCAAATATATCACATCTTCTCCAAGAAATACCAGCTTTCCCCCTTCAAATAGGACCTTTTCACCCACAAATACCTCTTTTATCCCCAAAATACGACAGTTTCTTCCAGAAATGCCACATTTCTCCCAAACATATCACATCTTCTCCAAAAAAAACCAGGTTTCCCCCTTCAAATAGGACCTTTTCTCCCACAAATACCACTTTTATCCCCAAAAGAGCACAGTTTCTTCCTGAAATGCCACATTTCTCCCAAATATATCACATCTCCTCCAAGAAATACCAGGTTTCCCCCTTCAAATAGGACCTTTTCTCCCACAAATACCTCTTTTATCCCCAGAATAGGACAGTTTCTTCCAGAAATGCCACATTTCTCCCAAATATATCACATCTTCTCCAAGAAATACCAGCTTTCCCCCTTCAAATAGGACCTTTTCACCCACAAATACCTCTTTTATCCCCAAAAGAGGACAGTTTCTTCCAGAAATGCCACATTTCTCCCAAATATAGAAAATCTTCTCCAAGAAATACCAGGTTTCCCCCTTCAAATAGGACCTTTTCACCCACAAATACCTGTTTTATCCCCAAAAGAGGACAGTTTCTTCCAGACATGCCACATTTCTCCCTAATAGATCACATCTTCTCCAAGAAATACCAGGATTCCCCCTTCAAATAGGACCTTTTCACCCACAAATACCTCTTTTATACCGAAAATAGGACAGTTTCTTCCAGAAATGCCACATTTCTCCCAAATATATCACATCTTCTCCAAGAAATACCCGGTATCCCCCTTGAAGGAGGACCTTTTCACCCACAAATACCTCTTTTATCCCCAAAACAGGACAGTTTCTTCCAGACATGCCGCATTTCTCCCAAATATACCACATCTTCTCCAAGAAATACCAGGTTTCCCCCTTCAAATACGACCTTTTATCCCACAAATACCTCTTTTATCCCCAAAAGAGGACAGTTTCTTCCAGAAAGGCCACATTTCTCCCAAATATATCACATCTCCTCCAAGAAATACCACGTTTCCCCCTTCAAATAGGACCTTTTCACCCACAAATACCTCTTTTATCCCCAAAATAGGACATTTTCTTTCAGACATGCCACATTTCTCCCAAATATATCACATCTCCTCCAAGAAATACCAGGTTTCCCCCTTCAAATAGGACCTTTCACCCACAAATACCTCTTTTATCCCCAAAATAGGACAGTTTCTTCCAGACATGCCTGTTTTCTCCCAAATATATCACATCTTCTCCAAGAAATACCAGGTTTCCCCCTTCAAATAGGACCTTTTCACCCACAAATACCTCTTTTATCCCCAAAAGAGGACAGTTTCTGCCAGAATGGCCAGATTTCTCCCAAATAGATCACATCTTCTCCAAGAAATACCAGCTTTCCCCCTTCAAATAGGACCTTTTCACCCACAAATACCTCTTTTATCCCCAAAAGAGGACAGTTTCTTCCAGAAATGCCACATTTCTCCCAAATATATCACATCTTCTCCAAGAAATACCAGCATTCTTCCTGAAATAGGACCTTTTCTCCAACAAATGCCAGCCTTCTCCCCCCAGTTAGGACATTTTCTTCCAGACATGCCAGATTTCTCCCAAATAGATCACATCTTCTCCAAGAAATACCGGGTTTCCCCCTTCAAATAGGACCTTTTCACCCACAAATACCTCTTTTATCCCCAAAATAGGACAGTTTCTTCCAGAAAGGCCACATTTCTCCCTAATAGATCACATCTTCTCCAAGAAATACCAGGTTTCCCCCTTCAAATAGGACCTTTTCACCCACAAATACCTCTTTTATCCCCTAAAGAAGACAGTTTCTTCCAGACATGCCACATTTCTCCCAAATATATCACATCTTCTCCAAGAAATACCAGCTTTCCCCCTTCAAATAGGACCTTTTCACCCACAAATACCTCTTTTATCCCCAGAATAGGACAGTTTCTTCCAGAAAGGCCACATTTCTCCCAAATATATCACATCTTCTCCAAGAAATACCAGCTTTCCCCCTTCAAATAGGACTTTTTCACCCACAAATACCTCTTTTATCCCCAAAAGAGGACTGTTTCTTTCAGAAATGGCACATTTCTCCCAAATATAGAAAATCTTCTCCAAGAAATACCAGGTTTCCCCCTTCAAATAGGACCTTTTCACCCACAAATACCTCTTTTATCCCCAAAATAGGACAGTTTCTTCCACAAATGCCACATTTATCCCAAACAGATCACATCGTCTCCAAGAAATACCAGGATTCCTCCTGAACTAGGACCTTTACACCCACAAATACCTCTTTTATCCCCAAAATAGGACAGTTTCTTCCAGACATGCCACATTTCTCCCAAATAGATCACATCTTCTCCAAGAAATACCTGGATTCCCCCTTCAAATAGGACCTTTTCACCCACAAATACCTCTTTTATCCCTCAAATTGGACATTTTCTTCCAGAAATGCCAGATTTCTCCCAAGTATATCACATCTTCTCCAAGAAATACCCGGTTTCCCCCTGCAAATAGGACCTTTTCACCCACAAATACCACTTTTATCCCCAAAAGAGGACAGTTTCTTCCAGAAAGGCCACATTTCTCCCAAATAGATCACATCTTCTCCAAGAAATACCAGCTTTCCCCCTTCAAAGAGGAACTTTTTACCCACAAATACCTCTTTTATCCCCAAAATAGGACAGTTTTTTCCAGAAATGCCACATTTCTCCCAAATAGATCACATCTTCTCCAAGAAATACCAGGTTTCCCCATTCAAATAGGACATTGTCACCCACAAATACCTCTTTGATCCCCAAAATAGGACAGTTTCTTCCAGACATGCCACATTTCTCCCAAATATATCACATCTTCTCCAAGAAATACCAGGATTCTTCCTGAAATATGACCTTTTCTCCCACAAAAACCACCATTCTCACCCCAGTTAGGACACTTTCTTCCAGACATGCCAGATTTCTCCAAAATATATCACATGTTCTCCAAGAAATACCAGGTTTCTCCCTTCAAATAGGACCTTTTCACCCACAAATACCTCTTTTATCCCCAAAATACGACAGTTTCTTCCGGACATGACACATTTCTCCCAAATATATCACATCTTCTCCAAGAAATACCAGGATTCCTCCAAAAATAGGACCTTTTCACCCACTAATACCTCTTTTATCCCTCAAATAGGACAGTTTCTTACAGAAAGGCCACATTTCTCCCAAATATATCACAACTTCTCCGAGAAATACCAGGGTTCCCCCTTCAAATAGGACCTTTTCACCCACAAATACCTCTTTGATCCCCAAAATAGGACAGTTTCTTCCAGAAAGGCCACATTTCTCACAAATAGATCACATCTTCTCCAAGAAATACCATGGTTCCTCCTTCAAATAGGACCATTTCTCCCACAGATCCCTGTTTTATCCCCAAAAGAGGACAGTTTCTTCCAGAAAGGCCACATTTGTCCGAAATAGATCATATCTTCTCCAAGAAATACCAGGTTTCCCCCATCAAATAGGGCGTTTTCACCCACAAATACCTGTTTGATCCCCAAAATAGAACATTTTCTGCCAGAAAGGCCACATATCTCCCAAATGTATCACATCTTCTCCAAGAAATACCAGGTTTCCCCCTTCAAATAGGACCTTCTGACCCACAAATACCTCTTTTATCCCCAAAAGAGGACAGTTTCTTCCAGAAAGGCCACATTTCTCCCAAATGTAGAAAATCTTCTCCAAGAAATACCAGGATTGCCCCTGGAAATAGGACCTTTTCTCCCACAAATACCAGCCTTCTCCCCCCAGATCAGGACATTTTCTTCCAGGCATGCCACATTTCTCCCAAACATATCACATCTTCCCCATGAAATACCAGGTTTCCCCCTTCAAATAGGACTTTATCACCCACAAATACCTCTTTTATCCCCAAAAGAGGACAGTTTCTTCCAGAAATGCCACATTTCTCCCAAATATATCACATCTTCTCCTAAAAAACCACGATTCCTCCTGAAATAGGACCTTCTCATCCACAACTACCAGCATTCTCCCCCAAAATTGGACATTTTCTTCCAGACATGCCTGATTTCTCCCAAATAGATCACATCTTCTCCAAGAAATACCAGGTTTCCCCCTCGAAATAGGACCTTTTCACCCACAAATACCTCTTTTATCCCCCAAAATAGGACAGTTTCTTCCAAAAATGCCACATTTCTCCCAAATATATCACATCTCCTCCAAGAAATACCAGGTTTTCCCTTGGAAATAGGGCCCTTTCACCCACAAATACCTCTTTTATCCCCAAAATACGACAGTTTCTTCCAAAAATGCCACATTTCTCCCTAATATAGAGCATCTTCTCCAAGAAATACCACCTTTCCCCCTTCAAATAGGACCTTTTCACCAACAAATACCTCTTTTATCCCCAAAAGAGGACAGTTTCTTCCAGAAATGCCACATTTCTCCCAAATGTATCACATCTCCTGCAAGAAACACCTGCTTTCCCCATTCAAATAGGACCTTTTCACCCACAAAAACCTCTTTTATCCCCAAAAGGGGACAGTTTCTGCCAGAAATGCCACATTTCTCCCAAATATATCACATCTTCTCCAAGAAATACCAGGCTTCCCCCTTCAAATAGGACCTTTTCACCCACAAATACCTCTTTTATCCCCAAAATAGGACAGTTTCTTCCAGAAATGCCACATTTCTCCCAAATATATCACATCTTCTCCAAGAAATACCAGGTTTCCCCCTTCAAATATGACCTTTTCACCCACAAATACCTCTTTTATCCCCAAAAGAGGACAGTTTCTTCCAGAAATGCCACATTTCTCCCAAACATATCACATCTTCTCCAAGAAATACCATGTTTCCCACTTCAAATAGGACCTTCTCACCCACATATACCTGTTTTATCCCCAAAAGAGGACAGTTTCTTCCAGAAATGCCACATTTCTCCCAAACATACCACAACTTCTCCAAGAAATACCAGGTTTCCCCTTTCAAATAGGACCTTTTCACCCACAAATACCAGTCTTCTCCCCCCAAATTGGACAGTTTCTTCCAGACATGCCACATTTCTCCAAAATAGATCACATCTTCTCCAAGAAATACCAGGGTTCCCCCTTCAAATAGGACCTTTTCACCAACAAATACCTCTTTTATCCCCAAAAGAGGACAGTTTCTTCCTGACATGCCACATTTCTCCCAAATAGATCACATCTTCTCCAAGAAATACCAGCTTTACCCCTTCAAATAGGACCTTTTCACCCACAAATACCTCTTTTATCCCCAAAAGAGGACAGTTTCTTCCAGAAATGCCCCATTTCTCCCAAATACATCACATCTTCTCCAAGAAGTACCAGGTTTCCCCCTTCAAATAGGACTTTTTCTCCCACAAATACCTCTTTTATCCCCAAAAGAGGACAGTTTCTTCCAGAAAGGCCACATTTCTCCCAAATATATCACATCTTCTCCAAGAAATACCAGGATTGCCCCTGGAAATAGGACCTTTTCTCCCACAAATACCAGCCTTCTCCCCCCAGATCAGGACATTTTCTTCCAGGCATGCCACATTTCTCCCAAACATATCACATCTTCCCCAAGAAATACCAGGTTTCCCCCTTCAAATAGGACCTTTTCACCCACAAATACCTCTTTTATCCCCAAAAGAGGACAGTTTCTTCCAGAAATGCCACATTTCTCCCAAATAGATCACATCTTCTCCAAGAAATACCTGCTTTCCCCATTCAAATAGGACCTTTTCTCCCACAAATACCTCTTTTATCCCCAAAAGAGGACAGTTTCTGCCAGAAATGCCACATTTCTCCCAAACATATCACATCTCCTCCAAGAAATACCAGGTTTTCCCTTGGAAATAGGACCTTTTCACCCACAAATACCTCTTTTATCCCCAAAAGAGGACAGTTTCTTCCAGACATGCCACATTTCTCCCAAATATATCACATCTTCTCCAAGAAATACCAGGTTTCCCCCTTGAAATAGGACCTTTTCACCCACTAATACCTCTTTTATCCCTCAAAAAGGACAGTTTCTTCCAGACATGCCACATTTCTCCCAAATATATCACATCTTCTCCAATAAATACCAGGTTTTCCCCTTCAAATAGGAAGTTATCACCCACAAATACCTCTTTTATCCCCAAAAGAGGACAGTTTCTTCCAGAAATGCCACATTTCTCCCAAATATATCACATCTCCTGCAAGAACATCCAGATTTCCCCTTCAAATAGGACCTTTTCTCCCACAAATACCTCTTTTATCCCCAAAATAGGACAGTTTCTTCCAGAAATGCCACATTTCTCCTAAATAGATCACATCTTCTCCAAGAAATACCACGTTTCCCCCTTCAAATAGGACCTTTTCACCCACAAATACCTCTTTTATCCCCAAAAGAGGACAGTTTCTTCCAGAAATGGCACATTTCTCCCAAATAGATCACATCTTCTCCAAGAAATACCAGGTTTTCCCCTGGAAATAAGACCTTTTCACACACAAATACCTCTTTTATCCCCAAAAGAGGACAGTTTCTTCCAGAAATGCCACATTTCTCCCAAATAGATCACATCTTCTCCAAGAAATACCAGGATTCCTCCTGAAATAGGGCCTTATCACCCACAAATACCTCTTTTATCCCCAAAAGAGGACAGTTTCTTCCTGACATGCCACATTTCTCCCAAATATATCACATCTTCTCCAAGAAATACCAGCTTTCCTCCTTCAAATAGGACCTTTTCACCCACAAATACCTGTTCTATCCCCAAAATACGACAGTTTCTTCCAGAAATGCCACATTTCTCCCAAATATATCACATCTTCTCCAAGAAATACCAGGTTTCCCCCTTCAAATAGGACCTTTTCACCCACAAATACCTCTTTTATCCCCAATAGAGGACAGTTTCTTCCAGACATGCCAGATTTCTACCAAATATATCACATCTTCTCCAAGAAATACCAGCTTTCCCCCTTCAAATAGAAACTTTTCTCCCACAAATACCTCTTTTATCCCCAAAAGAGGACAGTTTCTTCCTGACATGCCACATTTCTCCCAAATATATCACATCTTCTCCAAGAAATACCAGGGTTCCCCCTTCAAATAGGACCTTTTCACCCACAAATACCTCTTTTATCCCCAAAATAGGACAGTTTCTTCCAGAAATGCCACATTTCTCCCAAATATATCACATCTCCTCCAAGAAATACCAGGTTTCCCCCTTCAAATAGGTCCTTTTCACCCACAAATACCTCTTTTATCCCCAAAATAGGACAGTTTCTTCCAGAAAGGCCACATTTCTCCCAAACATATCACATCTTCTCCAAGAAATAACAGGTTTCCCCCTTCAAATAGGACCTTTTCAACCACTAATACCTCTTTTATCCCCAAAATAGGACAGTTTCTGCCAGTATGGCCAGATTTCTCCGAAATAGATCACATCTTCTCCAAGAAATACCTGCTTTCCCCCTTCAAATAGGACCTTTTCACCCACAAATACCTCTTTTATCCCCAAAACAGGACAGTTTCTTCCAGAAATGCCACATTTCTCCCAAATATATCACATCTTCTCCAAGAAATACCAGCATTCTTCCTGAAATAGGACCTTTTCTCCAACAAATGCCAACCTTCTCCCCCCAAATAGGACATTTTCTTCCAGACATGCCATATTTCTCCCAAATATATCACATCTTCTCCAAGAAATGCCAGCTTTCCCCCTTCAAATAGGACCTTTTCACCCACAAATACCTCTTTTATCCCCAAAATAGGACAGTTTCTTCCAGAAAGGCCACATTTCTCCCAAATATATCACATCTTCTCCAAAAAATACCAGGTTTCCCCCTTCAAATAGGACCTTTTCACCCACAAATACCTCTTTTATCCCCAAAAGAGGACAGTTTCTTCCAGACATGCCACATTTCTCCCAAATATATCACATCTTCTCCAGGAAATACCAGCTTTCCCCCTTCAAATAGGACCTTTTCAGCCACAAATACCTCTTTCATCCCCAAAATAGGACAGTTTCTTCCAGAAAGGCCACATTTCTCCCAAATATATCACATCTTCTCCAAGAAATACCAGCTTTCCCCCTTCAATTAGGACCTTTTCACCCACAAATACCTCTTTTATCCCCAAAAGAGGACTGTTTCTTTCAGAAATGCCACATTTCTCCCAAATATAGAAAATCTTCTCCAAGAAATAACAGCTTTCCCCCTTCAAATAGGACCTTTTCACCCACAAATACCTCTTTTATCCCCAAAAGAGGACAGTTTCTTCCAGAAAGGCCACATTTCTCCCTAATAGATCACATCTTCTCCAAGAAATACCAGGATTCCTCCTGAACTAGGACCTTTTCACCCACAAATACCTCTTTTATCCCCAAAATAGGACAGTTTCTTCCAGACATGCCACATTTCTCCCAAATATATCACATCTTCTCTAAGAAATACCAGGATTCCCCCTCGAAATTGGACCTTTTCAACCACAAATACCCGTTTTATCCCCAAAAGAGGACATTTTCTTCCAGACATGCCACATTTCTCCCAAATATATCACATCTCCAAGAAATACCAGCTTTCCCCCTTCAAATAGGACCTTGTCACCCACATATAACTGTTTTATCCCTTTGTTCCGAGCAACATTTCGTTTTGGAGTGTTTATCCGATGCTACACTTCAGCTTTCTGTGACGAATAGAGTAGAAGAGAAAAGCCACACTAAGAAGTCAGCTAGAAGTTCGAGGAGCGACACACCTTGTACTTTCAGGGAGGACGTTCCAGAAAGTCGAGAGTTTTGTGCTTCTTTCCTGCGAAGAAAAAACCCCCTGTTTTCAGGCAATGCAGGACGCTGAATTCGCACCTTCTCGGCGTAGGAATACCGCTCCTTCGCTCTCGTGGCTCGAAAGCGGCACTCGCGCTGAACCGCTCCGGAGAGTCTGCAGTTGCTGGCCGGTCCATCGCGGTTCTGCCCGAGTGCCGCTTGCAGCCTTCAGCAGCGCTCTCGATTCTCTCGGATGCCGGGAAAGAGCGACATCAGCCGGATGCTTTTCTCCGATGAGTGAGCGGCTTCTTCTGCGCACATCGCAATGGAGAGCTTCTGACTTCTCCATGTGTCCATGCAGAATGCACTACGCTTCTCTCTCATTCTTATCCCTTTCTTCCGAGCGACATCTCGTTTTGGAGTGTTTATCCGATGCTACACTTCAGCATTCTGTGACGAATAGAGTAGAAGGGAAAAGCCCCACTAATTAGGAAGCTAGAAGCTCGAGGAGCGACACAAGTAGTGCTTTCAGGGAGGACGTTCCAGAAAGTCGAGAGTTGTGGCTTGTTTCCTGCGGAGAAAATACCCCCTGTTTTCAGGCTATTCAGTAGTCTGCAACTGCAGACTCTCCGGTGTGGTTCAGTGCAAACTCCGCTTTCGAGCCACGAGAGAGGAGGAGCGGCATTCCTATGCCGTGAACGTGCGAATTCAGCCTACTGCATTGCCTGAAAACAGGGGGTTTTTTCTCCGCAGAAAGAAGCCACAACTCTTGACTTTCTGGAACGTCCTCCCTGAAAGCACAACGTGTGTGGCTTCTGGAGCTTCTAGCTGCCTTATTATTGAGGATTCCACTTCTACTCTATTCGTCACAGAATGCTGAAGTGTAGCATCGGATAAAGACTCCAAAACGAAATGTCGCTCGGAAGAAAGGGATAAGAATGAGAGAAGCGTAGTGCATTCTGCATGGACACATGGAGAAGTCAGAAGCGCTATATTGCGATAAGCGCGTAAGAAGTCGCTCACTCGTCGCAGAAAAGCATCCGGCTGAAGTCGCTCTTTCCCGGCATCCGAGAGAAACGAGAGCGCTGCTGAAGGCTGCAAGCGGCACTCGGGCAGAACCGCGATGGACCGGCCAGCAACTGCAGACTCTCCGGAGCGGTTCAGCGCGAGTGCCGCTTTCGAGCCACGAGAGCGAAGGAGCGGTATTGAAATGCCGAGAAGGAGCGAATTCAGCGTCCTGCATTGCCTGAAAACAGGGGGTTTTTTCTCCGCAGGAAAGAAGCCACAACTCTCGACTTTCTGGAACGTCCTCCCCGAAAGCACAACGTGTGTCGCTCCTCGAACTTCTAGCTGCCTTATTAGTGTGGTTTCCACTTCTACTCTATTCGTCACAGAATGCTGAAGTGTAGCATCGGATAAACACTCAGAAACGAAATGTCGCTCGGAAAAAGGGATAAGAATGAGAGAGAAGCGTAGTGCATTCTGCATGGACACATGGAGAAGTCAGAAGCGCTCCATTGCGATGTGCGCAGAAGAAGCTGCTCACTCGTCGGAGCAAAGCATCCGGCTGAAGTCGCTCTTTCCCGGCATCCGAGAGAAACGAGAGCGCTGCTGAAGGCTGCAAGCGGCACTCGGGCAGAACCGCGATGGACCGGCCAGCAACTGCAGACTCTCCGGAGCGGTTCAGCGCGAGTGCCGCTTTCGAGCCACGAGAGCGAAGGAGCGGTATTCCTATGCCGAGAAGGTGCGAATTCAGCGTCCTGCATTGCCTGAAAACAGGGGGTTTTTTCTCCGCAGGAAAGAAGCCACAACTCTCGACTTTCTGGAACGTCCTCCCTGAAAGCACAATGTGTGAGGCTTCGGGACCTTCTAGCTGCCTTATTAGTGGGGCTTTTCACTTCTATTTTATTCGTCACAGAATGCTGAAGTGTAGCATCGGATAAACACTCCAAAACGAAATGTAGCTCGGAACAAAGGGATAAAACAGTTATTTGTGGGTGACAAGGTCCTATTTCAGGAGGAAACCTGGTATTTCTTGGAGATGTGATATATTTGGGAGAAATGTGGCCTTTCTGGAAGAAAATGTCCTCTTTTGGGGGTAAAAGAGGTATTTGTGGGTGAAAAGGACCAAGCTCAGGAGGAATCCTGGTATTTCTTGGAGAAGATGAGATCTATTAGGGAGAAATGTGGCCTTTCTGGAAGAAACTGTCTTATTTTGGGGATAAAACAGGTATTTTGGGTGAAAAGGTCCTATTTGAAGGGGGAACCTGGTATTTCTTGGAGAAGATGTGATATGTTTGGGAGAAATGTGGCATTTCTGGAAGAAACTGTCGCATTTTGGGGATCAAACAGGTATTTGTGGGTGAAAAGGTCCTATTTGAAGGGGGAAAGCTGGTATTTCTTGGAGAAGATGTGATATATTTGGGAGAAATGTGGCCTTTCTGGAAGAAACTGTCCTATTTTGGGGATAAAAGAGGTATTTGTGGGTGAAAACGTCCTATTTGAAGGGGGAAACCTGGTATTTCTTGGTGAAGATGTGATATATTTGGGAGAAATGTGGCATGTCAGGAAGAAACTGTCCTCTTTTGGGCATCAAACAGGTATTTGTGGGTGAAAAGGTCCTATTTGAAGGGGGAAAGCAGGTATTTCTTGGAGAAGATGTGATATATTTGGGAGAAATGTGGCATGTCTGGAAGAAACTGTCCTATTTTGGGCATCAAACAGGTATTTGTGGGTGAAAAGGTTCTATTTCAGGAGGAATCCTGGTATTTCTTGGAGAAGATGTGATATATTTGGGAGAAATGTGGCATTTCTGGAAGAAACTGTCCTCTTTTGGGGATAAAATAGGTATTTGTGGCTGAAAAGGTCCTATTTGAAGGGGGAAACCTGGTATTTCTTGGAGAAGATGTGATATATTTGGGAGAAATGTGGCATTTCTGGAAGAAAATGTCCTCTTTTGGGGATAAAGTGGTATTTCATGGATAAAAGGTCCTATTTCCAGGGGGAAACCTGGTATTTCTTGGAGAAGATGTGATATATTTGGGAGAAATGTGGCATGTCTGGAAGAAAATGTCCTCTTTTGGGGATAAAAGAGGTATTTGTGGGTGAAAAGGTCCTATTTGAAGGGGGAACCCTGGTATTTCTTGGAGGAGATGTGATCTATTTGGGAGAAATGTGGCATGTCTGCAAGAAACTGTCCTATTTTGGGGATAAAACAGGTATTTGTGGGTGAAAAGGTCCTATTTGAAGGGGGAAACCTGGTATTTCTTGGAGAAGATGTGATATGTTTGGGTGTAATGTGGCATGTCTGTAAGAAACTGTCCTATTTTGGGGATAAAAGAGGTATTTGTGGGTGAAAAGGTCCTATTTCAAGGGGGAAACCTGGTATTTCTTGGAGAAGATGTGATCTATTTGGGAGAAATGTGGCCTTTCTGGAAGAAACTGTCCTCTTATGGGGATAAAAGAGGTATTTGTGGGTGAAAAGGTCCTATTTGAAGGGGGAAACCTGGTATTTCTTGGAGAAGATGTGATCTATTTGGGAGAAATGTGGCCTTTCTGGAAGAAACTGTCCTATTTTGGGGATAAAAGAGGTATTTGTGGGTGAAAACGTCCTATTTGAAGGGGGAAACCTGGTATTTCTTGGAGAAGATGTGATATATTTGGGAGAAATGTGGCATTTCTGGAAGAAACTGTCCTCTTTTGGGCATCAAACAGGTATTTGTGGGTGAAAAGGTCCTATTTGAAGGGGGAAAGCTGGTATTTCTTGGAGAAGATGTGATATATTTGGGAGAAATGTGGCATTTCTGGAAGAAACTGTCCTATTTTGGGCATCAAACAGGTATTTGTGGGTGAAAAGGTTCTATTTCAGGAGGAATCCTGGTATTTCTTGGAGAAGATGTGATATATTTGGGAGAAATGTGGCATTTCTGGAAGAAACTGTCCTCTTTTGGGGATAAAATAGGTATTTGTGGGTGAAAAGGTCCTATTTGAAGGGGGAAACCTGGTATTTCTTGGAGAAGATGTGATATATTTGGGAGAAATGTGGCATTTCTGGAAGAAAATGTCCTCTTTTGGGGATAAAGTGGTATTTCATGGATAAAAGGTCCTATTTCCAGGGGGAAACCTGGTATTTCTTGGAGAAGATGTGATATATTTGGGAGAAATGTGGCATGTCTGGAAGAAAATGTCCTATTTTGGGGATAAAAGAGGTATTTGTGGGTGAAAAGGTCCTATTTGAAGGGGGAACCCTGGTATTTCTTGGAGGAGATGTGATCTATTTGGGAAAATGTGGCATGTCTGCAAGAAACTGTCCTATTTTGGGGATAAAACAGGTATCTGTGGGTGAAAAGGTCCTATTTGAAGGGGGAAAGCTGGTATTTCTTGGAGAAGATGTGATATATTTGGGAGAAATGTGGCATTTCTGGAAGAAACTGTCCTATTTTGGGCATCAAACAGGTATTTGTGGGTGAAAAGGTTCTATTTCAGGAGGAATCCTGGTATTTCTTGGAGAAGATGTGATATATTTGGGAGAAATGTGGCATTTCTGGAAGTAACTGTCCTCTTTTGGGGATAAAATAGGTATTTGTGGGTGAAAAGGTCCTATTTGAAGGGGGAAACCTGGTATTTCTTGGAGAAGATGTGATATATTTGGGAGAAATGTGGCATTTCTGGAAGAAAATGTCCTCTTTTGGGGATAAAGTGGTATTTCATGGATAAAAGGTCCTATTTCCAGGGGGAAACCTGGTATTTCTTGGAGAAGATGTGATATATTTGGGAGAAATGTGGCATGTCTGGAAGAAAATGTCCTATTTTGGGGATAAAAGAGGTATTTGTGGGTGAAAAGGTCCTATTTTAAGGGGGAACCCTGGTATTTCTTGGAGGAGATGTGATCTATTTGGGAGAAATGTGGCATGTCTGCAAGAAACTGTCCTATTTTGGGGATAAAACAGGTATTTGTGGGTGAAAAGGTCCTATTTGAAGGGGGAAACCTGGTATTTCTTGGAGAAGATGTGATATGTTTGGGTGTAATGTGACATTTCTGGAAGAAACTGTTCTATTGTGGGGATAAAAGAGGTATTTGTGGGTGAAAAGGTCCTATTTGAAGGGGGAAAGCCAGGTATTTCTTGGAGAAGATGTGATATATTTGGGTGATATGTGGCATGTCTGGAAGAAAATGTCCTATTTGGGAGGAGAAGGCTGGTATTTGTGGGAGAAAATGTCCTATTTCAGGAGGAATCCTGGTATTTCTTGGAGCAGATGTGATCTATTTGGGAGAAATGTGGCATTTCTGGATGAAACTGTCCTATTTTGGGGATAAAACAGGTATTTTGGGTGAAAAGGTCCTATTTTAAGGGGGAACCTGGTATTTCTTGGAGAAGATGTGATATGTTTGGGAGAAATCTGGCATTTCTGGAAGAAACTGTCGTATTGTGGGGATCAAAGAGGTATTTGTGGGTGAAAAGTTCCTATTTCCAGGGTAAAACCTGGTATTTCTTGGAGAAGATGTGATCTATTTGGGAGAAATGTGGCCTTTCTGGAACAAACTGTCCTATTTTGGGGATCAAACAGGTATTTGTGGGTTAAAAGGCCCTATTTGAAGGGGGAAACCGGGTATTTCTTGGAGAAGATGTGATATATTTGGGAGAAATGTGGCATTTCTGGAAGAAACTGTCCTGTTCTGGGGATAAAACAGGTATTTGTGGGAGAAAAGGTCCTATTTGAAGGGGGAAAGCTGGTATATCTTGGAGGAGATGTGATCTATTTGGGAGAAATGTGGCATTTCTGGAAGAAACTGTCCTCTTTTGGGGATAAAACAGGTATTTGTGGGTGAAAAGGTCCTATTTGAAGGGGGAACCTGGTATTTCTTGGAGAAGATGTGGTATATTTGGGAGAAATGTGGCATGTCTGGAAGAAACTGTCCTATCTTGGGGATAAAACAGGTATTACAGGGTGAAAAGGTCGTATTTCAAGGGGGAAACCTGTTATTTCTTGGAGAAGATGTGATATGTTTGGGAGAAATCTGGCATTTCTGGCAGAAACTGTTCTATTATGGGAAAAAAGAGGTATTTGTGGGTGAAAAGGTCCTATTTGAAGGGGGAAACCTGGTATTTCTTGAAGAAGATGTGAAATATTTAGGAGAAATGTGGCATTTCTGGAAGAAACTGTCCTCTTTTGGGGATAAAATAGGTATTTGTGGGTGAAAAGGTCCTATTTGAAGGGGGAAACCTGGTATTTCTTGGAGAAGATGTGATATGTTTCGGAGAAATGTGGCATGTCTGGAAGAAAATGTCCTATTTGGGGGGAGAAGGCTGGTATTTGTGGGAGAAAAGGTCCTATTTCAGGAGGAATCCTGGTATTTCTTGGAGGAGATGTGATATGTTTGGGGGAAATGTGGCATTTCTGGAAGAAACTGTCCAATTTGGGGGGAGAAGACTGGTATTTGTGGGTGAAAAGGTCCTATTTGAAGGGGGAACCTGGTATTTCTTGGAGAAGATGTGGTATATTTGGGAGAAATCTGGCATGTCAGGAAGAAACTGTCCTATCTTGGGGATAAAACAGGTATTACAGGGTGAAAAGGTCGTATTTGAAGGGGGAAACCTGAAATATCTTGGAGAAGATGTGATATGTTTGGGAGAAATCTGGCATTTCTGGAAGAAACTGTCGTATTTTGGGGATTAAAGAGGTATTTGTGGGTGAAAAGGTCCTATTTCCAGGGGAAAACCTGGTATTTCGTGGAGAAGATGTGATCTATTTGGGAGAAATGTGGCATTTCTGGAAGAAACTGTCCTCTTTTGGGGATAAAAGAGGTATTACAGGGTGAAAAGGTCCTATTTGAAGTTGGAAACGTGGTATTTCTTGGAGAAGATGTGATCTATTTGGGAGAAAAGTGGCATGTCAGGAAAAAACTGTCCTCTTATGGGGATAGAACAGGTATTTGTGGGTGAAAAGGTCCTATTTCCAGGGGAAAACCTGGTATTTCTTGGAGAAGATGTGATCTATTTGGGAGAAATGTGGCATTTCTGGAAGAAACTGTCCTATTTTGGGGATAAAACAGGTATTTGTGGGTGAAAAGGTCCTATTTCAAGGGGGAACCAGGTATTTCTGGGAGAAGATGTGATATATTTGGGAGAAATCTGGCATGTCTGGAAGAAACTGTCCTATCTTGGGGATCAAACAGATATTACAGGGTGAAAAGGTCCTATTTCAAGAGGGAAACCTGTTATTTCTTGGAGAAGATGTGATATGTTTGGGAGAAATGTGGCATTTCTGGAAAAAACTGTCGTATTTTGGGGATCAAACAGGAATTTGTGGGTGAAAAGGTCCTATTTGAAGGGGGAAAGCAGGTATTTCTTGGAGAAGATGTGATATATTTGGGAGAAATGTGGCATTTCTGGAAGAATATGTCCAATTTGAGGGATAAAACAGGTATTTGTGGTTGAAAAGGTCCTATTTGAAGGGGGAAACCTGGTATTTCTTGGAGAAGATGTGATCTATTTGGGAGAAATGTGGCATGTCTGGAAGAAAATGTCCTATTTTGGGGATAAAAGAGGTATTTGTGGGTGAAAAGGTCCTATTTGAAGGGGGAATGCTGGTATTTCTTAGAGAAGATGTGATATATTTGGGAGAAATCTGGCATGTCTGGATGAAACTGTCCTCTTTTGGGGATCAAACAGGTATTTATGGGTGAAAACTTTGTATTTGAAGGGGGAAACCTGTTATTTCTTGGAGAAGATGTGGTATACTTGGGAGAAATCTGGCATTTCTGGAAGAAACTGTCCTATTTGGGGGGAAAAGCCTGGTATTAGTGGGTGAAAAGGTCCTATTTGAAGGGGGAAACCTGGTATTTCTTGGAGAAGATGTGATATATTTGGGAGAAATGTGGCCTTTCTGGAAGAAACTGTCCTCTTATGGGGATAAAAGAGGTATTTGTGGGTGAAAAGGTCCTATTTGAAGGGGGAAACCTGGTATTTATTGGTGAAGATGTGATATATTTGGGAGAAATGTGGCATTTCTGGAAGAAACTGTCCTCTTTTGGGGATAGAACAGGTATTTGTGGGAGAAAAGGTCCTACTTCCAGGGGAAAACCAGGTATTTCCTGAAGAAGATGTGATATATTTGGGAGTAATGTGGCATGTCTGGAAGAAAATGTCCTATTGGGGGGGAGAAGGCTGGTATTTGTGGGAGAAAAGGCCCTATTTCAGGAGGAATCCTGGTATTTCTTGGAGGAGATGTGATATGTTTGGGAGAAATGTGGCATTTCTGGCAGAAACTGTCCTCTTTTGGGGATAAAGCTGGTATTTGTGGGTGAAAAGGTCCTATTTGAAGGGGGAAAGATGGTATTTCTTGGAGAAGATGTGATCTATTTGGGAGAAATGTGGCATTTCTGGAAGAAAATGTCCTGTTTTGGGGATAAAACAGGTATTTGTGGGAGAAAAGGTCCTATTTGAAGGGGGAACCGTGGTATTTCTTGGAGGAGATGTGATCTATTTGGGAGAAATGTGGCATGTCTGCAAGAAACTGTCCTATTTTGGGGATAAAAGAGGTATTTGTGGGTGAAAAGGTCCTATTTCAAGGGGGAAACGTGGTATTTCTTGGAGAATATGTGGTATACTTGGGAGAAATGTGGCATTTCTGGAAGAAACTGTCCTCTTTTGGGGATAAAACAGGTATTTATGGGTGAAAACGTTGTATTTGAAGGAGGAAACCTGTTATTTCTTGGAGAAGATGTGATATATTTTGGAGAAATGTGGCATTTCTGGAAGAAACTGTCCTATTTTGGGGATAAAAGAGGTATTTGTGGGTGAAAACGTCCTATTTGAAGGGGGAAACCTGGTATTTCTTGGAGAAGATGTGATATATTTGGGAGAAATGTGGCATTTCTGGAAGAAACTGTCCTCTTTTGGAGATAAAAGAGGTATTTGTGGGTGAAAAGGTCATATTTGAAGGGGGAAAGCTGGTATTTCTTGGAGAAGATGTGATATATTTGGGAGAAATGTGGCATGTCTGGAAGAAACTGTCCTCTTTTGGGGATAAAAGAGGTATTTGTGGGTGAAAAGGTCCTATTTGAAGGGGGAACCCTGGTATTTCTTGGAGAAGATGTGATATATTTGGGAGAAATGTGGCATTTCTGGAAGAAACTGTCCTCTTTTGGGGATCAAACAGGTATCTGTGGGTGAAAAGGTCCTATTTGAAGGGAGAAACCTGGTATTTCTTGGAGAAGATGTGATCTATTTGCGAGAAATGTGGCATTTCTGGAAGAAAATGTCCTCTTTTGGGGATAAAGTGGTATTTCATGGCTAAAAGGTCCTATTTCCAGGGGGAAACCTGGTATTTCTTCGAGAAGATGTGATATATTTGGGAGAAATGTGGCATGTCTGGAAGAGAATGTCCTATTTTGGGGATAAAAGAGGTATTTGTGGGTGAAAAGGTCCTATTTGAAGGGGGAACCCTGGTATTTCTTGGAGGAGATATGGTATGTTTGGGTGAAATGTGGCATTTCTGGAAGAAACTGTTCTATTTTGGGGATAAAAGAGGTATTTGTGGGTGAAAAGTTCCTATTTCTAGGGGGAAAGCCTGGTATTTCTTGGAGAAGATGTGGTATATTTGGGTGATATGTGGCATGTCTGGAAGGAAATGTCCTATTTGGGAGGAGAAGGCTGGTATTTGTGGGAGAAAAGGTCCTATTTCAGGAGGAATCCTGGTATTTCTTGGAGGAGATGTGATCTATTTGGGAGAAATGCGGCATTTCTGGAAGAAACTGTCCTCTTTTGGGGATAAAACAGGTATTTTGGGTGAAAAGGTCCTATTTGAAGGGGGAATCCTGGTATTTCTTGGAGAAGATGTGATATATTTGGGAGAAATCTGGCATGTCTGGAAGAAACTGTCCTATCTTGGGAATAAAACAGGTATTACAGGCTGAAAAGGTCGTATTTGAAGGGGGAAACCTGTTATTTCTTGGAGAAGATGTGATATGTTTGGGAGAAATGTGGCCTTTCTGGAAGAAACTGTCCTATTTTGGGGATAAAACTGGTATTTGTGGGTGAAAAGGTCCTATTTGAAGGGGAAAACCTGGTATTTCTTGGAGAAGATGTGATATACTTGGGAGAAATGTGGCATTTCTGGAAGAAACTGTACTGTTTTGTGGATAAAACAGGTATTTTGGGTGAAAAGGTCCTATTTGAAGGGGGAAACCTGGTATTTCTTGGAGAAGATGTGGTATATTTGGGAGAAATGTGGCATGTCTGGAAGAAACTGTCCTATCTTGGTGATAAAACAGGTATTACAGGGAGAAAAGGTCGCATTTGAAGGGGGAAACCTGTTATTTCTTGGAGACGATGTGATCTATTTGGGAGAAATCTGGCATTTCTGGAAGAAACTGTCGTATTTTGGGGATCAAAGAGGTATTTGTGGTGAAAAGGTCGTATTTCAAGGGGAAAACCTGGTATTTCTTGGAGAAGATGTGATCTATTTGGGAGAAATGTGGCATTTCTGGAAGAAACTGTCCTCTTTTGGGGATAAAAGAGGTATTAGTGGTTGAAAAGGTCCTATTTGAAGGGGGAAACGTGGTATTTCTTGGAGAATATGTGATATACTTGGGAGAAATGTGGCATGTCTGGAAGAAACTGTCCTCTTTTGCGGATAAAACAGGAATTTGTGGGAGAAAAAGGTCCTATTTGAAGGGGAAACCTGGTATTTCTTGGAGAAGATGTGATCTATTTGGGAGAAATGTGGCATGTCTGGAAGAAAGTATCCTATTTGGGGGGAGAAGGCTGGAAGTTGTGGGTGAGAAGCTCCTATTTCAGGAGCAATCCTGGTATTTCTTGGAGAAGATGTGATATATTCGGGAGAAATGTGGCATTTCTGGAAGAAACTGTCCTATTTTGGGGATCAAACAGGTATCTGTGGGTGAAAAGGTCCTATTTGAAGGGGGAAACCTGGTAATTCTTGGAGAAGATGTGATATATTTGGGGAAATGTGGCATTTCTGGAAGAAACTGTCCTCTTTTGGGGATAGAACAGGTATCTGTGGGTGAAAAGGTCCTATTTGAAGGGGAAACCTGGTATTTCTTGGAGAAGATGTGATCTATTTGGGAGAAATGTGGCATTTCTGGCAGAAACTGTCCTATTTGGGGATAAAAGAGGTCTTTGTGGGTGAAAAGGTCCTATTTGAAGGGGGAAAGCTGGTATTTCTTGGAGAAGATGTGATGTATTTGGGAGAAATGTGGCATTTCTGGAAGAAACTGTCCTCTTTTGGGGATAAAAGAGGTATTTGTGGGTGAAAAGGTCCTATTTGAAGGGGGAAACCTGGTATTTCTTGGAGAAGATGTGATATATTTGGGTGATATGTGGCATGTCTGGAAGAAAATGTCCTATTTGGGAGGAGAAGGCTGGTATTTGTGGGAGAAAAGGACCTATTTCAGGAGGAATCCTGGTATTTCTTGGAGGAGATGTGATCTATTTGGGAGAAATCTGGCATTTCTGGATGAAACTGTCTTATTTTGGGGATAAAACAGGTATTTTGGGTGAAAAGGTCCTATTTGAAGGGGGAACCTGGTATTTCTTGGAGAAGATGTGATATGTTTGGGAGAAATCTGGCATTTCTGGAAGAAACTGTCGCTGGGGATCAAACAGGTATTTGTGGGTGAAAAGGTCCTATTTGAAGGGGAAAGCTGGTATTTCTTGGAGAAGATGTGATCTATTTGGGAGAAATGTGGCATTTCTGGCGGAAACTGTCCTATTTTGAGGATCAAACAGGTATTTGTGGGTGAAAAGGCCCTATTTGAAGGGGGAAACCGGGTATTTCTTGGAGAAGATGTGATATACTTGGGAGAAATGTGGCATTTCTGTAAGAAACTGTCCTGTTTTGGGGATAAAACAGGTATTTGTGGGAGAAAAGGTCCTATTTCCAGGGGGAAAGCTGGTATTTCTTGGAGGAGATGTGATCTATTTGGGAGAAATGTGGCATTTCTGGAAGAAACTGTCCTCTTTTGGGGATAAAACAGGTATTTGTGGGTGAAAAGGTCCTATTTGAAGGGTGAACCTGGTATTTCTTGGAGAAGATGTGGTATATTTGGGAGAAATCTGGCATGTCTGGAAGAAACTGTCCTATCTTGGGGATAAAAGAGGTATTACAGGGTGAAAAAGTCGTATTTCAAGGGGGAAACCTGTTATTTCTTGGATAAGATGTGATATGTTTGGGAGAAATCTGGCATTTCAGGAAGAAACTGTCCTATTTTGGGGATAAAAGAGGTATTTGTGGGTGAAAAGGTCCTATTTGAAGGGGGAACCCTGGTATTTCTTGGAGAAGATGTGATCTATTTGGGAGAAATGTGGCATTTCTGGAAGAAACTGTCCTCTTTTGGGGTTAAAAGAGGTATTTGTGGGTGAAAAGGTCCTATTTGAAGGGGGAAACCTGGTATTTCTTGGAGAAGATGTGATATACTTGGGAGAAATGTGGCATGTCTGGAAGAAACTGTCCTATTTGGGGGGAGAAGGCTGGTAGTTGTGGGTGAGAAGGTCCTATTTCAGGAGGAATCCTTGCATTTCTTGGAGAAGATGTGATATATTTTGGAGAAAAGTGGCATTTCAGGAAGAAACTGTCCTCTTTTGGGGATAAAACAGGTATTTGTGGGTGAAAAGGTCCTATTTGAAGGGGGAAACCTGGTATTTCATGGAGAAGATGTGATATGTTTGGGAGAAATCTGGCATTTCTGGAAGAAACTGTCGCATTTTGGGGATCAAACAGGTATTTGTGGGTGAAAAGGTCCTATTTGAAGGGGGAAAGCTGGTATTTCTTGGAGAAGATGTGATCTATTTGGGAGAAATGTGGCATTTCTGGCGGAAACTGTCCTATTTTGAGGATCAAACAGGTATTTGTGGGTGAAAAGGCCCTATTTGAAGGGGGAAACCGGGTATTTCTTGGAGAAGATGTGATATACTTGGGAGAAATGTGGCATTTCTGTAAGAAACTGTCCTGTTTTGGGGATAAAACAGGTATTTGTGGGAGAAAAGGTCCTATTTCCAGGGGGAAAGCTGGTATTTCTTGGAGGAGATGTGATCTATTTGTGAGAAATGTGGCATTTCTGGAAGAAACTGTCCTCTTTTGGGGATAAAACAGGTATTTGTGGGTGAAAAGGTCCTATTTGAAGGGTGAACCTGGTATTTCTTGGAGAAGATGTGGTATATTTGGGAGAAATCTGGCATGTCTGGAAGAAACTGTCCTATCTTGGGGATAAAAGAGGTATTACAGGGTGAAAAGGTCGTATTTCAAGGGGGAAACCTGTTATTTCTTGGATAAGATGTGATATGTTTGGGAGAAATCTGGCATTTCTGGAAGAAACTGTCCTATTTTGGGGATAAAAGAGGTATTTGTGGGTGAAAAGGTCCTATTTGAAGGGGGAACCCTGGTATTTCTTGGAGAAGATGTGATCTATTTGGGAGAAATGTGGCATTTCTGGAAGAAACTGTCCTCTTTTGGGGTTAAAAGAGGTATTTGTGGGTGAAAAGGTCCTATTTGAAGGGGGAAACCTGGTATTTCTTGGAGAAGATGTGATATACTTGGGAGAAATGTGGCATGTCTGGAAGAAACTGTCCTATTTGGGGGGAGAAGGCTGGTAGTTGTGGGTGAGAAGGTCCTATTTCAGGAGGAATCCTTGCATTTCTTGGAGAAGATGTGATATATTTTGGAGAAAAGTGACATTTCAGGAAGAAACTGTCCTCTTTTGGGATAAAACAGGTATTTGTGGGTGAAAAGGTCCTATTTGAAGGGGGAAACCTGGTATTTCATGGAGGAGATGTGATATATTTGGGAGAAATGTGGCATTTCTGGAAGAAACTGTCCAATTTTGGGGATCAAACAGGTATTTGTGGGTGAAAAGGTCCTATTTGAAGGGGGAACCAGGTATTTCTTGGAGAAGATGTGGTATATTTGGGAGAAATCTGGCATGTCTGGAAGAAACTGTCGTATTTTGGGGATAAAACAGGTATTTCTGGGTGAAAAGGTCCTATTTCCAGGGGGAAACCTGGTATTTCTTGGAGAAGATGTGATATATTTGGGAGAAATCTGGCATGTCTGGAAGAAAAAGTCAAATTTGGGGGGAGAAGGCTGATATTTGTGGGAGAAAAGTTCCTATTTCAGGAGTAATCCCGGTATTTCTTGGAGAAGATGTGGTATATTTCGGAGAAATCTGGCATGTCAGGAAGAAACTGCCCTATTTTGGGGATAAAACAGGTATTTGTGTTTGGAAAGGTCCTATTTGAAGGGGGAAACCTGGTATTTCTTGGAGAAGATGTTCAATATTTGGGAGAAATCTGGCATGTCTGGAAGAAAAAGTCAAATCTGGGGGGAGAAGGCTAATATTTGTGGGTGAAAATTTCCTATTTCAGGAGGAATCCTGGTATTTCTTGGAGAAGATGTAGTATATTTCGGAGAAATCTGGCATGTCAGGAAGAAACTGTCCTATTTGGGGGATAAAAGAGGTATTTGTGGGTGAAAAGGTCCTATTTGAAGGGGGAATCCTGGTATTTCTTGGAGAAGATGTGATATATTTGGGAGTAATCAGGCATTTCTGGAAGAAAATGTCCTCTTTTGGGGATAAAAGAGGTATTTGTGGGTGAAAAGGTCCTATTTCCAGGGGGAAACCTGGTATTTCTTGGAGAAGATGTTCTATACTTGGGAGAAATGTGGCATTTCTGGAAGAAACTGTCCTATTTTGGGGATAAAACAGGTATTTGTGGGTGAAAGGCTCCTATTTGAAGGGGGAAACGTGGTATTTCTTGGAGAAGATGTGATATATTTGGGAGAAATGTGGCATTTCTGGAAGAAACTGTCCTCTTTTGGGGATAAAAGAGGTATTTCTGGGTGAAAAGGTCCTATTTGAAGGGGGAAACCTGGTATTTCTTGGAGAAGATGTGATATATTTGGGAGAAATCTGGCATGTCTGGAAGAAAAAGTCAAATTTGGGGGGAGAAGGCTGATATTTGTGGGAGAAAAGTTCCTATTTCAGGAGTAATCCCGGTATTTCTTGGAGAAGATGTGGTATATTTCGGAGAAATCTGGCATGTCAGGAATAAACTGTCTTATTTTGGGGATAAAACAGGTATTTGTGGGTGAAAAGGTCCTATTTGAAGGGAGAAACCTGGTATTTCTTGGAGAAGATGTGATCTATTTGGGAGAAATGTGGCATTTCTGGAAGAAACTGTCCTATTTTGGGGATAAAAGAGGTATTTGTGGGTGACAAGGTCCTATTTGAAGGGGGAAAGCTGGTATTTCTTGGAGAAGATGTGATATATTTGGGAGAAATGTGGCAATTCAGGAAGAAACAGTCCTATTTTGGGGATCAAATAGGTATTTGTGGGAGAAAAGTTCCTATTTCAGGAGGAATCCTGGTATTTCTTGGAGAAGATGTGATTTATTTGGGAGAAATCTGGCATGTCAGGAAGAAACTGTCCTATTTTGGGGATAAAACAGGTATTTGTGGGTGAAAATGTCCTATTTCCAGCGGGAAACCTGGTATTTCTTGGAGAAGATGTGATATATTTGGGAGAAATGTGGCATGTCTGGAAGAAAATGTCCTATTTTGGGGATAAAAGAGGTATTTGTGGGAGAAAAGGTCCTATTTGAAGGGGGAAACCTGGTATTTCTTCGAGAAGATGTGATATATTTGGGAGAAATGTGGCATTTCTGGAAGAAACTGTCCTATTTTGGGGATAAAAGAGGTATTTGTGGGTGACAAGGTCCTATTTGACGGGGGAATCCTGGTATTTCTTGGAGAAGATGTGATATATTTGGGAGAAATGTGGCATTTCTGGAAGAAACTGTCCTATTTTGTGGAAAAAAGAGGTATTTGTGGGTGAAAAGGTCCTATTTGAAGGGGGAAACCTGGTATTTCTTGGAGAAGATGTTCTATACTTGGGAGAAATCTGCAATTTCTGTAAGAAAATTTCCAATTTGTGGGATAAAACAGGTATTTGTGCGTGAAAAGGTCCTATTTCAAGGGGGAAACCTGGTATCACTTGGAGAAGATGTGATATGTTTGGGCGAAATGTGGCATTTCTGGAGGAAACTGTCCTCATTTGGGGATAAAACAGGTATTTGAGGGTGAAAAGTTCCTATTTGAAGGGGGAACCCTGGTATTTCTTGGAGAAGATGCTCTATATTTGGGAGAAATGTGGCATTTCTGGATGGAACTGTCCTATTTTGGGGATCAAACAGGAATTTGTGGGAGAAAACGTCCTATTTGAAGGGGGAAACGTGGTATTTCTTGGAGAAGATGTGATATATTTGGGAGAAATGTGGCATGTCTGGAAGAAACTGTCCTATTTTGGTGATAAAGGAGGTATTTGTGGGAGAAAAGGTCCTATTTCAGGAGGAATCCTGGTATTTCTTGGTGAAGATGTGGTATATTTCGGAGAAATCTGGCTTGTCAGGAAGAAACTGTCCTATTTTGGGGATAAAACAGGTATTTGTGGGTGAAAAGGTCCTATTTCCAGAGGGAAAGGTGGTATTTCTTGGAGAAGATGTGATATATTTGGGAGAAATGTGGCATTTCTGGAAGAAAAAGTCCTATTTTGGAGATAAAAGAGGTATTTGTGGGTGAAAAGGTCCTATTTGAAGGGGGAAAGCTGGTATTTCTTGGATAAGATGTGATATATTTGGGAGAAATGTGGCATTTCTGGAAGAAACTGTCCTATTTTGGGGATAAAACAGGTATTTGTGGGTGACAAGTTCCTATTTGAAGGGGGAACCTGGTATTTCTTGGAGAAGATGTGATATATTTGGGAGAAATGTGGCATTTCTGGAAGAAACTGTCCTATTTTGGCGATCAAACAGGTTTTTGTGGGTGAAAAGGTCCTATTTGAAGGGGGAACCTGGTATTTCTTGGAGAAGATGTGATATGTTTGGGAGAAATCTGGCATTTCTGGAAGAAACTGTCCTCATTTGGGGATAAAAGAGGTATTTGTGGGTGAAAAGGTCCTATTTGAAGGGGGAAAGGTGGTATTTCTTGGAGAAGATGTGATATATTTGGGAGAAATCTGGCATTTCTGGAAGAAACTGTCCAATTTTGGGGATAAAAGAGGTATTTGTGGGTGACAAGGTCCTATTTCAAGGGGGAACCCTGGTATTTCTTGGAGAAGATGTGATATATTTGGGAGAAATGTGGCATGTCTGGAAGAAACTGTCCTATTTTGGGGGTAAAACAGGTATTTGTGGGTGAAAAGGTCCTATTTCAAGGGTGAACCGTGGTATTTCTTGGAGAAGATGTGGTATATTTTGGAGAAATGTGGCCTTTCTGGCAGAAAATGTCCTATTTTGGGGATAAAACAGGTATTTGTGGGTGAAAAGTTCCTATTTCTAGGGGGAACCCTGGTATTTCTTGGAGAAGATGTGATATATTAGGGAGAAATGTGGCATTTCTGGAAGAAACTGTCCTATTTTGGGAATAAAACAGGTATTTGTGGGTGAAATGTTCATATTTGAAGGGGGAAACCTGGTATTTCTTGGTGAAGATGTGATATATTTGGGAGAAATGTGGCATTTCTGGAAGAAACTGTTCTATTTTGGGGATAAAAGAGGTATTTGTGGGTGAAAAGGTCCTATTTGAAGGGGGAAACGCGGTATTTCTTGGAGAAGATGTGATATATTTGGGAGAAATGTGGCATGTCTGGAAGAAACTGTCCTCTTTTGCGGATAAAACAGGGATTTGTGGGTGAAAAGGTCCTATTTGAAGGGGGAAAGCTGGTATTTCTTGGAGAAGATGTGATATATTTGGGAGAAATGTGGCATTTCTGGAAGAAACTGTCCACTTTTGGGGATAAAAGAGGTATTTGTGGGTGAAAAGTTCCTATTTCGAGGGAGAATCCGGGTATTTCTTGGAGAAGATGTGATATATTTGGGAGAAATGTGGCATGTCAGGAAGAAACTGTCCTATTTTGGGAATAAAAGAGGTATTTGTGGTTGAAAAGTTCATATTTGAAGGGGGAAACCTGGTATTTCTTGGAGAAGATGTGATCTATTTGGGAGAAATGTGGCATTTCTGGAAGAAACTCTTCTATTTTGGGGATAAAAGAGGTATTTGTGGGTGAAAAGGTCCTATTTGAAGGGGGAAACCTGGTATTTCTTGGAGAAGATGTGATCTATTTGGGTGAAATCTGGCATGTCTGGGAGAAACTGTCCTCTTTTGGGGATAAAAGAGGTATTTGTGGGTGAAAAGTTTCTATTTGAAGGGGGAAACCTGTTATTTCTTGGAGAAGATGTGATATATTTGGGAGAAATGTGGCATTTCTGGAAGAAACTGTCCTCTTTTGTGGATCAAACAGGTATTTGTGGGTGAAAAGGTCCTATTTGAAGTGGGAAACCTGGTATTTCTTGGAGAAGATGTGATCTATTTGGGAGAAATATGGCATTTCTGGAAGAAACTGTCCTCTTTTGGGGATAAAAGAGGTATTTGTGGGTGACAAGGTCCTATTTGATGGGGGAACCCTGGTATTTCTTGGAGAAGATGTGATCTATTTGGGAGAAATGTGGCATTTCTGGAAGAAACTGTCCTCATTTGGGGATAAAAGAGGTATTTGTGGGTGAAAAGTTCCTATTTGAAGGGGGAAACCTGGCATTTCTTGGAGAAGATGTGATATATTTGGGAGAAATCTGGCATTTCTGGAAGAAACTGTCGTATTTTGGGGATAAAAGAGGTATTTGTGGGTGAAAAGGTCCTATTTCCAGGGGGAAACCTGGTATTTCTTGGAGAAGATGTGATCTATTTGGGAGAAATGTGGCATTTCTGAAGAAAATGTCCAATTTGGGGGGAGAAGGCTGGTTTTTGTCGGAGAAAAGGTCCTATTTCAGGTGGAATCCTGGTATTTCTTGGAGAAGATGTGATCTATTTGGGAGAAATCTGGCATTTCTGGAAGAAACTGTCCTCTTTTGTGGATCAAACAGGTATTTGTGGGTGAAAAGGTCCTTTTTGAAGGGGAAAACCTGGTATTTCTTGGAGAAGATGTGATATATTTGGAAGAAATGTGGCATTTCTGGAAGAAACTGTTCTATTTTGGGGATAAAAGAGGTATTTGTGGGTGAAAAGGTCATTTTTGAAGGGGGAAAGCTGGTATTTCTTGGAGAAGATGTGATATATTTGGGAGAAATGTGGCATTTCTGGAAGAAAATTTCCAATTTGAGGGATAAAAGAGGTATTTGTGGGTGAAAAGGTCCTATTTGAAGGGGGAACCCTGGTATTTCTTGAAGAAGATGTGATATATTTGGGAGAAATCTGGCATTTCTGGAAGAAACTGTCCTATTTTGGGGATAAAAGAGGTATTTGTGGGTGACAAGGTCCTATTTGAATGGGGAAACCTGGTATTTCTTGGAGAAGATGTGATCTATTTGGGAGAAATGTGGCATGTCTGGAAGAAACTGTCCTCTTTTGGGGGTAAAACAGATATTTGTGGGTGAAAAGGTCCTATTTCAAGGGTGAACCGTGGTATTTCTTGGAGAAGATGTGGTATATTTTGGAGAAATGTGGCATTTCTGGAAGAAAATGTCCTATTTTGGGGATAAAACAGGTATTTGTGGGTGAAAAGTTCCTATTTGAAGGGGGAAACCTGGTATTTCTTGGATAAGATGTGATATATTTGGGAGAAATGTGGCATTTCAGGAAGAAACTGTCCTATTTTGGGAATAAAAGAGGTATTTGTGGGTGAAATGTTCATATTTGAAGGGGGAAACCTGGTATTTCTTGGTGAAGATGTGATCTATTTGGGAGAAATGTGGCATTTCTGGAAGAAACTGTTCTATTTTGGGGATAAAAGAGGTATTTGTGGGTGAAAAGGTCCTATTTGAAGGGGGAAACCTGGTATTTCTTGGAGAAGATGTGATATGTTTGGGTGATATCTGGCATGTCTGGAATAAACTGTCCTCTTTTGGGGATAAAAGAGGTATTTGTGGGTGAAAAGTTCCTATTTGAAGGGGGAAAGCTGGTATTTCTTGGAGAAGATATGATATATTTGGGAGAAATCTGGTATTTCTGGAAGAAACTGTCCTATTTTGGGCATCAAACAGGTATTCGTGGGTGAAAAGGTCCAATTTGAAGGGGGAAACCTGGTATTTCTTGGAGAAGATGTGATATATTTGGGAGAAATGTGGCCTTTCTGGAAGAAACTGTCCTCATTTGGGGATAAAAGAGGTATTTGTGGGTGAAAAGGTCCTATTTGAAGGGGGAAACCTGGTATTTCTTGGAGAAGATGTGATATATTTGGGAGAAATGTGGCATTTCTGGCAGAAACTGTGCTCTTTTGGGGATAAAAGAGGTATTTGTGGGTGAAAAGTTCCTATTTGAAGGGGGAAGCCTGGTATTTCTTGGAGATGACGTGATATATTTGGGAGAAATCTGGAATTTCAGGAAGAAAATTTCCAATTTGAGGGATAAAAGAGGTATTTGTGGGTGAAAAGGTCCTATTTGAAGGGGGAACCCTGGTATTTCTTGGAGAAGATGTGATATATTTGGGAGAAATGTGGCATTTCTGGAAGAAACTGTCCTATTTTGGGGATAAAAGAGGTATTTGTGGGTGAAAAGTTCCTATTTGAAGGGGGAAACCGGGTATTTCTTGGAGAAGATGTGATCTATTTGGGAGAAATGTGGCATTTCTGGAAGAAACTGTCCTCTTTTGGGGATCAAACAGGTATTTGTTGGTGAAAAGTTCCTATTTGAAGGGGGAAACCTGGCATTTCCTGGAGAAGATGTGATATATTTGGGAGAAATGTGGCATTTCTGAAGAAAATGTCCAATTTGGGGGGAGAAGGCTGGTATTTGTGGGAGAAAAGGTCCTATTTCAGGTGGAATCCTGGTATTTCTTGGAGAAGATGTGATATATTTGGGAGAAATGTGGCATTTCTGGAAGAAACTGTCGTATTTTGGGGATAAAAGAGGTATTTGTGGGTGAAAAGGTCCTATTTCAAGGGGGAAACCTGGTATTTCTTGGAGAAGATGTGATATATTTGGGAGAAATGTGGCATTTCTGGAAGAAAAAGTCCTATTTTGGGGATAAAACAGGTATTTGTGGGTGAAAATGTCCTATTTCAAGGGGGAAACCTGCTATTTCTTGGAGAAGATGAGATATATTTGGGAGAAATCTGGCATGTCAGGAAGAAACTGTCCTATTTTGGGGATAAAACAGGTATTTGTGGGTGAAAAGGTCCTATTTGAAGGGGGAAACCTGGTATTTCTTGGAGAAGATGTGATATATTTGGGAGAAATGTGGCATTTCTGGAAGAAAAAGTCAAATTTGGCGGAGAAGGTTGGTATTTGTGGGTGACAAGGTCCTATTTGAAGGGGGAACCCTGGTATTTCTTGGAGAAGATGTGGTATATTACGGAGAAATCTGGCATGTCAGGAAGAAACTGTCCTATTTTGGGGATCAAACAGGTATTTGTGGGTGAAAAGGTCCTATTTGAAGGGGGAAACGTGGTATTTCTTAGAGAAGATGTGATATATTTGGGAGAAATGTGGCCTTTCTGGAAGAAACTGTCCTATTTTGGGGATAAAAGAGGTATTTGTGGGTGAAAAGGTCCTATTTCCAGGGGGAAACCTGGTATTTCTTGGAGAAGATGTGATATATTTGGGAGAAATCTGGCATGTCTGGAAGAAACTGCCCTATTTTGGGGATCAAACAGGCATTTGTGGGTGAAAAGGTCCTATTTCAAGGGGGAACCCTGGTATTTCTTGGAGAAGATGTAATGTATTTGGGAGAAATGTGGCATTTCTGGAAGAAAAATGCAAATTTGGGGGGAGAAGGCTGGTATTTGTGGGTGAAATGTTCCTATTTCCAGGGGAAAACGTGGTATTTCTTGGAGAAGATGTGGTATATTTGGGAGAAATGTGGCATTTCTGGAAGAAACTGTTCTATTTTGGGGATAAAAGAGGTATTTGTGGGTGAAAAGTTCCTATTTGAAGGGGGAAACCAGGTGTTTCTTGGAGAAGACGTGATATATTTGGGAGAAATCTGGAATTTCAGAAAGTAAATTTCCAATTTGAGGATAAAAGAGGTATTTGTGGGTGAAAAGGTCCTATTTGAAGGGGGAACCCTGGTATTTCTTGGAGAAGATGTGATATATTTGGGAGAAATCTGGCATTTCTTGAAGAAACTGCCCAATTTGGGGGATAACAGGTATTTGTGGGTGAAAAGGTCCTATTTCCAGGGGGAAACCTGATATTTCTTGGAGAAGATGTGATATATTTGGGAGAAATGTGGCATTTCTGGAAGAAAAATGCAAATTTGGGGGGTGAAGGCTGGTATTTGTGGGTGAAATGTTCCTATTTCCAGGGGAAAACGTGGTATTTCTTGGAGAAGATGTGGTATATTTCGGAGAAATGTGGCATTTCTGGAAGAAACTGTCCTCTTTCGGGGATAAAACAGGTATTTGAGGGTGAAAAGGTCCTATTTGAAGGGGGAAAGGTGGTATTTCTTGGAGAAGATGTGGTATATTTGGGAGAAATGTGGCATTTCTGGAAGAAACTGTCCTCTTTTGGGGATAAAAGAGGTATTTGTGGGTGAAAAGGTCCTATTTGAAGAAGGAAACCTGGCATTTCTTGGAGAAGATGTGATATATTTGGGAGAAATGTGGCCTTTCTGGAAGAAACAGTCCTCTTATGGGGATAAAAGAGGTATTTGTGGGTGAAAAGGTCCTATTTCCAGGGGGAAACCTGATATTTCTTGGAGAAGATGTGATCTATTTGGGAGAAATGTGGCATTTCTGGAAGAAACTGTCCTCTTTTGGGGATGAAAAAGGTATTTGTGGGTGACAAGGTCCTATTTGAAGGGGGAATCCTGGTATTTCTTGGAGAAGATGTGATCTATTTGGGAGAAATGTGGCATGTCTGGAAGAAACTGTCCTCTTTTGGGGGTAAAACAGGTATTTGTGGGTGAAAAGGTCCTATTTGAAGGGGGAAAGGTGGTATTTCTTGGAGAAGATGTGATATATTTGGGAGAAATGTGGCATTTCTGGAAGAAACTGTCCTCTTTTGGGGACAAAAGAGGTATTTGTGGGTGACAAGGTCCTATTTGAAGGGGGAAACCTGGTCTTTCTTGGAGAAGATGGGATATATTTGGGAGAAATGTGGCATTTCTGGAAGAAAGTGTCCTATTTTGGGGATAAAACAGGCATTTGTGGGTGAAAAGGTCCTATTTCAAGGGGGAAACGTGGTCTTTCTTGGAGAAGATGTGATCTATTTGGGAGAGATGTGGCCTTTCTGGAAGAAACTGTCCTATTTTGGGGATAAAACACGTATTTGTCGGTGAAAATGTCCTATTTGAAGGGGGAAACCTGGTATTTCTTGGAGAAGATGAGATATATTTGGGAGAAATGTGGCCTTTCTGGAAGAAACTGTCCTCTTTTGGGGATAAAAGAGGTATTTGTGGGTGAAAAGGTCCTATTTGAAGGAGGAAATCTGGTATTTCTTGGAGAAGATGTGATATATATGGGAGAAATGTGGCATTTCTGGAAGAAAAAGTCAAATTTGGCGGAGAAGGTTGGTATTTGTGGGTGAAAAGTTCCTATTTGAAGGGGGAAACCTGGTATTTCTTGGAGAAGACGTGATATATTTGGGAGAAATCTGGAATTTCAGGAAGAAAATTTCCAATTTGAGGGATAAAAGAGGTATTTGTGGGTGAAAAGGTCCTATTTGAAGGGGGAAAGGTGGTATTTCTTGGAGAAGATGGGATATATTTGGGAGAAATCTGGCATTTCTGGAAGAAACTGTCCTATTTTGGGGATCAAACAGGTATTTGTGGGTGAAAAGGTCCTATTTGAAGGGGGAAAGGTGGTATTTCTTGGAGAAGATGTGATCTATTTGGGAGAAATGTGGCATTTCTGGAAGAAACTGTCCTCTTTTGGGGATAAAAGAGGTATTTGTGGGTGAAAAGGTCCTATTTGAAGGGGGAAACCTGGTATTTCTTGGATAAGATGTGATATATTTGGGAGAAATGTGGCATTTCTGGAAGAAACTGTCCTAATTTGGGGATGAAACAGGTATTTGTGGGTGAAAAGGTCCTATTTCGAGGGGGAAAGGTGGTATTTCTTGGAGAAGATGTGATATATTTGGGAGAAATGTGGCATGTCAGGAAGAAACTGTCCTATTTTGGGGATAAAAGAGGTATTTGTGGGTGAAAAGGTCCTATTTGAAGGGGGAAAGCTGGTATTTCTTGGATAAGATGTGATATATTTGGGAGAAATGTGGCCTTTCTGGATGAAACTGTCCTCTTTTGGGGATAAAAGAGGTATTTGTGGGTGAAAAGGTCCTATTTGAAGAAGGAAACGTGGTATTTCTTGGAGAAGATGTGATATATTTGGGAGAAATGTGGCATTTCTGGAAGAAACTGTCCTATTTTGGGGATGAAACAGGTATTTGTGTTTGAAAAGGTCCTATTTCAAGGGGGAAACCTGGTATTTCTTGGAGAAGACGTGATATATTCGGGAGAAATCTGGAATTTCAGGAAGAAAATTTCCAATTTGAGGGATAAAACAGGTATTTGTGGGTGAAAAGTTCCTCTTTGAAGGGGGAAACCTGGTATTTCTTGGAGAAGATGTGATAAATTTTTGAGAAATCTGTCATTTCTGGGAGAAACTGTCCTCTTTTGGGGATAAAACAGGTATTTGTGGTTGAAAAGTTTCAATTTGAAGGGGGAAACCTGGAATTTCTTGGATAAGATGTGATATATTTGGGAGAAATGTGGCCTTTCTGGATGAAACTGTCCTCTTTTGCGGATTAAAGAGGTTTTTTTGGGGAAAAGGTCCTATTTGAAGGGGGAAACGTGGTATTTCTTGGAGAAGATGTGATATATTTGGGAGAAATGTGGCATTTCTGGAAGAAACTGTCCTATTTAGGGGTTAAAACAGGTATTTGAGGGTGAAAAGTTCCTATTTGAAGGGGGAAACCTGGTATTTCTTGGAGAAGACGTGATATATTTGGGAGAAATGTGGCATTTCTGGAAGAAAATGTCCTCTTTTGGGGATAAAAGAGGTATTTGTGGGTGAAAAGGTCCTATTTGAAGGGGGAACCCTGGTATTTCTTGGAGAAGATGTGATATATTTGGGAGAAATGTGGCATGTCAGGAAGAAACTGTTCTATTTTGGGGATAAAAGAGGTATTTGTGTGTGAAAAGGTCCTATTTGAAGGGGGAAACGTGGTATTTCTTGGAGAAGATGTGATATATTTGGGAGAAATGTGGCCTTTCTGGAAGAAACTGTCCTATTTTGGGGATAAAAGAGGTATTTGTGGGTGAAAAGGTCCTATTTGAAGGGGGAAACCTGGTATTTCTTGGAGGTGATGTTCTATACTTGGGAGAAATCTGGCATTTCTGGAAGAAAATTTCCGATTTGAGGGATAAAACAGGTATTTGCGGGTGAAAAGTTCGTATTTCAGGAGGAATCCTGGTATTTCTTGGAGAAGATGTGATACATTTGGGAGAAATGTGGCATTTCTGGAAGAAACTGTCCTCTTTTGGGGATAAAAGAGGTATTTGTGGGTGAAAAGGTCCTATTTGAAGGGGGAAACCTGGTATTTCTTGGAGAAGATGTGATATATTTGGGAGAAATCTGGCATGTCAGGAAGAAACTGTCCTATTTTGGGGATAAAAGAGGTATTTGTGGGTGAAAAGGTCCCATTTGAAGGGGGAACCCTGGTATTACTTGGAGAAGATGTGATATATTTGGGAGAAATCTGGCATTTCTGGAAGAAACTGTCCTCTTTTGGGGATAAAAGAGGTATTTGTGGGTGACAAGGTCCTATTTGAAGGAGGAAACCTGGTATTTCTTGGAGAAGATGTGCTATATTTGGGAGAAATATGGCATTTCTGGAAGAAACTGTCCTATTTTGGGAATCAAACAGGTATTTGTGGGTGAAAAGGTCCTATTTGAAGGGGGAAACCTGGCATTTCTTGGAGAAGATGTGATCTATTTGGGAGAAATGTGGCCTTTCTGGAAGAAACAGTCCTCTTTTGGGGATAAAAGAGGTATTTGTGGGTGAAAAGGACCTATTTCCAGGGGGAAACCTGATATTTCTTGGAGAAGATGTGATATATTTGGGAGAAATGTGGCATTTCTGGAAGAAACTGTCCTCTTTTGGGGATGAAAAAGGTATTTGTGGGTGACAAGGTCCTATTTGAAGGAGGAAACCTGGTATTTCTTGGAGAAGATGTGATCTATTTGGGAGAAATGTGGCATGTCCGGAAGAAACTGTCCTCTTTTGGGGGTAAAACAGGTATTTGTGGGTGAAAAGGTCCTATTTGAAGGGGGAAAGGTGGTATTTCTTGGAGAAGATGTGATCTATTTGGGAGAAATGTGGCATTTCTGGAAGAAACTGTCCTCTTTTGGGGATAAAAGAGGTATTTGTGGGTGAAAAGGTCCTATTTGAAGGGGGAAACCTGGTATTTCTTGGAGAAGATGTGATCTATTTTGAGAAATGTGGCATGTCTGGAAGAAACTGTCCTCTTTTGGGGATAAAAGAGGTATTTGTGTGTGAAAAGGTCCTATTTGAAGGGGGAAACCTGGTATTTCTTGGAGAAGATGTGATCTATTTGGGAGAAATGTGGCATGTCTGGAAGAAACTGTCCTCTTTTGGGGATAAAAGAGGTATTTGTGGGTGAAAAGGTCCTATTTGAAGAAGGAAACGTGGTATTTCTTGGAGAAGATGTGATATATTTGGGAGAAATGTGGCATTTCTGGAAGAAACTGTCCTATTTTGGGGATGAAACAGGTATTTGTGTTTGAAAAGGTCCTAATTGAAGGGGGAAACCTGGTATTTCTTGGAGAAGACGTGATATATTTGGGAGAAATGTGGCATTTCTGGAAGAAACTGTCCTATTTTGGGGATGAAACAGGTATTTGTGTTTGAAAAGGTCCTAATTGAAGGGGGAAACCTGGTATTTCTTGGAGAAGACGTGATATAGTTGGGAGAAATGTGGCATGTCTGGAAGAAACTGTCCTATTTTGGGGATGAAACAGGTATTTGTGTTTGAAAAGTTCCTATTTGAAGGGGGAAACCTGGTATTTCTTGGAGAAGACGTGATATATTTGGGAGAAATGTGGCATGTCAGGAAGAAACTGTCCTATTTTGGGGATAAAAGAGGTATTTGTGGGTGAAAAGGTCCTATTTGAAGGGGGAACCCTGGTATTTCTTGGAGAAGATGTGATATATTTGGGAGAAATCTGGCATTTCTGGAAGAAACTGTCCTCTTTTGGGGATAAAAGAGGTATTTGTGGGTGACAAGGACCTATTTGAAGGAGGAAACCTGGTATTTCTTGGAGAAGATGTGCTATATTTGGGAGAAATGTGGCATTTCTGGAAGAAACTGTCCTATTTTGGGGATCAAACAGGTATTTGTGGGTGAAAAGGTCCTATTTGAAGGGGGAAACCTGGCATTTCTTGGATAAGATGTGATATATTTGGGAGAAATGTGGCCTTTCTGGAAGAAACTGTCCTCTTTTGGGGATAAAAGAGGTATTTGTGGGTGAAAAGGTCCTATTTCCAGGGGGAAACCTGATATTTCTTGGAGAAGATGTGATATATTTGGGAGAAATGTGGCATTTCTGGAAGAAACTGTCCTCTTTTGGGGATGAAAAAGGTATTTGTGGGTGACAGGGTCCTATTTGAAGGAGGAAACCTGGTATTTCTTGGAGAAGATGTGATCTATTTGGGAGAAATGTGGCATGTCTGGAAGAAACTGTCCTCTTTTGGGGGTAAAAGAGGTATTTGTGGGTGAAAAGGTCCTATTTGAAGGGGGAAAGGTGGTATTTCTTGGAGAAGATGTGATATATTTGGGAGAAATGTGGCATTTCTGGAAGAAACTGTCCTCTTTTGGGGACAAAAGAGGTATTTGTGGGTGACAAGGTCCTATTTGAAGGGGGAAACCTGGTCTTTCTTGGAGAAGATGGGATATATTTGGGAGAAATGTGGCATTTCTGGAAGAAAGTGTCCTCTTTTGGGGATAAAAGAGGTATTTGTGGGTGAAAAGGTCCTATCTGAAGGGGGAAACCTGGTATTTCTTGGAGAAGATGTGATATATTTTGGAGAAATGTGGCATGTCAGGGAGAAACTGTCCTATTTTGGGGATCAAACAGGTATTTGTGGGTGAAAAGGTCCTATTTGAAGGGGGAACCCTGCTATTTCTTGGAGAAGATGTGATCTATTTGGGAGAAATGTGGCATTTCTGGAAGAAAAAGTCCTATTTTGGGGATAAAACAGGTATTTGTCGGTGAAAATGTCTTATTTCAAGGGGGAAACCTGGTATTTCTTGGAGAAGATGAGATATATTTGGGAGAAATGTGGCATTTCTGGAAGAAACTGTCCTATTTAGGGGTTAAAACAGGTATTTGTGGGTGAAACGGACCTATTTGAAGGGGGAAATCTGGTATTTCTTGGAGAAGATGTGATATATTTGGGAGAAATGTGGCATGTCTGGAAGAAACTGTCCTCTTTTGGGGATAAAAGAGGTATTTGTGGGTGAAAAGGTCCTATTTGAAGGGGGAAACCTGGTATTTCTTGGAGAAGATGTGATCTATTTTGAGAAATGTGGCATGTCTGGAAGAAACTGTCCTCTTTTGGGGATAAAAGAGGTATTTGTGTGTGAAAAGGTCCTATTTGAAGGGGGAAACCTGGTATTTCTTGGCTAAGATGTGATCTATTTGGGAGAAATGTGGCCTTTCTGGAAGAAACTGTCCTCTTTTGGGGATAAAAGAGGTATTTGTGGGTGAAAAGGTCCTATTTGAAGAAGGAAACGTGGTATTTCTTGGAGAAGATGTGATATATTTGGGAGAAATGTGGCATTTCTGGAAGAAACTGTCCTATTTTGGGGATGAAACAGGTATTTGTGTTTGAAAAGGTCCTAATTGAAGGGGGAAAGGTGGTATTTCTTGGAGAAGATGTGATATAGTTGGGAGAAATGTGGCATGTCTGGAAGAAACTGTCCTATTTTGGGGATGAAACAGGTATTTGTGTTTGAAAAGTTCCTATTTGAAGGGGGAAACCTGGTATTTCTTGGAGAAGACGTGATATATTTGGGAGAAATGTGGCATGTCAGGAAGAAACTGTCCTATTTTGGGGATAAAAGAGGTATTTGTGGGTGAAAAGGTCCTATTTGAAGGGGGAACCCTGGTATTTCTTGGAGAAGATGTGATATATTTGGGAGAAATCTGGCATTTCTGGAAGAAACTGTCCTCTTTTGGGGATAAAAGAGGTATTTGTGGGTGACAAGGACCTATTTGAAGGAGGAAACCTGGTATTTCTTGGAGAAGATGTGATCTATTTGGGAGAAATGTGGCATTTCTGGAAGAAACTGTCCTCTTTTGGGGATCAAACAGGTATTTGTGGGTGAAAAGGTCCTATTTGAAGGGGGAAACCTGGCATTTCTTGAAGAAGATGTGATATATTTGGGAGAAATGTGGCCTTTCTGGAAGAAACTGTCCTCTTTTGGGGATAAAAGAGGTATTTGTGGGTGAAAAGGTCCTATTTCCAGGGGGAAACCTGATATTTCTTGGAGAAGATGTGATATATTTGGGAGAAATGTGGCATTTCTGGAAGAAACTGTCCTCTTTTGGGGATGAAAAAGGTATTTGTGGGTGACAGGGTCCTATTTGAAGGAGGAAACCTGGTATTTCTTGGAGAAGATGTGATCTATTTGGGAGAAATGTGGCATGTCTGGAAGAAACTGTCCTCTTTTGGGGGTAAAACAGGTATTTGTGGGTGAAAAGGTCCTATTTGAAGGGGGAAAGGTGGTATTTCTTGGAGAAGATGTGATATATTTGGGAGAAATGTGGCATTTCTGGAAGAAACTGTCCTCTTTTGGGGACAAAAGAGGTATTTGTGGGTGACAAGGTCCTATTTGAAGGGGGAAACCTGGTCTTTCTTGGAGAAGATGGGATATATTTGGGAGAAATGTGGCATTTCTGGAAGAAAGTGTCCTATTTTGGGGATAAAACAGGTATTTGTGGGTGAAAAGGTCCTATCTGAAGGGGGAAACCCGGTATTTCTTGGAGAAGATGTGATATATTTTGGAGAAATGTGGCATGTCAGGGAGAAACTGTCCTATTTTGGGGATCAAACAGGTATTTGTGGGTGAAAAGGTCCTATTTGAAGGGGGAACCCTGCTATTTCTTGGAGAAGATGTGATCTATTTGGGAGAAATGTGGCATTTCTGGAAGAAAAAGTCCTATTTTGGGGATAAAACAGGTATTTGTCGGTGAAAATGTCTTATTTCAAGGGGGAAACCTGGTATTTCTTGGAGAAGATGAGATATATTTGGGAGAAATGTGGCATTTCTGGAAGAAACTGTCCTATTTAGGGGTTAAAACAGGTATTTGTGGGTGAAACGGTCCTATTTGAAGGGGGAAATCTGGTATTTCTTGGAGAAGATGTGATATATTTGGGAGAAATGTGGCATTTCAGGAAGAAAAAGTCAAATTTGGCGGAGAAGGTTGGTATTTGTGGGTGAAAAGTTTTTATTTCCAGGGGGAACCCTGGTATTTCTTGGAGAAGATGTGGTATATTACGGAGAAATCTGGCATGTCAGGAAGAAACTGTCCTCTTTTGGGGATAAAACAGGTATTTGTGGGTGAAAAGGTCCTATTTGAAGGGGGAAAGGTGGTATTTCTTGGAGAAGATGGGATATATTTGGGAGAAATCTGGCATTTCTGGAAGAAACTGTCCTATTTTGGGGATCAAACAGGTATTTGTGGGTGAAAAGGTCCTATTTCGAGGGGGAAAGGTGGTATTTCTTGGAGAAGATGTGATATATTTGGGAGAAATGTGGCATGTCAGGAAGAAACTGTCCTCTTTTGGGGATAAAAGAGGTATTTGTGGGTGAAAAGGTCCTATTTTAAGGGGGAAAGCTGGTATTTCTTGGAGAAGATGTGATATATTTGGGAGAAATGTGGCCTTTCTGGAAGAAACTGTCCTCTTTTGGGGATAAAAGAGGTATTTGTGGGTGAAAAGGTCCTATATGAAGAAGGAAACGTGGTATTTCTTGGAGAAGATGTGATATATTTGGGAGAAATGTGGCATTTCTGGAAGAAACTGTCCTATTTTGGGGATGAAACAGGTATTTGTGTTTGAAAAGGTCCTATTTCAAGGGGGAAACCTGGTCTTTCTTGGAGAAGATGTGATATATTTGGGAGAAATGTGGCATTTCTGGAAGAAACTGTCCTATTTTGGGCATAAAAGAGGTATTTGTGGGTGAAAAGGTCCTATTTGAAGGGGGAAACGTGGTATTTCTTGGAGAAGACGTGATATATTTGGGAGAAATCTGGAATTTCAGGAAGACAATTTCCAATTTGAGGGATAAAAGAGGTATTTGTGGGTGAAAAGGTCCTATTTGAAGGAGGAAACCTGGTATTTCTTGGAGAAGATGTGATATATTTGGGAGAAATCTGGCATTTCTGGAAGAAACTGTCCTATTTTGGGGATGAAACAGGTATTTGTGTTTGAAAAGGTCCTATTTCAAGGGGGAAACCTGGTATTTCTTGGAGAAGACGTGATATATTCGGGAGAAATCTGGAATTTCAGGAAGAAAATTTCCAATTTGAGGGATAAAACAGGTATTTGTGGGTGAAAAGTTCCTCTTTGAAGGGGGAAACCTGGTATTTCTTGGAGAAGATGTGATAAATTTTTGAGAAATCTGTCATTTCTTGGAGAAACTGTCCTCTTTTGGGGATAAAAAAGGTATTTGTGGTTGAAAAGTTTCAATTTGAAGGGGGAAACCTGGAATTTCTTGGATAAGATGTGATATATTTGGGAGAAATGTGGCCTTTCTCGATGAAACTGTCCTCTTTTGGCGATAAAAGAGGTTTTTTTGGGGAAAAGGTCCTATTTGAAGGGGGAAACGTGGTATTTCTTGGAGAAGATGTGATATATTTGGGAGAAATGTGGCATTTCTGGAAGAAACTGTCCTATTTTGGGGATCAAACAGGTATTTGTGGGTGAAAAGGTCCTATTTGAAGGGGGAAACCTGGCATTTCTTGGAGAAGATGTGATCTATTTGGGAGAAATGTGGCCTTTCTGGAAGAAACTGTCCTATTTTGGGGATAAAAGAGGTATTTGTGGGTGAAAAGGTCCTATTTCCAGGGGGAAACCTGATATTTCTTGGAGAAGATGTGATATATTTGGGAGAAATGTGGCATTTCTGGAAGAAACTGTCCTCTTTTGGGGATGAAAAAGGTATTTGTGGGTGACAAGGTCCTATTTGAAGGAGGAAACCTGGTATTTCTTGGAGAAGATGTGATAAATTTTTGAGAAATCTGTCATTTCTGGGAGAAACTGTCCTCTTTTGGGGGTAAAACAGGTATTTGTGGGTGAAAAGGTCCTATTTGAAGGGGGAAAGGTGGTATTTCTTGGAGAAGATGTGATCTATTTGGGAGAAATGTGGCATTTCTGGAAGAAACTGTCCTATTTTGGGGATAAAAGAGGTATTTGTGGGTGAAAAGGTCCTATTTGAAGGGGGAAACCTGGTATTTCTTGGAGAAGATGTGATCTATTTGGGAGAAATGTGGCATGTCTGGAAGAAACTGTCCTCTTTTGGGGATAAAAGAGGTATTTGTGTGTGAAAAGGTCCTATTTGAAGGGGGAAACCTGGTATTTCTTGGATAAGATGTGATCTATTTGGGAGAAATGTGGCCTTTCTGGAAGAAACTGTCCTCTTTTGGGGATAAAAGAGGTATTTGTGGGTGAAAAGGTCCTATTTGAAGAAGGAAACGTGGTATTTCTTGGAGAAGATGTGATATATTTGGGAGAAATGTGGCATTTCTGGAAGAAACTGTCCTATTTTGGGGATGAAACAGGTATTTGTGTTTGAAAAGGTCCTAAATGAAGGGGGAAAGGTGGTATTTCTTGGAGAAGATGTGATATAGTTGGGAGAAATGTGGCATGTCTGGAAGAAACTGTCCTATTTTGGGGATGAAACAGGTATTTGTGTTTGAAAAGTTCCTATTTGAAGGGGGAAACCTGGTATTTCTTGGAGAAGACGTGATATATTTGGGAGAAATGTGGCATGTCAGGAAGAAACTGTCCTATTTTGGGGATAAAAGAGGTATTTGTGGGTGAAAAGGTCCTATTTGAAGGGGGAACCCTGGTATTTCTTGGAGAAGATGGGATATATTTGGGAGAAATCTGGCATTTCTGGAAGAAACTGTCCTCTTTTGGGGATAAAAGAGGTATTTGTGGGTGACAAGGACCTATTTGAAGGAGGAAACCTGGTATTTCTTGGAGAAGATGTGCTATATTTGGGAGAAATGTGGCATTTCTGGAAGAAACTGTCCTATTTTGGGGATCAAACAGGTATTTGTGGGTGAAAAGGTCCTATTTGAAGGGGGAAACCTGGCATTTCTTGGAGAAGATGTGATATATTTGGGAGAAATGTGGCCTTTCTGGAAGAAACTGTCCTCTTTTGGGGATAAAAGAGGTATTTGTGGGTGAAAAGGTCCTATTTCCAGGGGGAAACCTGATATTTCTTGGAGAAGATGTGATATATTTGGGAGAAATGTGGCATGTCTGGAAGAAACTGTCCTCTTTTGGGGATGAAAAAGGTATTTGTGGGTGACAAGGTCCTATTTGAAGGAGGAAACCTGGTATTTCTTGGAGAAGATGTGATCTATTTGGGAGAAATGTGGCATGTCTGGAAGAAACTGTCCTCTTTTGGGGGTAAAACAGGTATTTGTGGGTGAAAAGGTCCTATTTGAAGGGGGAAACCTGGTATTTCTTGGAGAAGATGTGATATATTTGGGAGAAATGTGGCATTTCTGGAAGAAACTGTCCTCTTTTGGGGACAAAAGAGGTATTTGTGGGTGACAAGGTCCTATTTGAAGGGGGAAACCTGGTCTTTCTTGGAGAAGATGGGATATATTTGGGAGAAATGTGGCATTTCTGGATGAAAGTGTCCTATTTTGGGGATAAAACAGGTATTTGTGGGTGAAAAGGTCCTATCTGAAGGGGGAAACCTGGTATTTCTTGGAGAAGATGTGATATATTTTGGAGAAATGTGGCATGTCAGGGAGAAACTGTCCTATTTTGGGGATCAAACAGGTATTTGTGGGTGAAAAGGTCCTATTTGAAGGGGGAACCCTGCTATTTCTTGGAGAAGATGTGATCTATTTGGGAGAAATGTGGCATTTCTGGAAGAAAAAGTCCTATTTTGGGGATAAAACAGGTATTTGTCGGTGAAAATGTCTTATTTCAAGGGGGAAACGTGGTATTTCTTGGAGAAGATGAGATATATTTGGGAGAAATGTGGCCTTTCTGGAAGAAACTGTCCTATTTAGGGGTTAAAACAGGTATTTGTGGGTGAAAAGGTCCTATTTGAAGGGGGAAATCTGGTATTTCTTGGAGAAGATGTGATATATTTGGGAGAAATGTGGCATTTCAGGAAGAAAAAGTCAAATTTGGCGGAGAAGGTTGGTATTTGTGGGTGAAAATTTTTTATTTCCAGGGGGAACCCTGGTATTTCTTGGAGAAGATGTGGTATATTACGGAGAAATCTGGCATGTCAGGAAGAAACTGTCCTCTTTTGGGGATAAAACAGGTATTTGTGGGTGAAAAGGTCCTATTTGAAGGGGGAAAGGTGGTATTTCTTGGAGAAGATGGGATATATTTGGGAGAAATCTGGCATTTCTGGAAGAAACTGTCCTATTTTGGGGATCAAACAGGTATTTGTGGGTGAAAAGGTCCTATTTGAAGGGGGAAAGGTGGTATTTCTTGGAGAAGATGTGATATATTTGGGAGATATCTGGCCTTTCTGGAAGAAACTGTCCTCTTTTGGGGATAAAAGAGGTATTTGTGGGTGACAAGGTCCTATTTGAAGGGGGAAACCTGGTATTTCTTGGAGAAGATGTGATATATTTGGGAGAAATGTGGCATTTCTGGAAGAAACTGTCCTAATTTGGGGATGAAACAGGTATTTGTGGGTGAAAAGGTCCTATTTCGAGGGGGAAAGGTGGTATTTCTTGGAGAAGATGTGATATATTTGGGAGAAATCTGGCATGTCAGGAAGAAACTGTCCTATTTTGGGGATAAAAGAGGTATTTGTGTGTAAAAAGGTCCTATTTGAAGGGGGAAAGCTGGTATTTCTTGGATAAGATGTGATATATTTGGGAGAAATGTGGCATTTCTGGAAGAAACTGTCCTCTTTTGGGGATAAAAGAGGTATTTGTGGGTGACAAGGTCCTATTTGAAGGACGAAACCTGGTATTTCTTGGAGAAGATGCTCTATATTTGGGAGAAATGTGGCATTTCTGGAAGAAACTGTCCTATTTTGGGGATGAAACAGGTATTTGTGTTTGAAAAGGTCCTATTTCAAGGGGGAAACCTGGTCTTTCTTGGAGAAGATGTGATATATTTGGGAGAAATGTGGCATTTCTGGAAGAAACTGTCCTATTTTGGGCATAAAAGAGGTATTTGTGGGTGAAAAGGTCCTATTTGAAGGGGGAAACGTGGTATTTCTTGGAGAAGACGTGATATATTTGGGAGAAATCTGGAATTTCAGGAAGACAATTTCCAATTTGAGGGATAAAAGAGGTATTTGTGGGTGAAAAGGTCCTATTTGAAGGAGGAAACCTGGTATTTCTTGGAGAAGATGTGATATATTTGGGAGAAATCTGGCATTTCTGGAAGAAAATGTCCTCTTTTGGGGATAAAAGAGGTATTTGTGGGTGAAAAGGTCCTATTTGAAGGGGGAAACCTGGTATTTCTTGGAGAAGATGTGATCTATTTGGGAGAAATCTGGCATGTCAGGAAGAAACTGTCCTCTTTTGGGGATAAAAGAGGTATTTGTGGGTGAAAAGGTCCTATTTGAAGGGGGAACCCTGGTATTTCTTGGAGAAGATGTGATATATTTGGGAGAAATCTGGCATTTCTGGAAGAAACTGTCCTCTTTTGGGGATAAAAGAGGTATTTGTGGGTGACAAGGACCTATTTGAAGGAGGAAACCTGGTATTTCTTGGAGAAGATGTGCTATATTTGGGAGAAATGTGGCATTTCTGGAAGAAACTGTCCTCTTTTGGGGACAAAAGAGGTATTTGTGGGTGACAAGGTCCTATTTGAAGGGGGAAACCTGGTCTTTCTTGGAGAAGATGGGATATATTTGGGAGAAATGTGGCATTTCTGGAAGAAAGTGTCCTATTTTGGGGATAAAACAGGTATTTGTGGGTGAAAAGGTCCTATCTGAAGGGGGAAACCTGGTATTTCTTGGAGAAGATGTGATATATTTTGGAGAAATGTGGCATGTCAGGGAGAAACTGTCCTATTTTGGGGATCAAACAGGTATTTGTGGGTGAAAAGGTCCTATTTGAAGGGGGAACCCTGGTATTTCTTGGAGAAGATGTGATCTATTTGGGAGAAATGTGGCATTTCTGGAAGAAAAAGTCCTATTTTGGGGATAAAACAGGTATTTGTCGGTGAAAATGTCTTATTTCAAGGGGGAAACCTGGTATTTCTTGGAGAAGATGAGATATATTTGGGAGAAATGTGGCATTTCTGGAAGAAACTGTCCTATTTAGGGGTTAAAACAGGTATTTGTGGGTGAAAAGGTCCTATTTGAAGGGGGAAATCTGGTATTTCTTGGAGAAGATGTGATATATTTGGGAGAAATGTGGCATTTCAGGAAGAAAAAGTCAAATTTGGCGGAGAAGGTTGGTATTTGTGGGTGAAAAGTTTTTATTTCCAGGGGGAACCCTGGTATTTCTTGGAGAAGATGTGGTATATTACGGAGAAATCTGGCATGTCAGGAAGAAACTGTCCTCTTTTGGGGATAAAACAGGTATTTGTGGGTGAAAAGGTCCTATTTGAAGGGGGAAAGGTGGTATTTCTTGGAGAAGATGGGATATATTTGGGAGAAATCTGGCATTTCTGGAAGAAACTGTCCTATTTTGGGGATCAAACAGGTATTTGTGGGTGAAAAGGTCCTATTTGAAGGGGGAAAGGTGGTATTTCTTGGAGAAGATGTGATATATTTGGGAGAAATGTGGCCTTTCTGGAAGAAACTGTCCTCTTTTAGGGATAAAAGAGGTATTTGTGGGTGACAAGGTCCTATTTGAAGGGGGAAACCTGGTATTTCTTGGAGAAGATGTGATATATTTGGGAGAAATGTGGCATTTCTGGAAGAAACTGTCCTAATTTGGGGATGAAACAGGTATTTGTGGGTGAAAAGGTCCTATTTCGAGGGGGAAAGGTGGTATTTCTTGGAGAAGATGTGATATATTTGGGAGAAATGTGGCATGTCAGGAAGAAACTGTCCTCTTTTGGGGATAAAAGAGGTATTTGTGTGTGAAAAGGTCCTATTTCAAGGGGGAAACCTGGTCTTTCTTGGAGAAGATGTGATATATTTGGGAGAAATGTGGCATTTCTGGAAGAAACTGTCCTATTTTGGGCATAAAAGAGGTATTTGTGGGTGAAAAGGTCCTATTTGAAGGGGGAAACGTGGTATTTCTTGGAGAAGATGTGATATATTTGGGAGAAATGTGGCATTTCTGGAAGAAACTGTCCTATTTAGGGGTTAAAACAGGTATTTGAGGGTGAAAAGTTCCTATTTGAAGGGGGAAACCTGGTATTTCTTGGAGAAGACGTGATATATTTGGGAGAAATCTGGAATTTCAGGAAGACAATTTCCAATTTGAGGGATAAAAGAGGTATTTGTGGGTGAAAAGGTCCTATTTGAAGGAGGAAACCTGGTACTTCTTGGAGAAGATGTGATCTATTTGGGAGAAATGTGGCCTTTCTGGAAGAAAATGTCCTCTTTTGGGGATAAAAGAGGTATTTGTGGGTGACAAGGTCCTATTTGAAGGGGTAAACCTGGTATTTCTTGGAGAAGATGTGATCTATTTGGGAGAAATGTGGCATTTCTGGAAGAAACTGTCCTATTTTGGGGATAAAAGAGGTATTTGTGGGTGACAAGGTCCTATTTGAAGGACGAAACCTGGTATTTCTTGGAGAAGTTGTGATCTATATGGGAGAAATGTGGCATTTGTGGAAGAAACTGTCCTCTTTTGGGGGTAAAACAGGTATTTGTGGGTGAAAAGTTCCTATTTGAAGGGGGAACCCTGGTATTTCTTGGAGAAGATGTGATATATTTGGGAGAAATGTGGCATTTCTGGAAGAAACTGTCCTCTTTTGGGGATAAAAGAGGTATTTGTGGGTGAAAAGGTCCTATTTGAAGGGGGAAACCTGCTATTTCTTGGAGAAGATGGGATATATTTGGGAGAAAAGTGGCATTTCTGGAAGAAACTGTCCTATTTTGGGGATAAAAGAGGTATTTGTGGGTGAAAAGGTCCTATTTGAAGGGGGAAACCTGGTATTTCTTGGAGAAGATGTGATCTATTTGGGAGAAATGTGGCATGTCAGGGAGAAACTGTCCTATTTTGGGGATCAAACAGGTATTTGTGGGTGAAAAGGTCCTATTTCAAGGAGGAAACCTGGTATTTCTTGGAGAAGATGTGATCTATTTGGGAGAAATGTGGCATGTCTGGAAGAAACTGTCCTCTTTTGGGGGTAAAACAGGTATTTGTGGGTGAAAAGGTCCTATTTGAGGGGGGAAAGGTGGTATTTCTTGGAGAAGATGTGATATATTTGGGAGAAATGTGGCATTTCTGGAAGAAACTGTCCTCTTTTGGGGACAAAAGAGGTATTTGTGGGTGACAAGGTCCTATTTGAAGGGGGAAACCTGGTCTTTCTTGGAGAAGATGGGATATATTTGGGAGAAATGTGGCATTTCTGGAAGAAAGTGTCCTCTTTTGGGGATAAAACAGGTATTTGTGGGTGAAAAGGTCCTATCTGAAGGGGGAAACCTGGTATTTCTTGGAGAAGATGTGATATATTTTGGAGAAACGTGGCATGTCAGGGAGAAACTGTCCTATTTTGGGGATCAAACAGGTATTTGTGGGTGAAAAGGTCCTATTTGAAGGGGGAACCCTGCTATTTCTTGGAGAAGATGTGATCTATTTGGGAGAGATGTGGCATTTCTGGAAGAAAAAGTCCTATTTTGGGGATAAAACAGGTATTTGTCGGTGAAAATGTCTTATTTCAAGGGGGAAACCTGGTATTTCTTGGAGAAGATGAGATATATTTGGGAGAAATGTGGCATTTCTGGAAGAAACTGTCCTATTTAGGGGTTAAAACAGGTATTTGTGGGTGAAAAGGTCCTATTTGAAGGGGGAAAGGTGGTATTTCTTGGAGAAGATGTGATATATTTGGGAGAAATGTGGCATTTCAGGAAGAAAAAGTCAAATTTGGCGGAGAAGGTTGGTATTTGTGGGTGAAAAGTTTTTATTTCCAGGGGGAACCCTGGTATTTCTTGGAGAAGATGTGGTATATTACGGTGAAATCTGGCATGTCAGGAAGAAACTGTCCCCTTTTGGGGATAAAACAGGTATTTGTGGGTGAAAAGGTCCTATTTGAAGGGGGAAAGGTGGTATTTCTTGGAGAAGATGGGATATATTTGGGAGAAATCTGGCATTTCTGGAAGAAACTGTCCTATTTTGGGGATCAAACAGGTATTTGTGGGTGAAAAGGTCCTATTTGAAGGGGGAAAGGTGGTATTTCTTGGAGAAGATGTGATATATTTGGGAGATATCTGGCCTTTCTGGAAGAAACTGTCCTCTTTTGGGGATAAAAGAGGTATTTGTGGGTGACAAGGTCCTATTTGAAGGGGGAAACCTGGTATTTCTTGGAGAAGATGTGATATATTTGGGAGAAATGTGGCATTTCTGGAAGAAACTGTCCTAATTTGGGGATGAAACAGGTATTTGTGGGTGAAAAGGTCCTATTTCGAGGGGGAAAGGTGGTATTTCTTGGAGAAGATGTGATATATTTGGGAGAAATCTGGCATGTCAGGAAGAAACTGTCCTATTTTGGGGATAAAAGAGGTATTTGTGTGTGAAAAGGTCCTATTTGAAGGGGGAAAGCTGGTATTTCTTGGATAAGATGTGATATATTTGGGAGAAATGTGGCATTTCTGGAAGAAACTGTCCTATTTTGGGGATGAAACAGGTATTTGTGTTTGAAAAGGTCCTATTTCAAGGGGGAAACCTGGTCTTTCTTGGAGAAGATGTGATATATTTGGGAGAAATGTGGCATTTCTGGAAGAAACTGTCCTATTTTGGGCATAAAAGAGGTATTTGTGGGTGAAAAGGTCCTATTTGAAGGGGGAAAGGTGGTATTTCTTGGAGAAGATGTGATATATTTGGGAGAAATGTGGCATTTCTGGAAGAAACTGTCCTATTTAGGGGTTAAAACAGGTATTTGAGGGTGAAAAGGTCCCATAAAAAGGGGGAAACCTGGTATTTCTTGGAGAAGACGTGATATATTTGGGAGAAATCTGGAATTTCAGGAAGACAATTTCCAATTTGAGGGATAAAAGAGGTATTTGTGGGTGAAAAGGTCCTATTTGAAGGTGGAAACCTGGTATTTCTTGGAGAAGATGTGATATATTTGGGAGAAATCTGGCATTTCTGGAAGAAAATGTCCTCTTTTGGGGATAAAAGAGGTATTTGTGGGTGAAAAGGTCCTATTTGAAGGGGGAAACCTGGTATTTCTTGGAGAAGATGCTCTATATTTGGGAGAAATGTGGCATTTCTGGAAGAAACTGTCCTATTTTGGGGATAAAAGAGGTATTTGTGGGTGACAAGGTCCTATTTGAAGGACGAAACCTGGTATTTCTTGGAGAAGTTGTGATCTATATGGGAGAAATGTGGCATTTCTGGAAGAAACTGTCCTCTTTTGGGGGTAAAAGAGGTATTTGTGGGTGAAAAGGTCCTATTTGAAGGGGGAACCCTGGTATTTCTTGGAGAAGATGGGATATATTTGGGAGAAATGTGGCATTTCTGGAAGAAACTGTCCTCTTTTGGGGATAAAAGAGGTATTTGTGGGTGAAAAGGTCCTATTTGAAGGGGGAAACCTGCTATTTCTTGGAGAAGATGGGATATATTTGGGAGAAAAGTGGCATTTCTGGAAGAAACTGTCCTCTTTTGGGGATAAAAGAGGTATTTGTGGGTGAAAAGGTCCTATTTGAAGGGGGAAACCTGGTATTTCTTGGAGAAGATGTGATCTATTTGGGAGAAATGTGGCATGTCAGGGAGAAACTGTCCTATTTTGGGGATCAAACAGGTATTTGTGGGTAAAAAGGTCCTATTTGAAGGAGGAAACCTGGTATTTCTTGGAGAAGATGTGATATATTTGGGAGAAATGTGGCCTTTCTGGAAGAAACTGTCCTCTTTTGGGGATAAAAGAGGTATTTGTGGGTGAAAAGGTCCTATTTGAAGGGGGAGAGCTGGTATTTCTTGGAGAAGATGTGATATATTTGGGAGAAATGTGGCATTTCTGGAAGAAACTGTCCTATTTTGGGGATAAAACAGGTATTTGTGGGTGACAAGGTCCTATTTCCAGGGGGAAACCTGGTATTTCTTGGAGAAGATGTGATATATTTGGGAGAAAAGTGGCATTTCTGGAAGAAACTGTCCTCATTTGGGGATAAAAGAGGTATTTGTGGGTGAAAAGGTCCTTTTTGAACGGGGAAACCTGGTATTTCTTGGAGAAGATGTGATCTATTTGGGAGAAATGTGGCATTTCTGGAAGAAACTGTCCTCATTTGGGGATAAAAGAGGTATTTGAGGGTGAAAAGTTCCTATTTGAAGGGGGAAACGTGGTATTTCTTGGAGAAGATGTGATATATTTGGGAGAAATCTGGAATTTCAGGAAGAAAATTTCCAATTTGAGGGATAAAAGAGGTATTTGTGGGTGACAAGGTCCTATTTGAAGGGGGAAACCTGGTATTTCTTGGAGAAGATGTGATATATTTGGGAGAAATGTGGCATTTCTGGAAGAAACTGTCCTATTTTGGGGATGAAACAGGTATTTGTGGGTGAAAATGTCCTATTTCAAGGGGGAAACCTGGCATTTCTTGGAGAAGATGTGATATATTTGGGAGAAATCTGGCATTTCTGGAAGAAACTGTCCTCTTTTGGGGATAAAAGAGGTATTTGTGGGTGAAAAGGTCCTATTTCCAGGGGGAACCCTGGTATTTCTTGGAGAAGATGTCATAGATTTGGGAGAAATGTGGCATTTCTGGAAGAAAATGTGCAATCTGGGGGGAGAAGGCTGGTATTTGTGGGAGAAAAGGTCCTATTTCAGGTGGAATCCTGGTATTTCTTGGAGAAGATGTGATCTATTTGGGAGAAATGTGGCATTTAAGGAAGAAACTGTCCTCTTTTGGGGATAAAAGAGATATTTGTGGGTGAAAAGGTCCTATTTGAAGGGGGAAAGCTGATATTTCTTGGAGAAGATGTGATATATTTGGGAGAAATGTGGCATTTCTGGAAGAAAAAGTCCTATTTTGGGGATAAAAGAGGTATTTGTGGGTGACAAGGTCCTATTTGAAGGGGGAAACATGGTATTTCTTGGAGAAGATGAGATATATTTGGGAGAAATGTGGCCTTTCTGGAAGAAACTGTCCTATTTTGGGGATAAAAGAGGTATTTTGGGTGAAAAGGTCCTATTTGAAGGGGGAAAGCTGGTATTTCTTGGAGAAGATGTGATATATTTGGGAGAAATGTGGCATTTCTGTAAGAAAAAGTCAAATTAGGCGGAGAAGTTTGGTATTTGTGGGTGACAAGTTCCTATTTCCAGGGGGAACCCTGGTATTTCTTGGAGAAGATGTGGTATATTACGGAGAAATCTGGCATGTCAGGAAGAAACTGTCCTCTTTCGGGAATAAAACAGGTATTTGTGGGTGAAAAGTTCCTATTTGAAGGGGGAAAGGTGGTATTTCTTGGAGAAGATGTGATATATTTGGGAGAAATGTGGCATTTCTGGAAGAAACTGTCCTATTTTGGGGATAAAACAGGTATTTGTGGGTGAAAAGTTCCTATTTGAAGGGGGAAAGGTGGTATTTCTTGGAGAAGATGTGATCTATTTGGGAGAAATGTGGCATTTCTGGAAGAAAATGTCCTCTTTTGGGGATAAAAGAGGTATTTGTGGGTGACAAGGTCCTATTTGAAGGACGAAACCTGGTATTTCTTGGAGAAGATGTAATCTATATGGGAGATATGTGGCATTTCTGGAAGAAACTGTCCTCTTTTGGGGGTAAAACAGGTATTTGTGGGTGAAAAGGTCCTATTTGAAGGGGGAAAGGTGGTATTTCTTGGAGAAGATGTGATATAGTTGGGAGAAATGTGGCATGTCAGGAAGAAACTGTCCTATTTTGGGGATAAAAGAGGTATTTGTGGGTGAAAAGGTCCTATTTGAAGGGGGAAACCTGGTCTTTCTTGGAGAAGATGGGATATATTTTGGAGAAATGTGGCATGTCAGGAAGAAACTGTCCTATTTTGGGGATAAAAGAGGTATTTGTGGGTGAAAAGGTCCTATTTGAAGGGGGAAATCTGGTATTTCTTGGAGAAGATGTGATATATTTTGGAGAAATGTGGCATGTCAGGGAGAAACTGTCCTATTTTGGGGATCAAACAGGTATTTGTGGGTGAAAAGGTCCTTTTTGAAGGGGGAAACCTGCTATTTCTTGGAGAAGATGTGATATATTTGGGAGAAACTTGGCATTTCTGGAGGAAACTGACCTCATTTGGGGATAAAAGAGGTATTTGTGGGTGAAAAGGTCCTTTTTGAAGGGGGAAACCTGGTATTTCTTGGAGAAGATGTGATATATTTGGGAGAAATGTGGCATTTCTGGAAGAAACTGTCCTCTTTTGGGGATAAAACAGGTATTTGAGGGTGAAAAGTTCCTATTTGAAGGGGGAAACCTGGTATTTCTTGGAGAAGAAGTGAAATATTTGGGAGAAATCTGGAATTTCTGGAAGATAATTTCCCATTTGAGGGATAAAACAGGTATTTGTGGGTGAAAAGGTCGTATTGGAAGGGGGAACCCTGGTATTTCTTGAAGAAGATGTGATATATTTGGGAGAAATCTGGCATTTCTGGAAGAAACTGTCCTCTTTTGGGGATAAAAGAGGTATTTGTGGGTGACAAGGTCCTATTTGAAGGAGGAAACCTGGTATTTCTTGGAGAAGATGTGATATATTTGGGAGAAATCTGGCATTTCTGGAAGAAACTGTCCTATTTTGGGGATCAAACAGGTATTTGTCGGTGAAAATGTCCTATTTGAAGGGGGAAACCTGGCATTTCTTGGAGAAGATGTGATATATTAGGGAGAAATGTGGCCTTTCTGGAAGAAACTGTCTTCTTTTGGGGACAAAAGAGGTATTTGTGGGTGAAAAGGTCCTATTTGAAGGGGGAAAGCTGGTATTTCTTGGAGAAGATATGATCTATTTGGGAGAAATGTGGCATTTAAGGAAGAAACTGTCCTCTTCTGGGGATAAAAGAGGTATTTGTGGGTGACAAGGTCCTATTTGAAGGGGGAAACCTGGTATTTCTTGGAGAAGATGCTCTATATTTGGGAGAAATGTGGCATTTCTGGAAGAAAAAGTCCTATTTTGGGGATAAAACAGGTATTTGTGGGTGAAAATGTCCTATTTCAAGGGGGAAACCTGGTATTTCTTGGAGAAGGTGAGATATATTTGGGAGAAATGTGGCATGTCAGGAAGAAACTGTCCTCTTTTGGGGATAAAACAGGTATTTGTGGGTGAAAAGGTCCTATTTGAAGGGGGAAACCTGGTATTTCTTGGAGAGGATGTGATATATTTGGGAGAAATGTGGCATTTCTGGAAGAAAAAGTCAAATTTGGCGGAGAAGGTTGGTATTTGTGGGTGAAAAGTTCCTATTTCCAGGGGGAACCCTGGTATTTCTTGGAGAAGATGTGGTATATTACGGTGAAATGTGGCATTTCTTGAAGAAACTGTGCTCTTTTGGGGATAAAACAGGTATTTGTGGGTGAAAAGGTCCTATTTGAAGGGGGAAAGCTGGTATTTCTTGGAGAAGATGGGATATATTTGGGAGAAATCTGGCATTTCTGGAAGAAACTGTCCTATTTTGGGGATCAAACAGGTATTTGTGGGTGAAAAGGTCCTATTTGAAGGGGGAAAGGTGGTATTTCTTGGAGAAGATGTGATATATTTGGGAGAAATCTGGCATTTCTGGAAGAAACTGTCCTCTTTTGGGGATAAAAGAGGTATTTGTGGGTGACAAGGTCCTATTTGAAGGGGGAAACCTGGTATTTCTTGGAGAAGATGTGATATATTTGGGAGAAATGTGGCATTTCTGGAAGAAACTGTCCTATTTTGGGGATGAAACAGGTATTTGTGGGTGAAAAGGTCCTATTTCAAGGGGGAAAGGTGGTATTTCTTGGAGAAGATGTGATATATTTGGGAGAAATCTGGCATGTCAGGAAGAAACTGTCCTATTTTGGGGATAAAAGAGGTATTTTTGTGTGAAAAGGTCCTATTTCAAGGGGGAAACGTGGTATTTCTTGGAGAAGATGTGATATATTTGGGAGAAATGTGGCCTTTCTGGATGAAACTGTCCTCTTTTGGGGATAAAAGAGGTATTTGTGGGTGACAAGGTCCTATTTCCAGGGGGAAACCTGGTATTTCTTGGAGGAGATGTGATCTATTTGGGAGAAATGTGGCATGTCTGCAAGAAACTGTCCTATTTTGGGGATAAAACAGGTATCTGTGGGTGAAAAGGTCCTATTTGAAGGGGGAAAGCTGGTATTTCTTGGAGAAGATGTGATATATTTGGGAGAAATGTGGCATTTCTGGAAGAAACTGTCCTCTTTTGGGGATCAAAGAGGTATTTGTGGGTGACAATGTCCTATTTGAAGGGGGAAACCTGGTATTTCTTGGAGAAGATGTGATATATTTGGGAGAAATGTGGCATTTCTGGAAGAAACTGTCCTATTTAGGGGTTAAAACAGGTATTTGAGGGTGAAAAGTTCCTATTTGAAGGGGGAATCCTGGTATTTCTTGGAGAAGACGTGATATATTTGGGAGAAATCTGGAATTTCAGGAAGAAAATTTCCAATTTGAGGGATAAAAGAGGTATTTGTGGGTGAAAATGTCCTATTTGAAGGGGGAACCCTGGTATTTCTTGGAGAAGATGTGATATATTTGGGAGAAATCTGGCATTTCTGGAAGAAACTGTCCTCTTTTGGGATAAAAGAGGTATTTGTGGGTGAGAAGGTCCTATTTGAAGGAGGAAACCTGGTATTTCTTGGAGAAGATGTGATCTATTTGGGAGAAATCTGGCATTTCTGGAAGAAACTGTCCTATTTTGGGGATAAAAGAGGTATTTGTGGGTGACAAGGTCCTATTTGAAGGAGGAAACCTGGTATTTCTTGGAGAAGATGTGATCTATATGGGAGAAATGTGGCATTTCTGGAAGAAACTGTCCTCTTTTGGGGGTAAAACAGGTATTTGTGGGAGAAAAGGTCCTATTTGAAGGGGGAAACCTGGTATTTCTTGGAGAAGATGTGATATATTTGGGAGAAATGTGGCCTTTCCGGAAGAAACTGTCCTATTTTGGGGATCAAACAGGTATTTGTGGGTGAAAAGGTCCTATTTGAAGGGGGAAACATGGTATTTCTGGAAGAGATGTGATATATTTGGGAGAAATGTGGCCTTTCTGGAAGAAAATGTCCTATTTTGGGGATCAAACAGGTATTTGTGGGTGACAAGGTCCTATTTCCAGGGGGAGAGCTGGTATTTCTTGGAGAAGATGTGATATATTTGGGAGAAATGTGGCATTTCTGGAAGAAACTGTCCTCTTTTGGGGATAAAAGAGGTATTTGTGGGTGACAAGGTCCTATTTGAAGGGGGAAACCTGGTATTTCTTGGAGAAGATGTGATATATTTGGAAGTAATGTGGCATTTCTGGAAGAAACTGTCCTATTTAGGGGTTAAAACAGGTATTTGAGGGTGAAAAGTTCCTATTTGAAGGGGGAATCCTGGTATTTCTTGGAGAAGACGTGATATATTTGGGAGAAATCAGGAATTTCAGGAAGAAAATTTCCAATTTGAGGGATAAAAGAGGTATTTCTGGGTGAAAAGGTCCTTTTTGAAGGGGGAACCCTGGTATTTCTTGGAGAAGATGTGGTATATTACGGAGAAATCTGGCATTTCTGGAAGAAACTGTCCTCATTTGGGGATAAAAGAGGTATTTGTGGGTGAGAAGGTCCTATTTGAAGGAGGAAACCTGGTATTTCTTGGAGAAGATGTGATCTATTTGGGAGAAATGTGGCATTTCTGGAAGAAACTGTCCTATTTTGGTGATCAAACAGGTATTTGTGGGTGAAAAGGTCCTATTTGAAGGGGGAAACCTGGTATTTCTTGGGGAAGATGTGGTATATTTGGGAGAAATCTGGCATTTCTGGAAGAAACTGTCCTATTTTGGGGATAAAAGAGGTATTTGTGGGTGACAAGGTCCTATTTGAAGGACGAAACCTGGTATTTCTTGGAGAAGATGTGATCTATATGGGAGAAATGTGGCATTTCTGGAAGAAACTGTCCTCTTTTGGGGGTAAAACAGGTATTTGTGGGTGAAAAGGTCCTATTTGAAGGGGGAAACCTGGTATTTCTTGGAGAAGATGTGATATATTTGGGAGAAATGTGGCATTTCTGGAAGAAAAAGTCAAATTAGGCGGAGAAGGTTGGTATTTGTGGGGTAAAAGTTCCTATTTCCAGGGGGAACCCTGGTATTTCTTGGAGAAGATGTGGTATATTACGGTGAAATCTGGCATGTCTGGAAGAATCTGTCCTATTTTGGGGATAAAAGAGGTATTTGTGGGTGAAAAGGTCCTATTTGAAGGGGGAAAGGTGGTATTTCTTGGAGAAGATGTGATATATTTGGGAGAAATCAGGCATTTCTGGAAGAAACTGTCCTATTTTGGGGATCAAACAGGTATTTGTGGGTGAAAAGGTCCTATTTGAATGGGGAAAGGTGGTATTTCTTGGAGAAGATGTGATATATTTGGGAGAAATCTGGCATTTCTGGAAGAAACTGTCCTCTTTTGGGGATAAAAGAGGTATTTGTAGGTGAGAAGGTCCTATTTGAAGGAGGAAACCTGGTATTTCTTGGAGAAGATGTGATCTATTTGGGAGAAATGTGGCATTTCTGGAAGAAACTGTCCTATTTTGGGGATAAAAGAGGTATTTGTGGGTGACAAGGTCCTATTTGAAGGACGAAACCTGGTATTTCCTGGAGAAGATGTGATCTATATGGGAGAAATGTGGCATTTCTGGAAGAAACTGTCCTCTTTTTGGGGTAAAACAGGTATTTGTGGGTGAAAAGGTCCTATTTGAAGGGGGAAACCTGGTATTTCTTGGAGAAGATGTGATATATTTGGGAGAAATGTGGCCTTTCCGGAAGAAACTGTCCTCTTTTGGGGATAAAAGAGGTATTTGTGGGTGAAAAGGTCCTATTTGAAGGGGGAAACCTGCTATTTCTTGGAGAAGATGTGATATATTTGGGAGAAATGTGGCATTTCTGGAAGAAACTGTCCACATTTGGGGATAAAAGAGGTATTTGTGGGTGAAAAGGTCCTATTTGAAGGGGGAAACCTGGTATTTCTTGGAGAAGATGTGATATATTTTGGAGAAATGTGGCATTTCTGGAAGAAACTGTCCTCATTTGGGGATAAAAGAGGTATTTGAGGGAGAAAAGTACCTATTTCAAGGGGGAAACCTAGCATTTCTTGGAGAAGATGAGATATATTTGGGAGAAATCTGGCATTTCTGGAAGAAACTGTCCCCTTTGGGGAATAAAAGAGGTATTTGTTGGTGAAAAGGTCCTATTTCCAGAGGGAAACCTGGTATTTCTTGGAGAAGATGTGATATATTTGGGAGAAATGTGGCATGTCTGAAGAAAATGTGCAATCTGGGGGGAGAAGGCTGGTATTTGTGGGAGAAAAGGTCCTATTTCAGGTGGAATCCTGGTATTTCTTGGAGAAGATGTGATCTATTTGGGAGAAATGTGGCCTTTCTGGAAGAAACTGTCCTCTTTTGGGGATAAAAGAGGTATTTGTGGGTGACAGGGTCCTATTTGAAGGGGGAAAGCTGGTATTTCTTGGAGAAGATGTGATATATTTGGGAGAAATCTGGCATTTCTGGAAAAAAAAGTCCTATTTTGGGGATAAAACAGGTATTTGTCGGTGAAAATGTCCTATTTCAAGGGGGAAACGTGGTATTTCTTGGAGAAGATGAGATATATTTGGGAGAAATGTGGCCTTTCTGGAAGAAACTGTCGTATTTTGGGGATAAAACAGGTATTTGTGGGTGAAAAGGTCCTATTTCAAGGGGGAAACCTGGTATTTCTTGGAGAAGATGTGATCTATTTGGGAGAAATGTGGCATTTCTGGAAGAAACTGTCCTATTTTGGGGATCAAACAGGTATTTGTGGGTGAAAATGTCCTATTTCAAGGGGGAAACCTGGCATTTCTTGGAGAAGATGTGATATATTTGGGAGAAATCTGGCATTTCTGGAAGAAACTGTCCTCTTTTGGGGATAAAAGAGGTATTTGTGGGTGAAAAGGTCCTATTTCCAGGGGGAACCCTGGTATTTCTTGGAGAAGATGTCATAGATTTGGGAGAAATGTGGCATTTCTGGAAGAAAATGTGCAATCTGGGGGGAGAAGGCTGGTATTTGTGGGAGAAAAGGTCCTATTTCAGGTGGAATCCTGGTATTTCTTGGAGAAGATGTGATCTATTTGGGAGAAATGTGGCATTTAAGGAAGAAACTGTCCTCTTTTGGGGATAAAAGAGATATTTGTGGGTGAAAAGGTCCTATTTGAAGGGGGAAAGCTGGTATTTCTTGGAGAAGATGTGATATATTTGGGAGAAATGTGGCATTTCTGGAAGAAAAAGTCCTATTTTGGGGATAAAACAGGTATTTGTGGGTGAAAATGTCCTATTTGAAGGGGGAAACATGGTATTTCTTGGAGAAGATGTGATATATTTGGGAGAAATGTGGCCTTTCTGGAAGAAACTGTCCTATTTTGGGGATAAAAGAGGTATTTGTGGGTGAAAAGGTCCTATTTGAAGGGGGAAAGCTGGTATTTCTTGGAGAAGATGTGATATATTTGGGAGAAATGTGGCATTTCTGTAAGAAAAAGTCAAATTAGGCGGAGAAGGTTGGTATTTGAGGGTGACAAGTTCCTATTTCCAGGGGGAACCCTGGTATTTCTTGGAGAAGATGTGGTATATTACGGAGAAATCTGGCATGTCAGGAAGAAACTGTCCTCTTTCGGGAATAAAACAGGTATTTGTGGGTGAAAAGTTCCTATTTGAAGGGGGAAAGGTGGTATTTCTTGGAGAAGATGTGATATATTTGGGAGAAATGTGGCATTTCTGGAAGAAACTGTCCTATTTTGGCGATCAAACAGGTATTTGTGGGTGAAAAGGTCCTATTTGAAGGGGGAAAGGTGGTATTTCTTGGAGAAGATGTGATCTATTTGGGAGAAATGTGGCATTTCTGGAAGAAAATGTCCTCTTTTGGGGATAAAAGAGGTATTTGTGGGTGACAAGGTCCTATTTGAAGGACGAAACCTGGTATTTCTTGGAGAAGATGTGATCTATATGGGAGATATGTGGCATTTCTGGAAGAAACTGTCCTCTTTTGGGGGTAAAACAGGTATTTGTGGGTGAAAAGGTCCTATTTGAAGGGGGAAAGGTGGTATTTCTTGGAGAAGATGTGATATAGTTGGGAGAAATGTGGCATGTCAGGAAGAAACTGTCCTATTTTGGGGATAAAAGAGGTATTTGTGGGTGAAAAGGTCCTATTTGAAGGGGGAAACCTGGTATTTCTTGGAGAAGATGTGATATATTTGGGAGAAATGTGGCATTTCTGGAAGAAAAAGTCAAATTTTGGGGATCAAACAGGTATTTGTGGGTGAAAAGGTCCTATTTGAAGGGGGAAACGTGGTATTTCTTGGAGAAGATGTGATCTATTTGGGAGAAATCTGGCATTTCTGGAAGAAACTGTCGTCTTTTGGGGATAAAAGAGGTATTTGTGGGTGACAAGGTCCTATTTGAAGGACGAAACCTGGTATTTCTTGGAGAAGATGTGATATATTTGGGAGAAATGTGGCCTTTCTGGAAGAAACTGTCCTCTTTTGGGGATCAAACAGGTATTTGTGGGTGAAAAGCTGCTATTTCCAGGGGGAGAGCTGGTATTTCTTGGAGAAGATGCTCTATATTTGGGAGAAATGTGGCATTTCTGGAAGAAACTGTCCTATTTTGGGGATAAAACAGGTATTTGTGGGTGAAAAGGTCCTTTTTGAAGGGGGAAACCTGCTATTTCTTGGAGAAGATGTGATATATTTGGGAGAAACTTGGCATTTCTGGAGGAAACTGTCCTCATTTGGGGATAAAAGAGGTATTTGTGGGTGAAAAGGTCCTTTTTGAAGGGGGAAACCTGGTATTTCTTGGAGAAGATGTGATATATTTGGGAGAAATGTGGCATTTCTGGAAGAAACTGTCCTCTTTTGGGGATAAAACAGGTATTTGAGGGTGAAAAGTTCCTATTTGAAGGGGGAAACCTGGTATTTCTTGGAGAAGACGTGAAATATTTGGGAGAAATCTGGAATTTCTGGAAGATAATTTCCCATTTGAGGGATAAAACAGGTATTTGTGGGTGAAAAGGTCGTATTGGAAGGGGGAACCCTGGTATTTCTTGAAGAAGATGTGATATATTTGGGAGAAATCTGGCATTTCTGGAAGAAACTGTCCTCTTTTGGGGATAAAAGAGGTATTTGTGGGTGACAAGGTCCTATTTGAAGGAGGAAACCTGGTATTTCTTGGAGAAGATGTGCTATATTTGGGAGAAATCTGGCATTTCTGGAAGAAACTGTCCTATTTTGGGGATCAAACAGGTATTTGTCGGTGAAAATGTCCTATTTGAAGGGGGAAACCTGGCATTTCTTGGAGAAGATGTGATATATTAGGGAGAAATGTGGCCTTTCTGGAAGAAACTGTCTTCTTTTGGGGACAAAAGAGGTATTTGTGGGTGAAAAGGTCCTATTTGAAGGGGGAAAGCTGGTATTTCTTGGAGAAGATATGATCTATTTGGGAGAAATGTGGCATTTAAGGAAGAAACTGTCCTCTTCTGGGGATAAAAGAGGTATTTGTGGGTGAGAAGGTCCTATTTGAAGGGGGAAACCTGGTATTTCTTGGAGAAGATGCTCTATATTTGGGAGAAATGTGGCATTTCTGGAAGAAAAAGTCCTATTTTTGGGATAAAACAGGTATTTGTGGGTGAAAATGTCCTATTTCAAGGGGGAAACCTGGTATTTCTTGGAGAAGGTGAGATATATTTGGGAGAAATGTGGCATGTCAGGAAGAAACTGTCCTCTTTTGGGGATAAAACAGGTATTTGTGGGTGAAAAGGTCCTATTTGAAGGGGGAAACCTGGTATTTCTTGGAGAGGATGTGATATATTTGGGAGAAATGTGGCATTTCTGGAAGAAAAAGTCAAATTTGGCGGAGAAGGTTGGTATTTGTGGGTGAAAAGTTCCTATTTCCAGGGGGAACCCTGGTATTTCTTGGAGAAGATGTGGTATATTACGAAGAAATCTGGCATGCCAGGAAGAAACTGTCCTCTTCTGGGGATAAAACAGGTATTTGTGGGTGAAAAGGTCCTATTTGAAGGGGGAAAGGTGGTATTTCTTGGAGAAGATGGGATATATTTGGGAGAAATCTGGCATTTCTGGAAGAAACTGTCCTATTTTGGGGATCAAACAGGTATTTGTGGGTGAAAAGGTCCTATTTGAAGGGGGAAAGGTGGTATTTCTTGGAGAAGATGTGATATATTTGGGAGAAATGTGGCATTTCTGGAAGAAACTATCCTCTTTTGGGGATAAAAGAGGTATTTGTGGGTGAAAAGGTCCTATTTGAAGGGGGAAAGCTGGTATTTCTTGGAGAAGATGTGATATATTTGGGAGAAATCTGGCATTTCTGGAAGAAACTGTCCTCTTTTGGGGATAAAAGAGGTATTTGTGGGTGACAAGGACCTATTTGAAGGAGGAAACCTGGTATTTCTTGGAGAAGATGTGATATATTCGGGAGAAATCTGGCATGTCAGGAAGAAACTGTCCTATTTTGGGGATAAAAGAGGTATTTGTGGGTGAAAAGGTCCTATTTGAAGGGGGAAAGCTGGTATTTCTTGGAGAAGATATGATCTATTTGGGAGAAATGTGGCATTTAAGGAAGAAACTGTCCTCTTTTTGGGATAAAAGAGGTATTTGTGGGTGACAAGGTCCTATTTGAAGGGGGAAACCTGGTATTTCTTGGAGAAGATGCTCTATATTTGGGAGAAATGTGGCATTTCTGGAAGAAAAAGTCCTATTTTGGGGATAAAACAGGTATTTGTGGGTGAAAATGTCCTATTTCAAGGGGGAAACCTGGTATTTCTTGGAGAAGGTGAGATATATTTGGGAGAAATGTGGCATGTCAGGAAGAAACTGTCCTCTTTTGGGGATAAAACAGGTATTTGTGGGTGAAAAGGTCCTATTTGAAGGGGGAAACCTGGTATTTCTTGGAGAGGATGTGATATATTTGGGAGAAATGTGGCATTTCTGGAAGAAAAAGTCAAATTTGGCGGAGAAGGTTGGTATTTGTGGGTGAAAAGTTCCTATTTCCAGGGGGAACACTGGTATTTCTTGGAGAAGATGTGGTATATTACGAAGAAATCTGGCATGCCAGGAAGAAACTGTCCTCTTCTGGGGATAAAACAGGTATTTGTGGGTGAAAAGGTCCTATTTGAAGGGGGAAAGGTGGTATTTCTTGGAGAAGATGGGATATATTTGGGAGAAATGTGGCATTTCTGGAAGAAAGTGTCCTATTTTGGGGATCAAACAGGTATTTGTGGGTGAAAAGGTCCTATTTGAAGGGGGAAAGGTGGTATTTCTTGGAGAAGATGTGATATATTTGGGGAGAAATGTGGCATTTCTGGAAGAAACTGTCCTCTTTTGGGGATAAAAGAGGTATTTGTGGGTGAAAAGGTCCTATTTGAAGGGGGAAAGCTGGTATTTCTTGGAGAAGATGTGATATATTTGGGAGAAATCTGGCATTTCTGGAAGAAACTGTCCTCTTTTGGGGATAAAAGAGGTATTTGTGGGTGACAAGGACCTATTTGAAGGAGGAAACCTGGTATTTCTTGGAGAAGATGTGATATATTCGGGAGAAATCTGGCATGTCAGGAAGAAACTGTCCTATTTTGGGATAAAAGAGGTATTTGTGTGTGAAAAGGTCCTATTTGAAGGGGGGAAACGTGGTATTTCTTGGAGAAGATGTGATATATTTGGGAGAAATGTGGCCTTTCTGGATGAAACTGTCCTCTTTTGGGGATAAAAGAGGTATTTGTGGGTGAAAAGGTCCTATTTGAAGGGGGAAACCTGGCATTTCTTGGAGAAGATGTGATCTATTTGGGAGAAATGTGGCATTTCTGGAAGAAACTGTCCTATTTTGGGGATGAAACAGGTATTTGTGTTTGAAATGTACTATTTGAAGGGGGAAACCTGGTCTTTCTTGGAGAAGATGAGATATATTTGGGAGAAATGTGGCATTTCTGGAAGAAACTGTCGTCTTTTGGGGATAAAAGAGGTATTTGTGGGTGACAATGTCCTATTTGAAGGGGGAAACCTGGTATTTCTTGGAGAAGATGTGATATATTTGGGAGAAATGTGGCATTTCTGGAAGAAACTGTCCTATTTAGGGGTTAAAACAGGTATTTGAGGGTGAAAAGTTCCTATTTGAAGGGGGAATCCTGGTATTTCTTGGAGAAGACGTGATATATTTGGGAGAAATGTGGCATTTCTGGAAGAAAATTTCCAATTTCAGGGATAAAAGAGGTATTTCTGGGTGAAAAGGTCCTATTTGAAGGGGGAACCCTGGTATTTCTTGGAGAAGATGTGGTATATTACGGAGAAATCTGGCATTTCTGGAAGAAACTGTCCTCATTTGGGGATAAAAGAGGTATTTGTGGGTGAGAAGGTCCTATTTGAAGGAGGAAACCTGGTATTTCTTGGAGAAGATGTGATCTATTTGGGAGAAATGTGGCATTTCTGGAAGAAACTGTCCTATTTTGGTGATCAAACAGGTATTTGTGGGTGAAAAGGTCCTATTTGAAGGGGGAAACCTGGTATTTCTTGGGGAAGATGTGGTATATTTGGGAGAAATCTGGCATTTCTGGAAGAAACTGTCCTATTTTGGGGATAAAAGAGGTATTTGTGGGTGACAAGGTCCTATTTGAAGGACGAAACCTGGTATTTCTTGGAGAAGATGTGATCTATATGGGAGAAATGTGGCATTTCTGGAAGAAACTGTCCTCTTTTGGGGGTAAAACAGGTATTTGTGGGTGAAAAGTTCCTATTTGAAGGGGGAAAGCTGGTATTTCTTGGAGAAGATGTGATATATTTGGGAGAAATGTGGCATTTCTGGAAGAAAAAGTCAAATTAGGCGGAGAAGGTTGGTATTTGTGGGGTAAAAGTTCCTATTTCCAGGGGGAACCCTGGTATTTCTTGGAGAAGATGTGGTATATTACGGAGAAATCTGGCATGTCTGGAAGAATCTGTCCTATTTTGGGGATAAAAGAGGTATTTGTGGGTGAAAAGGTCCTATTTGAAGGGGGAAAGGTGGTATTTCTTGGAGAAGATGTGATATATTTGGGAGAAATCAGGCATTTCTGGAAGAAACTGTCCTCTTTTGGGGATCGTGAAAAGGTCCTATTTGAATGGGGAAAGGTGGTATTTCTTGGAGAAGATGTGATATATTTGGGAGAAATCTGGCATTTCTGGAAGAAACTGTCCTCTTTTGGGGATAAAAGAGGTATTTGTAGGTGAGAAGGTCCTATTTGAAGGAGGAAACCTGGTATTTCTTGGAGAAGATGTGATCTATTTGGGAGAAATCTGGCATTTCTGGAAGAAACTGTCCTATTTTGGGGATAAAAGAGGTATTTGTGGGTGACAATGTCCTATTTGAAGGACGAAACCTGGTATTTCTGGAGAAGATGTGATCTATATGGGAGAAATGTGGCATTTCTGGAAGAAACTGTCCTCTTTTTGGGGTAAAACAGGTATTTGTGGGTGAAAAGGTCCTATTTGAAGGGGGAAACCTGGTATTTCTTGGAGAAGATGTGATATATTTGGGAGAAATGTGGCCTTTCCGGAAGAAACTGTCCTCTTTTGGGGATAAAAGAGGTATTTGTGGGTGAAAAGGTCCTATTTGAAGGGGGGAAACCTGCTATTTCTTGGAGAAGATGTGATATATTTTGGAGAAATGTGGCATGTCAGGAAGAAAGTGTCCTATTTTGGGGATCAAACAGGTATTTGTGGGTGAAAAGGTCCTATTTGAAGGGGGAAAGCTGGTATTTCTTGGAAGAGATGTGATATATTTGGAGAAATGTGGCCTTTCTGGAAGAAAATGTCCTATTTTGGGGATCAAACAGGTATTTGTGGGTGACAAGGTCCTATTTCCAGGGGGAGAGCTGGTATTTCTTGGAGAAGATGTGATATATTTGGGAGAAATGTGGCATTTCTGGAAGAAACTGTCCACATTGGGGATAAAAGAGGTATTTGTGGGTGAAAAGGTCCTATTTGAAGGGGGGAAACCTGGTATTTCTTGGAGAAGATGTGATATATTTTGGAGAAATGTGGCATTTCTGGAAGAAACTGTCCTCATTTGGGGATAAAAGAGGTATTTGAGGGTGAAAAGTTCCTATTTCAAGGGGGGAAACCTAGCATTTCTTGGAGAAGATGTGATCTATTTGGGAGAAATGTTGCATTTCTGGAAGAAACTGTCCCCTTTGGGGAATAAAAGAGGTATTTGTTGGTGAAAAGGTCCTATTTCCAGAGGGAAACCTGGTATTTCTTGGAGAAGATGTGATATATTTGGGAGAAATGTGGCATGTCTGAAGAAAATGTGCAATCTGGGGGGAGAAGGCTGGTATTTGTGGGAGAAAAGGTCCTATTTCAGGTGGAATCCTGGTATTTCTTGGAGAAGATGTGATATATTTGGGAGAAATGTGGCATTTCTGGAAGAAAAAGTCAAATTTGGCGGAGAAGGTTGGTATTTGTGGGGGAAAAGTTCCTATTTCCAGGGGGAACCCTGGTATTTCTTGGAGAAGATGTGGTATATTACGGAGAAATCTGGCATGTCAGGAAGAAACTGTCCTCTTTTGGGGATAAAACAGGTATTTGTGGGTGAAAAGGTCCTATTTGAAGGGGGGAAAGGTGGTATTTCTTGGAGAAGATATGATATATTTGGGGAGAAATGTGGCATTTCTGGAAGAAACTGTCCTATTTTGGCGATCAAACAGGTATTTGTGGGTGAAAAGGTCCTATTTGAAGGGGGAAAGCTGGTATTTCTTGGAGAAGATGTGATCTATTTGGGAGAAATCTGGCATTTCTGGATGAAACTGTCCTATTTTGGGGATAAAAAGAGGTATTTGTGGGTGACAAGGTCCTATTTGAAGGAGGAAACCTGGCATTTCTTGGAGAAGATGTGATAAATTTGGGAGAAATGTGGCATTTCTGGAAGAAACTGTCCTCTTCTGGGGATAAAAGAGGTATTTGAGGGTGAAAAGGTCCTATTTCCAGGGGGAAACCTGATATTTCTTGGAGAAGATGTGATATATTTGGGAGAAATGTGGCATTTCTGGAAGAAAAAGTTAAATTTGGGGGGAGAAGGCTGGTATTTGTGGGTGAAAAGTTCCTATTTGAAGGGGGGAACCCTGTTATTTCTTGGAGAAGATGTGGTATATTTCGGAGAAATGTGGCATTTCTGGAAGAAACTGTCCTCTTTTGGGGATCAAACAGGTATTTGTGGGTGAAAAGGTCCTATTTGAAGGCGGGAAAGGTGGTATTTCTTGGAGAAGATGTGATATATTTGGGAGAAATGTGGCCTTTCTGGAAGAAACTGTCCTCTTTTGGGGATAAAAGAGGTATTTGTGGGTGAAAAGGTCCTATTTGAAGGGGGGAAAGCTGGTATTTCTTGGAGAAGATGCTCTATATTTGGGAGAAATGTGGCATGTCTGGAAGAAACTGTCCTCTTTTGGGGATAAAAGAGGTATTTGTGGGTGAAAAGGTCCTATTCGAAGGGGGAAACCTGGTATTTCTTGGAGAAGACGTGATGTATTTGGGAGAAATCTGGAATTTCAGAAAGAAAATTTCCAATTTGAGGGATAAAAGAGGTATTTGTGGGTGAAAAGTTCCTATTTGAAGGGGTAACCCTGGTATTTCTTGGAGAAGATGTGATATATTTGGGAGAAATGTGGCATTTCTGGAAGAAACTGTCCTATTTTGGGGATAAAAGAGGAATTTGTGGGTGACAATGACCTATTTGAAGGGGGAAACCTGGTATTTCGTGGAGAAGATGGGATATATTTGGGAGAAATCTGGCATTTCTGGAAGAAACTGTCCTCTTTTGGGATAAAACAGGTATTTGTGGGTGAAAAGGTCCTTTTTGAAGGGGGGAAAGGTGGTATTTCTTGGAGAAGATGTGATATATTTGGGAGAAATGTGGCATTTCTGGAAGAAACTGTCCTCTTTTGGGGATAAAAGAGGTATTTGTGGGTGACAAGGTCCTATTTGAAGGGGGAACCCTGGTATTTCTTGGAGGAGATGTGATCTATTTGGGAGAAATGTGGCATATCTGCAAGAAACTGTCCTATTTTGGGGATAAAACAGGTATCTGTGGGTGAAAAGGTCCTATTTGAAGGGGGAAACCTGGTATTTCTTGGAGAAGATGTGATATATTTGGGAGAAATGTGGCATTTCTGGAAGAAACTGTCCTCTTTTGGGGATCAAAGAGGTATTTGTGCGTGACAATGTCCTATTTGAAGGGGGAAACCTGGTATTTCTTGGAGAAGATGTGATATATTTGGGAGAAATGTGGCCTTTCTGGAAGAAAATATCAAATTTTGGGATAAAAGAGGTATTTGTGGGTGAAAAGGTCCTATTTGAAGGGGGGAAAGCTGGTATTTCTTGGAGAAGATATGATATATTTGGGAGAAACCTGGCATTTCTGGAAGAAACTGTCCTCTTTTGGGATAAAACACGTATTTGTGGGTGAAAAGGTCCTATCTGAAGGGGGAAACGTGGTATTTCTTGGAGAAGATGTGATATATTTGGGAGAAATGTGGCATTTCTGGAAGAAACTGACGTATTTTGGGGATAAAAGAGGTATTTGTGGGTGAAAAGGTCCTATTTGAAGGGGGGGAAACATGGTATTTCTTGGAGAAGATGTGATATATTTGGGAGAAATGTGGCATGTCAGGAAGAAACTGTCCTATTTTGGCGATAAAACAGGTATTTGTGGGTGAAAAGGTCCTATTTGAAGGGGGAAACCTGCTATTTCTTGGAGAAGATGTGATATATTTGGGAGAAATGTGGCATGTCAGGAAGAAACTGTCCTCTTTTGGGGATCAAAGAGGTATTTGTGGGTGACAATGTCCTATTTGAAGGGGGAAACCTGGTATTTCTTGGAGAAGATGTGATATATTTCGGAGAAATGTGGCCTTTCTGGTAGAAACTGTCCTATTTTGGGGATCAAACAGGTATTTGTGGGTGACAAGGTCCTATTTGAAGGGGGGGAAAGCTGGTATTTCTTGGAGAAGATGTGATATATTTGGGAGAAATCTGGCATTTCTGGAAGAAACTGTCCTCTTTTGGGGATCAAAGAGGTATTTGTGGGTGAAAAGGTCCTATCTGAAGGGGGGAAACGTGGTATTTCTTGAAGAAGATGTGATATATTTTGGGAGAAATGTGGCATTTCTGGAAGAAACTGTCCTCTTTTGGGGATAAAAGAGGTATTTGTGGGTGAAAAGGTCCTATTTGAAGGGGGAAACCTGGTATTTCTTGGAGATGATGTGATATATTTGGGAGAAATGTGGCATTTCTGGAAGAAACTGTCCTCATTTGGGGATAAAAGAGGTATTTGAGGGTGGAAAAGTTCCTATTTGAAGGGGGGAAACCTGGTAGTTCTTGGAGAAGACGCGATATAGTTATGAGAAATATGGAATTTCAGGAAGAAAATTTCCAATTTGAGGGATAAAAGAGGTATTTGTGGGTGAAAAGTTCCTCTTTGAAGGGGGAAACCTGGTATTTCGTGGAGAAGATGTGATAAATTTTTGAGAAATCTGGCATTTCTGGAAGAAACTGTCCTCTTTTGGGGATAAAAGATGTATTTGTGGGTGACAAGGTCCTGTTTGAAGGGGGAACCCTGGTATTTCTTGGAGAAGATGCTCTATATTTGGGAGAAATGTGGCATTTCTGGAAGAAAAAGTCCTATTTTGGGGATAAAACAGGTATTTGTCGGTGAAAAAGTCCTATTTCAAGGGGAAAGATGGTAATTCTTGGGGAAGATGTGGTATATTTCGGAGAAATGTGCATTTCTGGAAGAAACTGTCCTCCTTTGGGGATCAAACAGGTATTTGTGGGTGAAAAGGTCCTATTTGAAGGGGGAAAGCTGGTATTTCTTGGAGAAGATGTGATCTATTTGGGAGAAATGTGGCCTTTCTGGATGAAACTGTCCTCTTTTGGGGATAAAAGAGGTATTTGTGGGTGAAAAGTTCCTATTTGAAGGGGGAAAGCTGGTATTTCTTGGAGAAGATGTGATCTATTTGGGAGAAATGTGGCATTTCTGGAAGAAACTGTCCTCTTTTGGGGATAAAACAGGTATTTGTGGGTGAAAAGGTTCTATTTGAAGGGGGGAAACCTGTTATTTCTTGGAGAAGATGTGATATATTTGGGAGAAATGTGGCATTTCTGGAAGAAACTGTCCTATTTTGGGGATCAAACAGGTATTTGTGGGTGAAAAGGTCCTATTTGAAGGGGGGAAACGTGGTATTTCTTGGAGAAGATGTGATCTATTTGGGAGAAATGTGGCATGTCAGGAAGAAACTGTCCTATTTTGGGGATAAAAGAGGTATTTGTGGGTGAAAAGGTCCTATTTGAAGGGGGAACCCTGGTATTTCTTGGAGAAGATGTGATATATTTGGGAGAAATGTGGCCTTTCTGGATGAAACTGTCCTCTTTTGGGGATAAAAGAGGTATTTGTGGGTGAAAAGGTCCTATTTGAAGAAGGAAAACTGGTATTTCTTGGAGAAGATGCTCTATATTTGGGAGAAATCTGGCATTTCTGGAAGAAACTGTCCTATTTTGGGGATGAAACAGGTATTTGTGTTTGAAAAGGTCCTATTTGAAGGGGAAAGCTGGTCTTTCTTGGAGAAGATGTGATATATTTGGGAGAAATCTGGCATTTCTGGAAGAAACTGTCCTATTTTGGGGATAAAAGAGGTATTTGTGGGTGAAAAGGTCCTATTTGAAGGGGGAAACCTGGTATTTCTTGGAGAAGATGTGATCTATTTGGGAGAAATGTGGCATTTCTGAAGAAACTGTCCTCATTTGGGGATAAAAAGAGGTATTTGTGTGTTAAAAGGTCCTATTTGAAGGGGGGAAACGTGGTATTTCTTGGAGAAGATGTGATATATTTGGAAGTAATGTGGCATTTCTGGAAGAAACTGTCCTATTTAGGGGTTAAAACAGGTATTTGAGGGTGAAAAGTTCCTATTTGAAGGGGGAAACCTGGTATTTAAGCTGGTATTTCTTGGAGAAGATGTGATATATTTGGGGAGAAATGTGGCATTTCTGGAAGAAACTGTCCTCTTTTGGGGATAAAAGAGGTATTTGTGGGTGAGAAGGTCCTATTTGAAGGAGGAAACCTGGTATTTCTTGGAGAAGATGTGATCTATTTGGGAGAAATGTGGCATTTCTGGAAGAAACTGTCCTATTTTGGGGATGAAACAGGTATTTGTGGGTGAAAAGGTCCTATTTCAAGGGGGAAGCGTGGTATTTCTTGGAGAAGATGTGATATATTTGGGAGAAATGTGGCATGTCAGGAAGAAACTGTCCTATTTTGGGGATAAAAGAGGTATTTGTGTGTGAAAAGGTCCTATTTGAAGGGGGAAAGCTGGTATTTCTTGGAGAAGATGTGATATATTTGGGAGAAATGTGGCCTTTCTGGATGAAACTGTCCTCTTTTGGGGATAAAAGAGGTATTTGTGGGTGAAAAGGTCCTATTTGAAGGGGGAAACCTGGCATTTCTTGGAGAAGATGTGATATATTTGGGAGAAATGTGGCATTTCTGGAAGAAAAAGTCAAATTTGGGGGATGAAGGCTGGTATTTGTGGGTGACAATGTCCTATTTGAAGGGGGAAACCTGGTATTTCTTGGAGAAGATGTGGTATATTTCGGAGAAATGTGGCATTTCTGGAAGAAACTGTCCTCTTTTGGGGATCAAACAGGTATTTGTGGGTGAAAAGGTCCTATTTGAAGGGGGAAAGGTGGTATTTCTTGGAGAAGATGTGATATATTTGGGAGAAATCTGGCATTTCTGGAAGAAACTGTCCTCTTTTGGGGATAAAAGAGGTATTTGTGGGTGAAAAGGTCCTATTTGAAGGGGGAAAGCTGGTATTTCTTGGAGAAGATGTGATATATTTGGGAGAAATCTGGCATGTCTGGAAGAAACTGTCCTCTTTTGGGGATAAAAGAGGTATTTGTGGGTGAAAAGGTCCTATTTGAAGGGGGAAACCTGGTATTTCTTGGAGAAGACGTGATGTATTTGGGAGAAATCTGGAATTTCAGAAAGAAAATTTCCAATTTGAGGGATAAAAGAGGTATTTGTGGGTGAAAAGTTCCTATTTGAAGGGGGAACCCTGTTATTTCTTGGAGAAGATGTGATATATTTGGGAGAAATGTGGCATTTCTGGAAGAAACTGTCCTATTTTGGGGATAAAAGAGGTATTTGTGGGTGACAATGACCTATTTGAAGGGGGAAACCTGGTATTTCGTGGAGAAGATGGGATATATTTCGGAGAAATGTGGCATTTCTGGAAGAAACTGTCCTCTTTTGGGGATCAAACAGGTATTTGTGGGTGAAAAGTTCCTATTTGAAGGGGGAACCCTGTTATTTCTTGGAGAAGATGTGATATATTTGGGAGAAATCTGGCATTTCTGGAAGAAACTGTCCTCTTTTGGGGATAAAAGAGGTATTTGTGGGTGAAAAGGTCCTATTTGAAGGGGGAAAGCTGGTATTTCTTGGAGAAGATGTGATATATTTGGGAGAAATGTGGCATGTCTGGAAGAAACTGTCCTCTTTTGGGGATAAAAGAGGTATTTGTGGGTGAAAAGGTCCTATTCGAAGGGGGAAACCTGGTATTTCTTGGAGAAGACGTGATGTATTTGGGAGAAATCTGGAATTTCAGAAAGAAAATTTCCAATTTGAGGGATAAAAGAGGTATTTGTGGGTGAAAAGTTCCTATTTGAAGGGGTAACCCTGGTATTTCTTGGAGAAGATGTGATATATTTGGGAGAAATGTGGCATTTCTGGAAGAAACTGTCCTATTTTGGGGATAAAAGAGGAATTTGTGGGTGACAATGACCTATTTGAAGGGGGAAACCTGGTATTTCGTGGAGAAGATGGGATATATTTGGGAGAAATGTGGCATTTCTGGAAGAAACTGTCCTCTTTTGGGGATAAAACAGGTATTTGTGGGTGAAAAGGTCCTTTTTGAAGGGGAAAAGGTGGTATTTCTTGGAGAAGATGTGATATATTTGGGAGAAATGTGGCATTTCTGGAAGAAACTGTCCTCTTTTGGGGATAAAAGAGGTATTTGTGGGTGATAAGGTCCTATTTGAAGGGGGAACCCTGGTATTTCTTGGAGGAGATGTGATCTATTTGGGAGAAATGTGGCATGTCTGCAAGAAACTGTCCTATTTTGGGGATAAAACAGGTATCTGTGGGTGAAAAGGTCCTATTTGAAGGGGGAAACCTGGTATTTCTTGGAGAAGATGTGATATATTTGGGAGAAATGTGGCATTTCTGGAAGAAACTGTCCTCTTTTGGGGATCAAAGAGGTATTTGTGGGTGACAATGTCCTATTTGAAGGGGGAAACCTGGTATTTCTTGGAGAAGATGTGATATATTTGGGAGAAATGTGGCCTTTCTGGAAGAAAATATCAAATTTTGGGGATAAAAGAGGTATTTGTGGGTGAAAAGGTCCTATTTGAAGGGGGAAAGCTGGTATTTCTTGGAGAAGATATGATATATTTGGGAGAAACCTGGCATTTCTGGAAGAAACTGTCCTCTTTTGGGGATAAAACACGTATTTGTGGGTGAAAAGGTCCTATCTGAAGGGGGAAACGTGGTATTTCTTGGAGAAGATGTGATATATTTGGGAGAAATGTGGCATTTCTGGAAGAAACTGACGTATTTTGGGGATAAAAGAGGTATTTGTGGGTGAAAAGGTCCTATTTGAAGGGGGAAACATGGTATTTCTTGGAGAAGATGTGATATATTTGGGAGAAATGTGGCATGTCAGGAAGAAACTGTCCTATTTTGGCGATAAAACAGGTATTTGTGGGTGAAAAGGTCCTATTTGAAGGGGGAAACCTGCTATTTCTTGGAGAAGATGTGATATATTTGGGAGAAATGTGGCATGTCAGGAAGAAACTGTCCTCTTTTGGGGATCAAAGAGGTATTTGTGGGTGACAATGTCCTATTTGAAGGGGGAAACCTGGTATTTCTTGGAGAAGATGTGATATATTTCGGAGAAATGTGGCCTTTCTGGTAGAAACTGTCCTATTTTGGGGATCAAACAGGTATTTGTGGGTGACAAGGTCCTATTTGAAGGGGGAAAGCTGGTATTTCTTGGAGAAGATGTGATATATTTGGGAGAAATCTGGCATTTCTGGAAGAAGCTGTCCTCTTTTGGGGATCAAAGAGGTATTTGTGGGTGAAAAGGTCCTATCTGAAGGGGGAAACGTGGTATTTCTTGAAGAAGATGTGATATATTTGGGAGAAATGTGGCATTTCTGGAAGAAACTGTCCTCTTTTGGGGATAAAAGAGGTATTTGTGGGTGAAAAGGTCCTATTTGAAGGGGGAAACCTGGTATTTCTTGGAGAAGATGTGATATATTTGGGAGAAATGTGGCATTTCTGGAAGAAACTGTCCTCATTTGGGGATAAAAGAGGTATTTGAGGGTGAAAAGTTCCTATTTGAAGGGGGAAACCTGGTAGTTCTTGGAGAAGACGTGATATAGTTATGAGAAATATGGAATTTCAGGAAGAAAATTTCCAATTTGAGGGATAAAACAGGTATTTGTGGGTGAAAAGTTCCTCTTTGAAGGGGGAAACCTGGTATTTCGTGGAGAAGATGTGATAAATTTTTGAGAAATCTGGCATTTCTGGAAGAAACTGTCCTCTTTTGGGGATAAAAGATGTATTTGTGGGTGACAAGGTCCTGTTTGAAGGGGGAACCCTGGTATTTCTTGGAGAAGATGCTCTATATTTGGGAGAAATGTGGCATTTCTGGAAGAAAAAGTCCTATTTTGGGGATAAAACAGGTATTTGTCGGTGAAAAGGTCCTATTTCAAGGGGGAAAGATGGTAAATCTTGGGGAAGATGTGGTATATTTCGGAGAAATGTGGCATTTCTGGAAGAAACTGTCCTCTTTTGGGGATCAAACAGGTATTTGTGGGTGAAAAGGTCCTATTTGAAGGGGGAACCCTGGTATTTCTTGGAGAAGATGTGATCTATTTGGGAGAAATGTGGCCTTTCTGGATGAAACTGTCCTCTTTTGGGGATAAAAGAGGTATTTGTGGGTGAAAAGGTCCTATTTGAAGGGGGAAAGCTGGTATTTCTTGGAGAAGATGTGATCTATTTGGGAGAAATGTGGCATTTCTGGAAGAAACTGTCCTCTTTTGGGGATAAAACAGGTATTTGTGGGTGAAAAGGTTCTATTTGAAGGGGGAAACCTGTTATTTCTTGCAGAAGATGTGATATATTTGGGAGAAATGTGGCATTTCTGGAAGAAACTGTCCTATTTTGGGGATCAAACAGGTATTTGTGGGTGAAAAGTTCCTATTTGAAGGGGGAAACCTGGTATTTAAGCTGGTATTTCTTGGAGAAGATGTGATATATTTGGGAGAAATGTGGCATTTCTGGAAGAAACTGTCCTCTTTTGGGGATAAAAGAGGTATTTGTGGGTGAGAAGGTCCTATTTGAAGGAGGAAACCTGGTATTTCTTGGAGAAGATGTGATCTATTTGGGAGAAATGTGGCATTTCTGGAAGAAACTGTCCTATTTTGGGGATGAAACAGGTATTTGTGGGTGAAAAGGTCCTATTTCAAGGGGGAAACGTGGTATTTCTTGGAGAAGATGTGATATATTTGGGAGAAATGTGGCATGTCAGGAAGAAACTGTCCTATTTTGGGGATAAAAGAGGTATTTGTGTGTGAAAAGGTCCTATTTCAAGCGGGAAAGCTGGTATTTCTTGGAGAAGATGTGATATATTTGGGAGAAATGTGGCCTTTCTGGATGAAACTGTCCTCTTTTGGGGATAAAAGAGGTATTTGTGGGTGAAAAGGTCCTATTTGAAGGGGGAAACCTGGCATTTCTTGGAGAAGATGTGATATATTTGGGAGAAATGTGGCATTTCTGGAAGAAAAAGTCAAATTTGGGGGATGAAGGCTGGTATTTGTGGGTGACAATGTCCTATTTGAAGGGGGAAACCTGGTATTTCTTGGAGAAGATGTGGTATATTTCGGAGAAATGTGGCATGTCAGGAAGAAACTGTCCTCTTTTGGGGATCAAACAGGTATTTGTGGGTGAAAAGGTCCTATTTGAAGGGGGAAAGGTGGTATTTCTTGGAGAAGATGTGATATATTTGGGAGAAATCTGGCATTTCTGGAAGAAACTGTCCTCTTTTGGGGATAAAAGAGGTATTTGTGGGTGAAAAGGTCCTATTTGAAGGGGGAAACCTGGTATTTCTTGGAGAAGATGTGATATATTTGGGAGAAATCTGGCATGTCTGGAAGAAACTGTCCTCTTTTGGGGATAAAAGAGGTATTTGTGGGTGAAAAGGTCCTATTTGAAGGGGGAAACCTGGTATTTCTTGGAGAAGACGTGATGTATTTGGGAGAAATCTGGAATTTCAGAAAGAAAATTTCCAATTTGAGGGATAAAAGAGGTATTTGTGGGTGAAAAGTTCCTATTTGAAGGGGGAACCCTGTTATTTCTTGGAGAAGATGTGATATATTTGGGAGAAATGTGGCATTTCTGGAAGAAACTGTCCTATTTTGGGGATAAAAGAGGTATTTGTGGGTGACAATGACCTATTTGAAGGGGGAAACCTGGTATTTCGTGGAGAAGATGTGATATATTTGGGAGAAATGTGGCATTTCTGGAAGAAACTGTCCTCTTTTGGGGATCAAACAGGTATTTGTGGGTGAAAAGTTCCTATTTGAAGGGGGAACCCTGTTATTTCTTGGAGAAGATGTGATATATTTGGGAGAAATCTGGCATTTCTGGAAGAAACTGTCCTCTTTTGGGGATAAAAGAGGTATTTGTGGGTGAAAAGGTCCTATTTGAAGGGGGAAAGCTGGTATTTCTTGGAGAAGATGTGATATATTTGGGAGAAATGTGGCATGTCTGGAAGAAACTGTCCTCTTTTGGGGATCAAAGAGGTATTTGTGGGTGACAATGTCCTATTTGAAGGGGGAAACCTGGTATTTCTTGGAGAAGATGTGATATATTTCGGAGAAATGTGGCATTTCTGGAAGAAAATGTCAAATTTTGGGGATCAAACAGGTATTTGTGGGTGAAAAGGTCCTATTTGAAGAGGGAAAGCTGGTATTTCTTGGAGAAGATGTGGTATATTTCGGAGAAATGTGGCATTTCTGGAAGAAACTGTCCTATTTTGGGGATAAAAGAGGTATTTGTGGGTGAAAAGGTCCTATTTGAAGGGGGAAAGCTGGTATTTCTTGGAGAAGATGTGATATATTTGGGAGAAATCTGGCATTTCTGGCAGAAACTGTCCTATTTTGGGGATAAAAGAGGTATTTGTGGGTGAAAAGGTCCTATTTGAAGGGGGAAACCTGGTATTTCTTGGAGAAGATGTGATCTATTTGGGAGAAATGTGGCATTTCTGGAAGAAACTGTCCTATTTTGGGGATAAAACAGGTATTTGTGGGTGAAAAGGTCCTATTTCAAGGGGGAAACCTGGTATTTCTTGGAGAAGATGTGATATATATGGGAGAAATGTGGCATTTCTGGAAGAAACTGTCCTCTTTTGGGGATAAAACAGGTATTTGTGGGTGACAAGGTCCTATTTGAAGGGGGAAACCTGGTATTTCTTGGAGAAGATGTGATATATTTTGGAGAAATGTGGCATGTCAGGAAGAAACTGTCCTCTTTTGGGGATAAAAGAGGTATTTGTGGGTGAAAAGGTCCTATTTGAAGGGGGAAAGCTGGTATTTCTTGGAGAAGATGTGATATATTTGGGAGAAATGTGGCCTTTCTGGATGAAACTGTCCTCTTTTGGGGATAAAAGAGGTATTTGTGGGTGAAAAGGTCCTATTTGAAGAAGGAAACCTGGTATTTCTTGGAGAAGATGCTCTATATTTGGGAGAAATGTGGCATTTCTGGAAGAAACTGTCCTCTTTTGGGGATGAAACAGGTATTTGTGTTTGAAAAGGTCCTATTTGAAGGGGGAAAGCTGGTATTTCTTGGAGAAGATGTGATATATTTGGGAGAAATGTGGCATTTCTGGAAGAAACTGTCCTATTTTGGGGATAAAAGAGGTATTTGTGGGTTAAAAGGTCCTATTTGAAGGGGGAAACGTGGTATTTCTTGGAGAAGATGTGATATATTTGGAAGTAATGTGGCATTTCTGGAAGAAACTGTCCTATTTAGGGGTTAAAACAGGTATTTGAGGGTGAAAAGTTCCTATTTGAAGGAGGAAACCTGGTATTTCTTGGAGAAGATGTGATATATTTGGGAGAAATCTGGAATTTCAGGAAGAAAATTTCCAATTTGAGGGATAAAAGAGGTATTTGTGGGTGAAAAGGTCCTATTTGAAGGGGGAAACCTGGTATTTCTTGGAGAAGATGTGATAAATTTTTGAGAAATCTGGCATTTCTGGAAGAAACAGTCCTCTTTTGGGGATAAAATATGTATTTGTGGGTGACAAGGTCCTATTTGAAGGGGGAACCCTGGTATTTCTTGAAGAAGATGTGATATATTTGGGAGAAATGTGGCCTTTCTGGATGAAACTGTCCTCTTTTGGGGATAAAAGAGGTATTTGTGGGTGACAAGGTCCTATTTGAAGGAGGAAACCTGGCATTTCTTGGAGAAGATGTGATCTATTTGGGAGAAATGTGGCATTTCTGGAAGAATCTGTCCTAATTTGGGGATCAAACAGGTATTTGTGGGTGAAAAGGTCCTATTTGAAGGGGGAAACCTGGCATTTCTTGGAGAAGATGTGATAAATTTTTGAGAAATCTGGCATTTCTGGAAGAAACTGTCCTCTTTTGGGGATAAAAGAGGTATTTGTGGGTGAAAAGGTCCTATTTGAAGGGGGAAACCTGGCATTTCTTGGAGAAGATGTGATATATTTGGGAGAAATGTGGCATTTCTGGAAGAAAAAGTCAAATTTGGGGGGAGAAGGCTGGTATTTGTGGGTGACTATGTCCTATTTGAAGGGGGAAACCTGGTATTTTTTGGAGAAGATGTGGTATATTTGGGAGAAATGTGGCATGTCAGGAAGAAACTGTCCTATTTTGGGGATAAAACAGGTATTTGTGGGTGAAAAGGTCCTATTTGAAGGGGGAAACCTGCTATTTCTTGGAGAAGATGTGATATATTTGGGAGAAATGTGGCATGTCAGGAAGAAACTGTCCTCTTTTGGGGATCAAAGAGGTATTTGTGGGTGACAATGTCCTATTTGAAGGGGGAAACCTGGTATTTCTTGGAGAAGATGTGATATATTTCGGAGAAATGTGGCCTTTCTGGAAGAAACTGTCCTATTTTGGGGATCAAACAGGTATTTGTGGGTGAAAAGGTCCTATTTGAAGGGGGAAAGCTGGTATTTCTTGGAGAAGATGTGATATATTTGGGAGAAATCTGGCATTTCTGGAAGAAACTGTCCTATTTTGGGGATAAAAGAGGTATTTGTGGGTGAAAAGGTCCTATCTGAAGAGGGAAACGTGGTATTTCTTGAAGAAGATGTGATATATTTGGGAGAAATGTGGCATTTCTGGAAGAAACTGTCCTCTTTTGGGGATAAAAGAGGTATTTGTGGGTGAAAAGGTCCTATTTGAAGGGGGAAACCTGGTATTTCTTGGAGATGTGATATATTTGGGAGAAATGTGGCATTTCTGGAAGAAACTGTCCTCATTTGGGGATAAAAGAGGTATTTGAGGGTGAAAAGTTCCTCTTTGAAGGGGGAAACCTGGTATTTCGTGGAGAAGATGTGATAAATTTTTGAGAAATCTGGCATTTCTGGAAGAAACTGTCCTCTTTTGGGGATAAAAGAGGTATTTGTGGGTGAAAAGGTCCTGTTTGAAGGGGGAACCCTGGTATTTCTTGGAGAAGATGCTCTATATTTGGGAGAAATGTGGCATTTCTGGAAGAAAAAGTCCTATTTTGGGAATAAAACAGGTATTTGTCGGTGAAAAGGTCCTATTTCAAGGGGGAAAGATGGTAATTCTTGGAGAAGATGTGGTATATTTCGGAGAAATGTGGCATTTCTGGAAGAAACTGTCCTCTTTTGGGGATCAAACAGGTATTTGTGGGTGAAAAGGTCCTATTTGAAGGGGGAAAGCTGGTATTTCTTGGAGAAGATGTGATCTATTTGGGAGAAATGTGGCATTTCTGGAAGAAACTGTCCTCTTTTGGGGATAAAAGAGGTATTTGTGGGTGAAAAGGTCCTATTTGAAGGGGGAAAGCTGGTATTTCTTGGAGAAGATGTGATCTATTTGGGAGAAATGTGGCATTTCTGGAAGAAACTGTCCTCTTTTGGGGATAAAACAGGTATTTGTGGGTGAAAAGGTTCTATTTGAAGGGGGAAACCTGGTATTTCTTGGAGAAGATGTGATATATTTGGGAGAAATGTGGCATTTCTGGAAGAAACTGTCCTATTTTGGGGATCAAACAGGTATTTGTGGGTGAAAAGGTCCTATTTGAAGGGGGAAACCTGGTATTTCTTGGAGAAGATGTGATATATTTGGGAGAAATGTGGCATGTCAGGAAGAAACTGTCCTATTTTGGGGATAAAAGAGGTATTTGTGGGTGAAAAGGTCCTATTTGAAGGGGGAACCCTGGTATTTCTTGGAGAAGATGTGATATATTTGGGAGAAATGTGGCCTTTCTGGATGAAACTCTCCTCTTTTGGGGATAAAAGAGGTATTTGTGGGTGAAAAGGTCCTATTTGAAGAAGGAAATCTGGTATTTCTTGGAGAAGATGCTCTATATTTGGGAGAAATCTGGCATTTCTGGAAGAAACTGTCCTATTTTGGGGATGAAACAGGTATTTGTGTTTGAAAAGGTCCTATTTGAAGGGGAAAGCTGGTCTTTCTTGGAGAAGATGTGATATATTTGGGAGAAATCTGGCATTTCTGGACGAAACTGTCCTATTTTGGGGATAAAAGAGGTATTTGTGGGTGAAAAGGTCCTATTTGAAGGGGGAAACCTGGTATTTCTTGGAGAAGATGTGATCTATTTGGGAGAAATGTGGCATTTCTGGAAGAAACTGTCCTCATTTGGGGATAAAAGAGGTATTTGTGGGTTAAAAGGTCCTATTTGAAGGGGGAAACGTGGTATTTCTTGGAGAAGATGTGATATATTTGGAAGTAATGTGGCATTTCTGGAAGAAACGGTCCTATTTAGGGGTTAAAACAGGTATTTGAGGGTGAAAAGTTCCTATTTGAAGGGGGAAACCTGGTATTTAAGCTGGTATTTCTTGGAGAAGATGTGGTATATTTCGGAGAAATGTGGCATTTCTCGAAGAAACTGTCCTCTTTTGGGGATAAAAGAGGTATTTGTGGTTGAGAAGGTCCTATTTGAAGGAGGAAACCTGGTATTTCTTGGAGAAGATGTGATCTATTTGGGAGAAATGTGGCATTTCTGGAAGAAACTGTCCTATTTTGGGGATGAAACAGGTATTTGTGGGTGAAAAGGTCCTATTTCAAGGGGGAAACGTGGTATTTCTTGGAGAAGATGTGATATATTTGGGAGAAATGTGGCATGTCAGGAAGAAACTGTCCTATTTTGGGGATAAAAGAGGTATTTGTGTGTGAAAAGGTCCTATTTCAAGCGGGAAAGCTGGTATTTCTTGGAGAAGATGTGATATATTTGGGAGAAATGTGGCCTTTCTGGATGAAACTGTCCTCTTTTGGGGATAAAAGAGGTATTTGTGGGTGAAAAGGTCCTATTTGAAGGGGGAAACCTGGCATTTCTTGGAGAAGATGTGATATATTTGGGAGAAATGTGGCATTTCTGGAAGAAAAAGTCAAATTTGGGGGATGAAGGCTGGTATTTGTGGGTGACAATGTCCTATTTGAAGGGGGAAACCTGGTATTTCTTGGAGAAGATGTGGTATATTTCGGAGAAATGTGGCATTTCTGGAAGAAACTGTCCTCTTTTGGGGATCAAACAGGTATTTGTGGGTGAAAAGGTCCTATTTGAAGGGGGAAAGGTGGTATTTCTTGGAGAAGATGTGATATATTTGGGAGAAATCTGGCATTTCTGGAAGAAACTGTCCTCTTTTGGGGATAAAAGAGGTATTTGTGGGTGAAAAGGTCCTATTTGAAGGGGGAAAGCTGGTATTTCTTGGAGAAGATGTGATATATTTGGGAGAAATGTGGCATGTCTGGAAGAAACTGTCCTCTTTTGGGGATAAAAGTGGTATTTGTGGGTGAAAAGGTCCTATTTGAAGGGGGAAAGCTGGTATTTCTTGGAGAAGACGTGATGTATTTGGGAGAAATCTGGAATTTCAGAAAGAAAATTTCCAATTTGAGGGATAAAAGAGGTATTTGTGGGTGAAAAGTTCCTATTTGAAGGGGGAACCCTGTTATTTCTTGGAGAAGATGTGATATATTTGGGAGAAATGTGGCATTTCTGGAAGAAACTGTCCTATTTTGGGGATAAAAGAGGTATTTGTGGGTGACAATGACCTATTTGAAGGGGGAAACCTGGTATTTCGTGGAGAAGATGGGATATATTTCGGAGAAATGTGGCATTTCAGGAAGAAACTGTCCTCTTTTGGGGATAAAACAGGTATTTGTGGGTGAAAAGGTCCTATTTGAAGGGGGAAAGGTGGTATTTCTTGGAGAAGATGTGATATATTTGGGAGAAATCTGGCATTTCTGGAAGAAACTGTCCTATTTTGGGGATAAAAGAGGTATTTGTGGGTGAAAAGGTCCTATTTGAAGGGGGAAAGCTGGTATTTCTTGGAGAAGATGTGATATATTTGGGAGAAATGTGGCATGTCTGGAAGAAACTGTCCTCTTTTGGGGATCAAAGAGGTATTTGTGGGTGACAATGTCCTATTTGAAGGGGGAAACCTGGTATTTCTTGGAGAAGATGTGATATATTTGGGAGAAATGTGGCCTTTCTGGATGAAACTGTCCTCTTTTGGGGATAAAAGAGGTATTTGTGGGTGAAAAGGTCCTATTTGAAGAAGGAAACCTGGTATTTCTTGGAGAAGATGCTCTATATTTGGGAGAAATGTGGCATTTCTGGAAGAAACTGTCCTCTTTTGGGGATGAAACAGGTATTTGTGTTTGAAAAGGTCCTATTTGAAGGGGGAAAGCTGGTATTTCTTGGAGAAGATGTGATATATTTGGGAGAAATGTGGCATTTCTGGAAGAAACTGTCCTATTTTGGGGATAAAAGAGGTATTTGTGGGTTAAAAGGTCCTATTTGAAGGGGGAAACGTAGTATTTCTTGGAGAAGATGTGATATATTTGGAAGTAATGTGGCATTTCTGGAAGAAACTGTCCTATTTAGGGGTTAAAACAGGTATTTGAGGGTGAAAAGTTCCTATTTGAAGGAGGAAACCTGGTATTTCTTGGAGAAGATGTGATATATTTGGGAGAAATCTGGAATTTCAGGAAGAAAATTTCCAATTTGAGGGATAAAAGAGGTATTTGTGGGTGAAAAGGTCCTATTTGAAGGGGGAAACCTGGTATTTCTTGGAGAAGATGTGATAAATTTGGGAGAAATCTGGCATTTCTGGAAGAAACTGTCCTCTTTTGGGGATAAAAGATGTATTTGTGGGTGACAAGGTCCTATTTGAAGGGGGAACCCTGGTATTTCTTGAAGAAGATGTGATATATTTGGGAGAAATGTGGCCTTTCTGGATGAAACTGTCCTCTTTTGGGGATAAAAGAGGTATTTGTGGGTGACAAGGTCCTATTTGAAGGAGGAAACCTGGCATTTCTTGGAGAAGATGCGATCTATTTGGGAGAAATGTGGCATTTCTGGAAGAAACTGTCCTAATTTGGGGATCAAACAGGTATTTGTGGGTGAAAAGGTCCTATTTGAAGGGGGAAACCTGGCATTTCTTGGAGAAGATGTGATATATTTGGGAGAAATCTGGCATTTCTGGAAGAAACTGTCCTCTTTTTGGGATAAAACAGGTATTTGTGGGTGAAAAGGTCCTATTTGAAGGGGGAAACCTGGCATTTCTTGGAGAAGATGTGATATATTTGGGAGAAATGTGGCATTTCTGGAAGAAAAAGTCAAATTTGGGGGGAGAAGGCTGGTATTTGTGGGTGACTATGTCCTATTTGAAGGGGGAAACCTGGTATTTCTTGGAGAAGATGTGGTATATTTGGGAGAAATGTGACATTTCTGGAAGAAACTGTCCTCTTTTGGGGATCAAACAGGTATTTGTGGGTGAAAAGGTCCTATTTGAAGGGGGAAAGGTGGTATTTCTTGGAGAAGATGTGATATATTTGGGAGAAATCTGGCATTTCAGGAAGAAACTGTCCTCTTTTGGGGATAAAAGAGGTATTTGTGTGTGAAAAGGTCCTATTTGAAGGGGGAAACCTGGTATTTCTTGGAGAAGATGTGATATATTTGGGAGAAATGTGGCATGTCTGGAAGAAACTGTCCTCTTTTGGGGATAAAAGAGGTATTTGTGGGTGAAAAGGTCCTATTTGAAGGGGGAAACCTGGTATTTCTTGGAGAAGACGTGATGTATTTGGGAGAAATCTGGAATTTCAGAAAGAAAATTTCCAATTTGAGGGATAAAAGAGGTATTTGTGGGTGAAAAGTTCCTATTTGAAGGGGGAACCCTGTTATTTCTTGGAGAAGATGTGATATATTTGGGAGAAATGTGGCATTTCTGGAAGAAACTGTCCTATTTTGGGGATAAAAGAGGTATTTGTGGGTGACAATGACCTATTTGAAGGGGGAAACCTGGTATTTCGTGGAGAAGATGGGATATATTTGGGAGAAATGTGGCATGTCAGGAAGAAACTGTCCTATTTTGGGGATAAAAGAGGTATTTGTGGGTGAAAAGGTCCTTTTTGAAGGGGGAAAGGTGGTATTTCTTGGAGAAGATGTGATATATTTGGGAGAAATGTGGCATTTCTGGAAGAAACTGTCCTCTTTTGGGGATAAAAGAGGTATTTGTGGGTGACAAGGTCCTATTTGAAGGGGGAAACCTGGTATTTCTTGGAGAAGATGTGATCTATTTGGGAGAAATGTGGCATGTCAGGAAGAAACTGTCCTCTTTTGGGGATAAAAGAGGTATTTGTGGGTGAAATGGTCCTATTTGAAGGGGGAAACCTGCTATTTCTTGGAGAAGATGTGATATATTTGGGAGAAATGTGGCATGTCAGGAAGAAACTGTCCTATTTTGGGGATCAAGGAGGTATTTGTGGGTGACAATGTCCTATTTGAAGGGGGAAACCTGGTATTTCTTGGAGAAGATGTGATATATTTCGGAGAAATGTGGCATTTCTGGAAGAAAATGTCAAATTTTGGGGATCAAACAGGTATTTGTGGGTGAAAAGGTCCTATTTGAAGAGGGAAAGCTGGTATTTCTTGGAGAAGATGTGATCTATTTGGGAGAAATGTGGCATTTCTGGAAGAAACTGTCCTCTTTTGGGGATAAAAGAGGTATTTGTGGGTGAAAAGGTCCTATTTGAAGGGGGAAAGCTGGTATTTCTTGGAGAAGATGTGATATATTTGGGAGAAATGTGGCCTTTCTGGATGAAACTGTCCTCTTTTGGGGATAAAAGAGGTATTTGTGGGTGAAAAGGTCCTATTTGAAGAAGGAAACCTGGTATTTCTTGGAGAAGATGCTCTATATTTGGGAGAAATGTGGCATTTCTGGAAGAAACTGTCCTCTTTTGGGGATGAAACAGGTATTTGTGTTTGAAAAGGTCCTATTTGAAGGGGGAAATCTGGTATTTCTTGGAGAAGACGTGATATATTTGGGAGAAATGTGGCATTTCTGGAAGAAACTGTCCTATTTTGGGGATAAAAGAGGTATTTGTGGGTTAAAAGGTCCTATTTGAAGGGGGAAACGTGGTATTTCTTGGAGAAGATGTGATATATTTGGAAGTAATGTGGCATTTCTGGAAGAAACTGTCCTATTTAGGGGTTAAAACAGGTATTTGAGGGTGAAAAGTTCCTATTTGAAGGAGGAAACCTGGTATTTCTTGGAGAAGATGTGATATATTTGGGAGAAATCTGGAATTTCAGGAAGAAAATTTCCAATTTGAGGGATAAAAGAGGTATTTGTGGGTGAAAAGGTCCTATTTGAAGGGGGAAACCTGGTATTTCTTGGAGAAGATGTGATAAATTTGGGAGAAATCTGGCATTTCTGGAAGAAACTGTCCTCTTTTGGGGATAAAAGATGTATTTGTGGGTGACAAGGTCCTATTTGAAGGGGGAACCCTGGTATTTCTTGAAGAAGATGTGATATATTTGGGAGAAATGTGGCCTTTCTGGATGAAACTGTCCTCTTTTGGGGATAAAAGAGGTATTTGTGGGTGAAAAGGTCCTATTTGAAGGAGGAAACCTGGCATTTCTTGGAGAAGATGTGATCTATTTGGGAGAAATGTGGCATTTCTGGAAGAATCTGTCCTAATTTGGGGATCAAACAGGTATTTGTGGGTGAAAAGGTCCTATTTGAAGGGGGAAACCTGGCATTTCTTGGAGAAGATGTGATATATTTGGGAGAAATCTGGCATTTCTGGAAGAAACTGTCCTCTTTTGGGGATAAAAGAGGTATTTGTGGGTGAAAAGGTCCTATTTGAAGGGGGAAACCTGGCATTTCTTGGAGAAGATGTGATATATTTGGGAGAAATGTGGCATTTCTGGAAGAAAAAGTCAAATTTGGGGGGAGAAGGCTGGTATTTGTGGGTGACTATGTCCTATTTGAAGGGGGAAACCTGGTATTTCTTGGAGAAGATGTGGTATATTTGGGAGAAATGTGACATTTCTGGAAGAAACTGTCCTCTTTTGGGGATCAAACAGGTATTTGTGGGTGAAAAGGTCCTATTTGAAGGGGGAAAGGTGGTATTTCTTGGAGAAGATGTGATATATTTGGGAGAAATCTGGCATTTCTGGAAGAAAATGTCCTCTTTTGGGGATAAAAGAGGTATTTGTGGGTGAAAAGGTCCTATTTGAAGGGGGAAACCTGGTATTTCTTGGAGAAGATGTGATATATTTGGGAGAAATGTGGCATGTCTGGAAGAAACTGTCCTCTTTTGGGGATAAAAGAGGTATTTGTGGGTGAAAAGGTCCTATTTGAAGGGGGAAACCTGGTATTTCTTGGAGAAGACGTGATGTATTTGGGAGAAATCTGGAATTTCAGAAAGAAAATTTCCAATTTGAGGGATAAAAGAGGTATTTGTGGGTGAAAAGTTCCTATTTGAAGGGGGAACCCTGTTATTTCTTGGAGAAGATGTGATATATTTGGGAGAAATGTGGCATTTAAGGAAGAAACTGTCCTATTTTGGGGATAAAAGAGGTATTTGTGGGTGACAATGACCTATTTGAAGGGGGAAACCTGGTATTTCGTGGAGAAGATGGGATATATTTGGGAGAAATGTGGCATTTCTGGAAGAAACTGTCCTCTTTTGGGGATAAAAGAGGTATTTGTGGGTGACAAGGTCCTATTTGAAGGGGGAAACCTGGTATTTCTTGGAGAAGATGTGATCTATTTGGGAGAAATGTGGCATGTCAGGAAGAAACTGTCCTCTTTTGGGGATAAAAGAGGTATTTGTGGGTGAAAAGGTCCTATTTGAAGGGGGAAACCTGCTATTTCTTGGAGAAGATGTGATATATTTGGGAGAAATGTGGCATGTCAGGAAGAAACTGTCCTATTTTGGGGATCAAGGAGGTATTTGTGGGTGACAATGTCCTATTTGAAGGGGGAAACCTGGTATTTCTTGGAGAAGACGTGATATATTTCGGAGAAATGAGGCCTTTCTGGAAGAAAATGTCAAATTTTGGGGATCAAACAGGTATTTGTGGGTGAAAAGGTCCTATTTGAAGAGGGAAAGCTGGTATTTCTTGGAGAAGATGTGATATATTTGGGAGAAATCTGGCATTTCTAGAAGAAACTGTCCTATTTTGGGGATAAAACAGGTATTTGTCGGTGAAAAGGTCCTTTTTGAAGGGGGAAACGTGGTATTTCTTGGGGAAGATGTGATATATTTGGGAGAAATGTGGCATTTCTGGAAGAAACTGTCCTCATTTGGGGATAAAAGAGGTATTTGTGGGTTAAAAGTTCCTATTTGAAGGGGGAAACCTGGTATTTCTTGGAGAAGACGTGATAAATTTTTGAGAAATCTGGCATTTCTGGAAGAAACTGTCCTCTTTTGGGGATAAAAGATGTATTTGTGGGTGACAAGGTCCTATTTGAAGGGGGAACCCTGGTATTTCTTGGAGAAGATGCTCTATATTTGGGAGAAATGTGGCATTTCTGGAAGAAAAAGTCCTATTTGGGGAATAAAACAGGTATTTGTGGGTGAAAAGGTCCTATTTACAGGGGGAAAGCTGGTAATTCTTGGAGAAGATGTGGTATATTTGGGAGAAATGTGGCATTTCTGGAAGAAACTGCCCTCTTTTGGGGATAAAACAGGTATTTGTGGGTGAAAAGGTCCTATTTCAAGGGGGAAAGCTGGTATTTCTTGGAGAAGATGTGATATATTTGGGAGTAATCTGGCATTTCTGGCAGAAACTGTCCTATTTTGGGGATAAAAGAGGTATTTGTGGGTGAAAAGGTCCTATTTGAAGGGGGAAAGCTGGTATTTCTTGGAGAAGATGTGATCTATTTGGGAGAAATGTGGCATTTCTGGAAGAAACTGTCCTATTTTGGGGATAAAAGAGGTATTTGTGGGTGAAAAGGTCCTATTTCAAGGGGGAAACCTGGTATTTCTTGGAGAAGATATGATCTATTTGGGAGAAATGTGGCATTTCTGGAAGAAACTGTCCTCTTTTGGGGATAAAACAGGTATTTGTGGGTGAAAAGGTCCTATTTGAAGGGGGAAACCTGCTATTTCTTGGAGAAGATGTGATATATTTTGGAGAAATGTGGCATGTCAGGAAGAAACTGTCCTCTTTTGGGGATAAAAGAGGTATTTGTGGGTGACAATGCCCTATTTGAAGGGCGAAACCTGGTATTTCTTGGAGAAGATGTGATATATTTGGGAGAAATGTGGCATTTCTGGAAGAAAAAGTCAAATTTTGGGGATCGAACAGGTATTTGTGTGTGAAAAGGTCCTATTTGAAGGGGGAAAGGTGGTATTTCTTGGAGAAGATATGATATATTTGGGAGAAATGTGGCATTTCTGGAAGAAACTGTCCTATTTTGGGGATAAAAGAGGTATTTGTGGGTGAAAAGGTCCTATTTGAAGGGGGAAACGTGGTATTTCTTGGAGAAGATGTGATATATTTGGAAGTAATGTGGCATTTCTGGAAGAAACTGTCCTATTTAGGGGTTAAAACAGGTATTTGTGGGTGAAAAGTTCCTATTTGAAGGGGGAAACCTGGTATTTCTTGGAGAAGACGTCATATATTTGGGAGAAATCTGGAATTTCAGGAAGAAAATTTCCAATCTGAGGGATAAAAGAGGTATTTGTGGGTGAAAAGGTCCTATTTGAAGAAGGAAACCTGGTATTTCTTGGAGAAGATGTGATAAATTTTTGAGAAATCTGGCATTTCTGGGAGAAACTGTCCTCTTTTGGGGATAAAAGATGTATTTGTGGGTGACAAGGTCCTATTTGAAGGGGGAACCCTGGTATTTCTTGGAGAAGATGTGATATATTTGGAAGTAATGTGGCATTTCTGGAAGAAACTGTCCTATTTAGGGGTTAAAACAGGTATTTGAGGGTGAAAAGTTCCTATTTGAAGGGGGAAACCTGGTATTTCTTGGAGAAGATGTGATATATTTGGGAGAAATCTGGAATTTCAGGAAGAAAATTTCCAATTTGAGGGATAAAAGAGGTATTTGTGGGTGAAAAGGTCCTATTTGAAGGGGGAAAGCTGGTATTTCTTGGAGAAGATGTGATATATTTGGGAGAAATCTGGCATTTCTGGAAGAAACTGTCCTATTTTGGGGATCAAACAGGTATTTGTGGGTGAAAAGGTCCTATTTGAAGGGGGAAACCTGGTATTTCTTGGAGAAGATGTGATCTATTTGGGAGAAATCTGTCAATTCTGGAAGAAACTGTCCTCTTTTGGGGATAAAAGAGGTATTTGTGGGTGACAAGCTCCTATTTGAAGGACGAAACCTGGTATTTCTTGGAGAAGTTGTGATCTATATGGGAGAAATGTGGCATTTCTGGAAGAAACTGTCCTCTTTTGGGGGTAAAACAGGTATTTGTGGGTGAAATGGTCCTATTTGAAGGGGGAAACCTGCTATTTCTTGGAGAAGATGGGATATATTTCGGAGAAATGTGGCATTTCTGGAAGAAACTGTCCTATTTTGGGGATAAAACAGGTATTTGTGGGTGAAAAGGTCCTATTTGAAGGGGGAAACCTGGTATTTCTTGGAGAAGATGTGATATATTTTGGAGAAATGTGGCATGTCAGGGAGAAACTGTCCTATTTTGGGGATAAAACAGGTATTTGTGGGTGAAAAGGTCCTATTTGAAGGGGGAAACGTGGTATTTCTTGGAGAAGATGTAATATATTTGGGAGAAATGTGGCCTTTCTGGAAGAAACTGTCCTATTTTGGGGATCAAACAGGTATTTGTGGGTGAAAAGCTGCTATTTCCAGGGGGAGAGCTGGTATTTCTTGGAGAAGATGTGATATATTTGGGAGAAATGTGGCATTTCTGGAAGAAACTGTCCTATTTTGGGGATAAAACAGGTATTTGTGGGTGAAAAGGTCCTTTTTGAAGGGGGAAACCTGGTATTTCTTGGAGAAGATGTGATATATTTGGGAGAAATGTGGCATTTCTGGAGGAGACTGTCCTCATTTGGGGATAAAACAGGTATTTGAGGGTGAAAAGTTCCTATTTGAAGGGGGAAACCTGGTATTTCTTGGAGAAGACGTGATATATTTGGGAGAAATCTGGAATTTCTGGAAGAAAATTTCCAATTTAAGGGATAAAACAGGTATTTGAGGGTGAAAAGGTCCTATTTGAAGGGGGAAACCTGGTATTTCTTGGAGAAGATGTGATATATTTGGGAGAAATCTGGCATTTCTGGAAGAAACTGTCCTATTTTGGGGATAAAAGAGGTATTTGTGGGTGAAAAGGTCCTATTTGAGGGGGAAACCTGGTATTTCTTGGAGAAGATGGGATATATTTCGGAGAAATGTGGCATTTCTGGAAGAAACTGTCCTATTTTGGGGATAAAAGAGGTATTTCTGTTTGAAAAGGTCCTATTTCAAGGGGCAACCCTGGTATTTCTTGGAGAAGATGTGATCTATTTGGGAGAAATGTGGCATTTCTGAAGAAAATGTGCAATTTTGGGGAGAAGGCTGGTATTTGTGGGAGAAAAGGTCCTATTTCAGGTGGAATCCTGGTATTTCTTGGAGAAGATGTGATTTATTTGGGAGAAATGTGGCATGTCAGGTAGAAACTGTCCTATTTTGGGGATAAAACAGGTATTTGTGGGTGACAAGGTCCTATCTGAAGGAGGAAACCTGGCATTTCTTGGAGAAGATGTGATCTATTTGGGAGAAATGTGGCATTTCTGGAAGAAACTGTCCTATTTTGGGGATCAAACAGGTATTTGTCGGTGAAAAGGTCCTATTTGAAGGGGGAAACCTGGCATTTCTTGGAGAAGATGTGATATATTAGGGAGAAATGTGGCATTTCTGGAAGAAACTGTCCTCTTTTGGGGATAAAAGAGGTATTTGTGGGTGAAAAGGTCCTATTTACAGGGGGAAACCTGATATTTCTTGGAGAAGATGTGATATATTTGGGAGAAATGTGGCATTTCTGGAAGAAAAAGTCAAATTTGGGGGGAGAAGGCTGGTATTTGTGGGTGAAAAGTTCCTATTTGAAGGGGGAAACCTGGTATTTCTTGGAGAAGACGTGATGTATTTGGGAGAAATCTGGAATTTCAGGAAGAAAATTTCCAATTTGAGGGATAAAAGAGGTATTTGTGGGTGAAAAGTTCCTATTTGAAGGGGGAACCCTGGTATTTCTTGGAGAAGATGTGATATATTTGGGAGAAATGTGGCATTTCTGGAAGAAACTGTCCTATTTTGGGGATAAAAGAGGTATTTGTGGGTGACAATGACCTATTTGAAGAGGGAAACCTGGTATTTCGTGGAGAAGATGGGATATATTTGGGAGAAATGTGGCATTTCTGGAAGAAACTGTCCTCTTTTGGGGATAAAACAGGTATTTGTGGGTGAAAAGGTCCTTTTTGAAGGGGGAAAGGTGGTATTTCTTGGAGAAGATGTGATATATTTGGGAGAAATGTGGCATTTCTGGAAGAAACTGTCCTCTTTTGGGGATAAAAGAGGTATTTGTGGGTGACAAGGTCCTAATTGACGGGGGAAACCTGGTATTTCTTGGAGAAGATGTGATCTATTTGGGAGAAATGTGGCATGTCAGGAAGAAACTGTCCTCTTTTGGGGATAAAAGAGGTATTTGTGGGTGAAAAGGTCCTATTTGAAGGGGGAAACCTGCTATTTCTTGGAGAAGATGTGATATATTTTGGAGAAATGTGGCATGTCAGGAAGAAACTGTCCTATTTTGGGGATAAAAGAGGTATTTGTGGGTGACAATGTCCTATTTGAAGGGGGAAACCTGGTATTTCTTGGAGAAGATGTGATATATTTGGGAGAAATGTGGCATTTCTGGAAGAAAAAGTCAAATTTTGGGGATCAAACAGGTATTTGTGGGTGAAAAGGTCCTATTTGAAGGGGGAAACGTGGTATTTCTTGGAGAAGATGTGATATATTTGGGAGAAATGTGGCATTTCTGGAAGAAACTGTCGTATTTTGGGGATAACAGAGGTATTTGTGGGTGAAAAGGTTCTATTTGAAGGGGGAAACCTGGTATTTCTTAGAGAAGATGTGATATATTTGGGAGAAAAGTGGCATTTCTGGAAGAAACTGTCCTCATTTGGGGATAAAAGAGGTATTTGTGGGTGAAAAGTTCCTATTTGAAGGGGGAAACCTGGTATTTCTTGGAGAAGACGTGATATATTTGGGAGAAATCTGGAATTTCAGGAAGAAAATTTCCAATTTGAGGGATAAAACAGGTATTTGTGGGTGAAAAGTTCCTCTTTGAAGGGGGAAACCTGCTATTTCTTGGAGAAGATGTGATCTATTTGGGAGAAATCTGGCATTTCTGGAAGAAACTGTCCTCTTTTGGGGATAAAAGATGTATTTGAGGGTGACAAGGTCCTATTTGAAGGGGGAACCCTGGTATTTCTTGGAGAAGATGCTCTATATTTGGGAGAAATGTGGCATTTCTGGAAGAAAAAGTCCTATTTTGGGCATAAAACAGGTATTTGTCGGTGAAAATGTCCTATTTCAAGGGGGAAAGCTGGTAATTCTTGGAGAAGATGTGGTATATTTCGGAGAAATGTGGCATTTCTGGAAGAAACTGTCCTCTTTTGGGGATAAAACAGGTATTTGTGGGTGAAAAGGTCCTATTTGAAGGGGGAAACCTGGTATTTCTTGGAGAAGATGTGATATATTTGGGAGTAATCTGGCATTTCTGGCAGAAACTGTCCTATTTTGGGGATAAAAGAGGTATTTGTGGGTGAAAAGGTCCTATTTGAAGGGGGAAAGCTGGTATTTCTTGGAGAAGATGTGATCTATTTGGGAGAAATGTGGCATGTCAGGAAGAAACTGTCCTATTTTGGGGATAAAGGAGGTATTTGTGGGTGAAAAGGTCCTATTTGAAGGGGGAAACCTGGTATTTCTTGGAGAAGATGTGATATATATGGGAGAAATGTGGCATTTCTGGAAGAAACTGTCCTATTTTGGGGACCAAACAGGTATTTGTGGGTGAAAAGGTCCTATTTGTAGGGGGAAACCTGGTATTTCTTGGAGAAGATGTGATCTATTTGGGAGAAATGTGGCATGTCAGGAAGAAACTGTCCTATTTTGGGGATAAAAGAGGTATTTGTGGGTGAAAAGGTCCTATTTGAAGGGGGAACCCTCGTATTTCTTGGAGAAGATGTGATATATTTGGGAGAAATGTGGCCTTTCTGGATGAAACTGTCCTCTTTTGGGGATAAAAGAGGTATTTCTGGGTGAAAAGGTCCTACTTGAAGAAGGAAACCTGGTATTTCTTGGAGAAGATGCTCTATATTTGGGAGAAATGTGGCATTTCTGGAAGAAACTGTCCTATTTTGGGGATGAAACAGGTATTTGTGTTTGAAAAGGTCCTATTTGAAGGGGGAAACCTGGTCTTTCTTGGAGAAGATGTGATATATTTGGGAGAAATGTGGCCTTTCTGGAAGAAACTGTCCTATTTTGGGGATAAAAGAGGTATTTGTGGGTTAAAAGGTCCTATTTGAAGGGGGAAACCTGGTATTTCTTGGAGAAGATGTGATATATTTGGAAGTAATGTGGCATTTCTGGAAGAAACTGTCCTATTTAGGGGTTAAAACAGGTATTTGAGGGTGAAAAGTTCCTATTTGAAGGGGGAATATACCTTACCTGGTATTTCTTGGAGAAGACGTGATATATTTGGGAGAAATCTGGAATTTCAGGAAGAAAATTTCCAATTTGAGGGATAAAAGAGATATTTGTGGGTGAAAAGGTCCTATTTGAAGGGGGAAAGCTGGTATTTCTTGGAGAAGATGTGATATATTTGGGAGAAATCTGGCATTTCTGGAAGAAACTGTCCTCTTTTGGGGATAAAAGAGGTATTTGTGGGTGAGAAGGTCCTATTTGAAGGAGGAAATCTGGTCTTTCTTGGAGAAGATGTGATATATTTGGGAGAAATGTGGCATTTCTGGAAGAAACTGTCCTATTTTGGGGATCAAACAGGTATTTGTGGGTGAAAAGGTCCTATTTGAAGGGGGAAACCCTGGTATTTCTTGGAGAAGATGTGATATATTTGGGAGAAATCTGGCATTTCTGGAAGAAACTGTCCTCTTTTGGGGATAAAAGAGGTATTTGTGGGTGACAAGGTCCTATTTGAAAGACGAAACCTGGTATTTCTTGGAGAAGATGTGATCTATATGGGAGAAATGTGGCATTTCTGGAAGAAACTGTCCTCTTTTGGGGGTAAAACAGGTATTTGTGGGTGAAATGGTCCTATTTGAAGGGGGAAACCTGGTATTTCTTGAAGAAGATGTGATATATTTGGGAGAAATGTGGCATGTCTGGAAGAAACTGTCCAATTTTGGGGATAAAAGAGGTATTTGTGGGTGAAAAGGTCCTATTTCCAGGGGGAAACCTGCTATTTCTTGGAGAAGATGGGATATATTTGGGAGAAATGTGGCATTTCTGGAAGAAACTGTCCTATTTTGGGGATAAAAGAGGTATTTGTGGGTGAAAAGGTCCTATTTGAAGGGGGAAACCTGGTATTTCTTGGAGAAGATGTGATACATTTTGGAGAAATGTGGCATGTCAGGGAGAAACTGTCCTATTTTGGGGATCAAACAGGTATTTGTGGGTGAAAAGGTCCTATTTGAAGGGGGAAACGTGGTATTTCTTGGAGAAGATGTGATCTATTTGGGAGAAATGTGGCCTTTCTGGAAGAAACTGTCCTATTTTGGGGATCAAACAGGTATTTGTGGGTGAAAAGCTGCTATTTCCAGGGGGAGAGCTGGTATTTCTTGGAGAAGATGTGATATATTTGGGAGAAATGTGGCATTTCTGGAAGAAACTGTCCTATTTTGGGGATGAAACAGGTATTTGTGGGTGAAAATGTCCTATTTCCACGGGGAAACCTGGTATTTCTTGGAGAAGATGTGGTATATTTCGGAGAAATGTGGCATTTCTCGAAGAAACTGTCCTATTTTGGGGATCAAACAGGTATTTGTGGGTGAAAAGGTCCTATTTGAAGAGGGAAACGTGGTATTTCTTGGAGAAGATGTGCTATATTTGTGAGAAATGTGGCATTTCTGGCAGAAAATGTCCTATTTTGGGGATAAAAGAGGTATTTGTGGGTGACAATGTCCTATTTGAAGGGGGAAACCTGGTATTTCTTGGAGAAGATGTGATCTATTTGGGAGAAATGTGGCATTTCTGGAAGAAATAGTCAAATTTTGGGGATCAAACAGGTATTTGTGGGTGAAAAGGTCCTATTTGAAGGGGGAAAGCTGGTTTTTCTTGGAGAAGATGTGATATATTTGGGAGAAATCTGGCATTTCTGGAAGAAACTGTCCTATTTTGGGGATAAAACAGGTATTTGTGGGTGAAAAGGTCCTATCTGAAGGGGGAAACGTGGTATTTCTTGGAGAAGATGTGATCTATTTGGGAGAAATGTGGCATTTCTGGAAGAAACTGTCCTATTTTGGGGATAAAAGAGGTATTTGTGGGTGACAAGGTCCTATTTGAAGGGGGAAACCTGGTATTTCTTGGAGAAGATGTGATATATTTGGGAGAAATGTGGCCTTTCTGGATGAAACTGTCCTCTTTTGGGGATAAAAGAGGTATTTGTGGGTGAAAAGGTCCTACTTGAAGAAAGAACCCTGGTATTTCTTGGAGAAGATGCTCTATATTTGGGAGAAATGTGGCATTTCTGGAAGAAACTGTCCTCTTTTGGGGATGAAACAGGTATTTGTGTTTGAAAAGGTCCTATTTGAAGGGGGAAAGCTGGTCTTTCTTGGAGAAGATGTGATAGATTTGGGAGAAATCTGGCATTTCTGGAAGAAACTGTCCTATTTTGGGGATCAAACAGGTATTTGTGGGTTAAAAGGTCCTATTTGAAGCGGGAAACGTGGTATTTCTTGGAGAAGATGTGATATATTTGGAAGTAATGTGGTATTTCTGGAAGAAACTGTCCTATTTAGGGGTTAAAACAGGTATTTGAGGGTGAAAAGTTCCTATTTGAAGGGGGAAACCTGGTATTTCTTGGAGAAGACGTGATATATTTGGGAGAAATCTGGAATTTCAGGAAGAAAATTTCCAATTTGAGGGATAAAAGAGGTATTTGTGGGTGAAAAGGTCCTATTTGAAGGGGGAAAGCTGGTATTTCTTGGAGAAGATGTGATCTATTTGGGAGAAATGTGGCATTTCTGGAAGAAACTGTCCTCTTTTGGGGATAAAAGAGGTATTTGTGGGTGAGAAAGTCCTATTTGAAGGAGGAAACCTGGTATTTCTTGGAGAAGATGTGATCTATTTGGGAGAAATGTGGCATTTCTGGAAGAAACTGTCCTATTTTGGGGATACAACAGGTATTTGTGGGTGAAAAGGTCCTATTTGAAGGGGGAAACCTGGTATTTCTTGGAGAAGATGTGATCTATTTCGGAGAAATCTTGCATTTCTGGAAGAAACTGTCCTCTTTTGGGGATAAAAGAGGTATTTGTGGGTGACAAGGTCCTATTTGAAGGACGAAACCTGGTATTTCTTGGAGAAGATGTGATCTATTTGGGAGAAATGTGGCATTTCTGGAAGAAACTGTCCTCTTTTGGGGGTAAAACAGGTATTTGTGGGTGACAAGGTCCTATTTGAAGGGGGAAACCTGGTATTTCTTGGAGAAGATGTGATATATTTGTGAGAAATGTGGCATTTCTGGAAGAAACTGTCCAATTTTGGGGATAAAAGAGGTATTTGTGGGTGAAAAGGTCCTATTTGAAGGGGGAAACCTGCTATTTCTTGGAGAAGATGGGATATATTTGGGAGAAATGAGGCATGTCTGGAAGAAACTGTCCTCATTTGGGGATAAAAGAGGTATTTGAGGGTGAAAAGTTCCTATTTGAAGGGGGAAACCTGGTATTTCGTGGAGAAGACGTGATATAATTGGGAGAAATCTGGCATTTTTGGAAGAAAATTTCCAATTTGAGGGATAAAACAGGTATTTGTGGGTGAAAAGTTCCTCTTTGAAGGGGGAAACCTGCTATTTCTTGGAGAAGATGTGATAAATTTTTGAGAAATCTGGCATTTCTGGAAGAAACTGTCCTCTTTTGGGAATAAAAGATGTATTTGTGGGTGACAAGGTCCTATTTGAAGGGGGAACCCTGGTATTTCTTGGAGAAGATGCTCTATATTTGGGAGAAATGTGGCATTTCTGGAAGAAAAAGTCCTATTTTGGGATCAAACAGGTATTTGTCGGTGAAAATGTCCTATTTCAAGGGGGAAAGCTGGTAATTCTTGGAGAAGATGTGGTATATTTCGGAGAAATGTGGCATTTCTGGAAGAAAGTGTCCTCTTTTGGGGATAAAACAGGTATTTGTGGGTGAAAAGGTCCTATTTGAAGGGGGAAAGCTGGTATTTCTTGGAGAAGATGTGATATATTTGGGAGTAATCTGGCATTTCTGGCAGAAACTGTCCTATTTTGGGGATAAAAGAGGTATTTGTGGGTGAAAAGGTCCTATTTGAAGGGGGAAACCTGGTATTACTTGGAGAAGATGTGATCTATTTGGGAGAAATGTGGCATGTCAGGAAGAAACTGTCCTATTTTGGGGATAAAAGAGGTATTTGTGGGTGAAAAGGTCCTATTTCAAGGGGGAAACCTGGTATTTCTTGGAGAAGATGTGATATATTTGGGAGAAATGTGGCATGTCAGGAAGAAACTGTCCTATTTTGGGGATAAAAGAGGTATTTGTGGGTGAAAAGGTCCTATTTGAAGGGGGAACCCTCGTATTTCTTGGAGAAGATGTGATATATTTGGGAGAAATGTGGCCTTTCTGGATGAAACTGTCCTCTTTTGGGGATAAAAGAGGTATTTGTGGGTGAAAAGGTCCTACTTGAAGAAGGAAACCTGGTATTTCTTGGAGAAGATGCTCTATATTTGGGAGAAATGTGGCATTTCTGGAAGAAACTGTCCTATTTTGGGGATGAAACAGGTATTTGTGTTTGAAAAGGTCCTATTTGAAGGGGGAAAGCTGGTATTTCTTGGAGAAGATGTGATATATTTGGGAGAAATGTGGCCTTTCTGGAAGAAACTGTCCTATTTTGGGGATAAAAGAGGTATTTGTGGGTTAAAAGGTCCTATTTGAAGGGGGAAACCTGGTATTTCTTGGAGAAGATGTGATATATTTGGAAGTAATGTGGCATTTCTGGAAGAAACTGTCCTATTTAGGGGTTAAAACAGGTATTTGAGGGTGAAAAGTTCCTATTTGAAGGGGGAATATACCTTACCTGGTATTTCTTGGAGAAGACGTGATATATTTGGGAGAAATCTGGAATTTCAGGAAGAAAATTTCCAATTTGAGGGATAAAAGAGGTATTTGTGGGTGAAAAGGTCCTATTTGAAGGGGGAAAGCTGGTATTTCTTGGAGAAGATGTGATATATTTGGGAGAAATCTGGCATTTCTGGAAGAAACTGTCCTCTTTTGGGGATAAAAGAGGTATTTGTGGGTGAGAAGGTCCTATTTGAAGGAGGAAACCTGGTATTTCTTGGAGAAGATGTGATATATTTGGGAGAAATGTGGCATTTCTGGAAGAAACTGTCCTATTTTGGGGATCAAACAGGTATTTGTGGGTGAAAAGGTCCTATTTGAAGGGGGAAACCCTGGTATTTCTTGGAGAAGATGTGATCTATTTGGGAGAAATCTGGCATTTCTGGAAGAAACTGTCCTCTTTTGGGGATAAAAGAGGTATTTGTGGGTGACAAGGTCCTATTTGAAAGACGAAACCTGGTATTTCTTGGAGAAGATGTGATCTATATGGGAGAAATGTGGCATTTCTGGAAGAAACTGTCCTCTTTTGGGGGTAAAACAGGTATTTGTGGGTGAAATGGTCCTATTTGAAGGGGGAAACCTGGTATTTCTTGAAGAAGATGTGATATATTTGGGAGAAATGTGGCATGTCTGGAAGAAACTGTCCAATTTTGGGGATAAAAGAGGTATTTGTGGGTGAAAAGGTCCTATTTCCAGGGGAAACCTGCTATTTCTTGGAGAAGATGGGATATATTTGGGAGAAATGTGGCATTTCTGGAAGAAACTGTCCTATTTTGGGGATAAAAGAGGTATTTGTGGGTGAAAAGGTCCTATTTGAAGGGGGAAACCTGGTATTTCTTGGAGAAGATGTGATACATTTTGGAGAAATGTGGCATGTCAGGGAGAAACTGTCCTATTTTGGGGATCAAACAGGTATTTGTGGGTGAAAAGGTCCTATTTGAAGGGGGAAACGTGGTATTTCTTGGAGAAGATGTGATATATTTGGGAGAAATGTGGCCTTTCTGGAAGAAACTGTCCTATTTTGGGGATCAAACAGGTATTTGTGGGTGAAAAGCTGCAATTTCCAGGGGGAGAGCTGGTATTTCTTGGAGAAGATGTGATATATTTGGGAGAAATGTGGCATTTCTGGAAGAAACTGTCCTATTTTGGGGATGAAACAGGTATTTGTGGGTGAAAATGTCCTATTTCCACGGGGAAACCTGGTATTTCTTGGAGAAGATGTGGTATATTTCGGAGAAATGTGGCATTTCTCGAAGAAACTGTCCTATTTTGGGGATCAAACAGGTATTTGTGGGTGAAAAGGTCCTATTTGAAGAGGGAAACGTGGTATTTCTTGGAGAAGATGTGATATATTTGGGAGAAATGTGGCATTTCTGGCAGAAAATGTCCTATTTTGGGGATAAAAGAGGTATTTGTGGGTGACAATGTCCTATTTGAAGGGGGAAACCTGGTATTTCTTGGAGAAGATGTGATCTATTTGGGAGAAATGTGGCATTTCTGGAAGAAATAGTCAAATTTTGGGGATCAAACAGGTATTTGTGGGTGAAAAGGTCCTATTTGAAGGGGGAAAGCTGGTATTTCTTGGAGAAGATGTGATATATTTGGGAGAAATCTGGCATTTCTGGAAGAAACTGTCCTATTTTGGGGATAAAACAGGTATTTGTGGGTGAAAAGGTCCTATCTGAAGGGGGAAACGTGGTATTTCTTGAAGAAGATGTGATCTATTTGGGAGAAATGTGGCATTTCTGGAAGAAACTGTCCTATTTTGGGGATAAAAGAGGTATTTGTGGGTGACAAGGTCCTATTTGAAGGGGGAAACCTGGTATTTCTTGGAGAAGATGTGATATATTTGGGAGAAATGTGGCCTTTCTGGATGAAACTGTCCTCTTTTGGGGATAAAAGAGGTATTTGTGGGTGAAAAGGTCCTACTTGAAGAAAGAACCCTGGTATTTCTTGGAGAAGATGCTCTATATTTGGGAGAAATGTGGCATTTCTGGAAGAAACTGTCCTCTTTTGGGGATGAAACAGGTATTTGTGTTTGAAAAGGTCCTATTTGAAGGGGGAAAGCTGGTCTTTCTTGGAGAAGATGTGATATATTTGGGAGAAATGTGGCATTTCTGGAAGAAACTGTCCTATTTTGGGGATCAAACAGGTATTTGTGGGTTAAAAGGTCCTATTTGAAGCGGGAAACGTGGTATTTCTTGGAGAAGATGTGATATATTTGGAAGTAATGTGGTATTTCTGGAAGAAACTGTCCTATTTAGGGGTTAAAACAGGTATTTGAGGGTGAAAAGTTCCTATTTGAAGGGGGAAACCTGGTATTTCTTGGAGAAGACGTGATATATTTGGGAGAAATCTGGAATTTCAGGAAGAAAATTTCCAATTTGAGGGATAAAAGAGGTATTTGTGGGTGAAAAGGTCCTATTTGAAGGGGGAAACCTGGTATTTCTTGGAGAAGATGTGATCTATTTGGGAGAAATGTGGCATTTCTGGAAGAAACTGTCCTCTTTTGGGGATAAAAGAGGTATTTGTGGGTGAGAAAGTCCTATTTGAAGGAGGAAACCTGGTATTTCTTGGAGAAGATGTGATCTATTTGGGAGAAATGTGGCATTTCTGGAAGAAACTGTCCTATTTTGGGGATCAAACAGGTATTTGTGGGTGAAAAGGTCCTATTTGAAGGGGGAAACCTGGTATTTCTTGGAGAAGATGTGATCTATTTGGGAGAAATGTGGCATTTCTGGAAGAAATAGTCAAATTTTGGGGATCAAACAGGTATTTGTGGGTGAAAAGGTCCTATTTGAAGGGGGAAAGCTGGTATTTCTTGGAGAAGATGTGATATATTTGGGAGAAATCTGGCATTTCTGGAAGAAACTGTCCTATTTTGGGGATAAAACAGGTATTTGTGGGTGAAAAGGTCCTATCTGAAGGGGGAAACGTGGTATTTCTTGAAGAAGATGTGATCTATTTGGGAGAAATGTGGCATTTCTGGAAGAAACTGTCCTATTTTGGGGATAAAAGAGGTATTTGTGGGTGACAAGGTCCTATTTGAAGGGGGAAACCTGGTATTTCTTGGAGAAGATGTGATATATTTGGGAGAAATGTGGCCTTTCTGGATGAAACTGTCCTCTTTTGGGGATAAAAGAGGTATTTGTGGGTGAAAAGGTCCTACTTGAAGAAAGAACCCTGGTATTTCTTGGAGAAGATGCTCTATATTTGGGAGAAATGTGGCATTTCTGGAAGAAACTGTCCTCTTTTGGGGATGAAACAGGTATTTGTGTTTGAAAAGGTCCTATTTGAAGGGGGAAAGCTGGTCTTTCTTGGAGAAGATGTGATATATTTGGGAGAAATGTGGCATTTCTGGAAGAAACTGTCCTATTTTGGGGATCAAACAGGTATTTGTGGGTTAAAAGGTCCTATTTGAAGCGGGAAACGTGGTATTTCTTGGAGAAGATGTGATATATTTGGAAGTAATGTGGTATTTCTGGAAGAAACTGTCCTATTTAGGGGTTAAAACAGGTATTTGAGGGTGAAAAGTTCCTATTTGAAGGGGGAAACCTGGTATTTCTTGGAGAAGACGTGATATATTTGGGAGAAATCTGGAATTTCAGGAAGAAAATTTCCAATTTGAGGGATAAAAGAGGTATTTGTGGGTGAAAAGGTCCTATTTGAAGGGGGAAACCTGGTATTTCTTGGAGAAGATGTGATCTATTTGGGAGAAATGTGGCATTTCTGGAAGAAACTGTCCTCTTTTGGGGATAAAAGAGGTATTTGTGGGTGAGAAAGTCCTATTTGAAGGAGGAAACCTGGTATTTCTTGGAGAAGATGTGATCTATTTGGGAGAAATGTGGCATTTCTGGAAGAAACTGTCCTATTTTGGGGATCAAACAGGTATTTGTGGGTGAAAAGGTCCTATTTGAAGGGGGAAACCTGGTATTTCTTGGAGAAGATGTGATCTATTTGGGAGAAATCTTGCATTTCTGGAAGAAACTGTCCTCTTTTGGGGATAAAAGAGGTATTTGTGGGTGACAAGGTCCTATTTGAAGGACGAAACCTGGTATTTCTTGGAGAAGATGTGATCTATTTGGGAGAAATGTGGCATTTCTGGAAGAAACAGTCCTCTTTTGGGGGTAAAACAGGTATTTGTGGGTGACAAGGTCCTATTTGAAGGGGGAAACCTGGTATTTCTTGGAGAAGATGTGATATATTTGTGAGAAATGTGGCATTTCTGGAAGAAACTGTCCTATTTTGGGGATAAAAGAGGTATTTGTGGGTGAAAAGGTCCTATTTGAAGGGGGAAACCTGCTATTTCTTGGAGAAGATGGGATATATTTGGGAGAAATGAGGCATTTCTAGAAGAAACTGTCCTCATTTGGGGATAAAAGAGGTATTTGAGGGTGAAAAGTTCCTATTTGAAGGGGGAAACCTGGTATTTCTTGGAGAAGACGTGATATATTTGGGAGAAATCTGGCATTTTTGGAAGAAAATTTCCAATTTGAGGGATAAAACAGGTATTTGTGGGTGAAAAGTTCCTCTTTGAAGGGGGAAACCTGCTATTTCTTGGAGAAGATGTGATAAATTTTTGAGAAATCTGGCATTTCTGGAAGAAACTGTCCTCTTTTGGGAATAAAAGATGTATTTGAGGGTGACAAGGTCCTATTTGAAGGGGGAACCCTGGTATTTCTTGGAGAAGATGCTCTATATTTGGGAGAAATGTGGCATTTCTGGAAGAAAAAGTCCTATTTTCGGAATAAAACAGGTATTTGTCGGTGAAAATGTCCTATTTCAAGGGGGAAAGCTGGTAATTCTTGGAGAAGATGTGGTATATTTCGGAGAAATGTGGCATTTCTGGAAGAAAGTGTCCTCTTTTGGGGATAAAACAGGTATTTGTGGGTGAAAAGGTCCTATTTGAAGGGGGAAAGCTGGTATTTCTTGGAGAAGATGTGATATATTTGGGAGTAATCTGGCATTTCTGGCAGAAACTGTCCTATTTTGGGGATAAAAGAGGTATTTGTGGGTGAAAAGGTCCTATTTGAAGGGGGAAAGCTGGTATTTCTTGGAGAAGATGTGATCTATTTGGGAGAAATGTGGCATGTCAGGAAGAAACTGTCCTATTTTGGGGATAAAACAGGTATTTGTGGGTGAAAAGGTCCTATTTCAAGGGGGAAACCTGTTATTTCTTGGAGAAGATGTGATATATATGGGAGAAATGTGGCATTTCTGGAAGAAACTGTCCTATTTTGGGGATCAAACAGGTATTTGTGGGTGAAAAGGTCCTATTTGAAGGGGGAAACCTGGTATTTCTTGTAGAAGATGTGATATATTTGGGAGAAATGTGGCATGTCAGGAAGAAACTGTCCTCTTTTGGGGATAAAAGAGGTATTTGTGGGTGAAAATTTCCAATTTGAAGAGGGAACCCTCGTATTTCTTGGAGAACATGTGATATATTTGGGAGAAATGTGGCCTTTCTGGATGAAACTGTCCTCTTTTGGGGATAAAAGAGGTATTTGTGGGTGAAAAGGTCCTACTTGAAGAAGGAAACCTGGTATTTCTTGGAGAAGATGCTCTATATTTGGGAGAAATGTGGCATTTCTGGAAGAAACTGTCCTATTTTGGGGATGAAACAGGTATTTGTGTTTGAAAAGGTCCTATTTGAAGGGGGAAACCTGGTATATCTTGGAGAAGATGTGATCTATTTGGGAGAAATGTGGCCTTTCTGGATGAAACTGTCCAATTTTGGGGATAAAAGAGGTATTTGTGGGTTAAAAGGTCCTATTTGAAGGGGGAAACCTGGTATTTCTTGGAGAAGACGTGATATATTTGGGAGAAATGTGGCATTTCTGGAAGAAACTGTCCTATTTTGGGGATAAAAGTGGTATTTGTGGGTGAAAAGGTCCTATTTCAAGGGGGAAACCTGGTATTTCTTGGAGAAGATGAGATATATTTGGGAGAAATGTGGCATTTCAGGAGGAAACTGTCCTATTTTGGGGATCAAACAGGTATTTGTGGGTGAAAAGGTCCTATTTGAAGGGGGAAACATGGTATTTCTTGGAGAAGATGTAATATATTTGGGAGAAATGTGGCATTTCTGGAAGAAACTGTCCTCTTTTGGGGATAAAACAGGGATCTGAGAAAGAAAAGGTCGTATTTGAAGGGGGAAACGTGGTATTTCTTGGAGAAGATGTGATATATTTGGGAGAAATGTGGCATTTCTGGAAGAAACTGTCCTATTTTGGGGATAAAACAGGTATTTGTGGGTGAAAAGGTCCTATTTGAAGGGGGAAACCTGGTATTTCGTGGAGAAGATGTGATATATTTGGGAGAAACGTTGCATTTCTGGAAGAAACTGTCCTCTTTTGGGGATAAAAGAGGTATTTGTTGGTGAAAAGGTCCTTTTTGAAGGGGGAAACGTGGTATTTCTTGGAGAAGATGTGATCTATTTGGGAGAAATGTGGCATGTCTGGAAGAAACTGTCCTCATTTGGGGATAAAAGAGGTATTTGTGGGTGAAAAGTTCCTATTTGAAGGGGGAAACCTGGTATTTCTTGGAGAAGACGTGATATATTTGGGAGAAATCTGGAATTTCTGGAAGAAAATTTCCAATTTAAGGGATAAAACAGGTATTTGTGGGTGAAAAGGTCCTATTTGAAGGGGAGCCCTGGTATTTCGTGGAGAAGATGTGATCTATTTGGGAGAAATGTGGCATTTCTGGAAGAAACTGTCCTCTTTTGGGGATAAAACAGGTATTTGTGGGTGAAAAGGTCCTATTTGAAGGGGGAAACCTGGTATTTCTTGGAGAAGATGTGATCTATTTGGGAGAAATGTGGCATTTCTGGAAGAAACTGTCCTCTTTTGGGGATAAAAGAGGTATTTGTGTTTGAAAAGGTCCTATTTGAAGGGGCAACCCTGGTATTTCTTGAAGAAGATGTGATGTATTTGGGAGAAATGTGGCATTTCTGAAGAAAATGTGCATTTGGGGGGGAGAAGTCTGGTATTTGTGGGAGAAAAGTTCCTATTTCAGGTGGAATCCTGGTATTCCTTGGAGAAGATGTGATTTATTTGGGAGAAATGTGGCCTGTCAGGTAGAAACTGTCCAATTTTGGGGATAAAACAGGTATTTGTGGGTGACAAGGTCCTATTTCAAGGGGGAAACCTGGTATTTCTTGGAGAAGATATGATATATTTGGGAGAAATGTGGCATTTCTGGAAGAAAAATTCCTATTTTGGGGATAAAACAGGTATTTGTGGGTGAAAAGGTCCTATTTGAAGGGGGAAAGATGGTATTTCTTGGAGAAGATGAGATATATTTGGGAGAAATGTGGCATTTCTGGAAGAAAAAGTCAACTTTGGCGGAGGAGGTTGGTATTTGTGGATGAAAAGTTCCTATTTCCAGGGGGAACCCTGGTATTTCTTGGAGAAGATGTGGTATATTACGGAAAAATCTGGCATGTCAGGAAGAAACTGTCCTCTTTTGGGGATAAAAGAGGTATTTGTGGGTGACAAGGTCCTATTTGAAGGGGGAATGGTGGTATTTCTTGGAGAAGATGTGATATATTTGGAAGTAATGTGGCATTTCTGGAAGAAACTGTCCTCTTTTGGGGATAAAAGAGGTATTTGTGGGTGACAAGGTCCTATTTGAAGGAGGAAACCTGGCATTTCTTGGAGAAGACGTGATATATTTGGGAGAAATCTGGAATTTCAGGAAGAAAATTTCCAATTTGAGGGATAAAAGAGGTATTTGTGGGTGAAAAGGTCCTATTTGAAGGGGGAAACCTGGTATTTCTTGGAGAAGATGTGATAAATTTTTGAGAAATCTGGCATTTCTGGGAGAAACTGTCCTCTTTTGGGGATAAAAGATGTATTTGTGGGTGACAAGGTCCTATTTGAAGGGGGAACCCTGGTATTTCTTGGAGAAGATGTGATATATTTGGGAGAAATGTGGCATTTCTGGAAGAAAAACTCCTATTTTGGGAATAAAACAGGTATTTGTCGGTGAAAAGGTCCTATTTCAAGGGGGAAAGCTGGTAATTCTTGGAGAAGATGTGGTATATTTCGGAGAAATGTGGCATTTCTGGAAGAAACTGTCCTCTTTTGGGGATAAAACAGGTATTTGTGGGTGAAAAGGTCCTATTTGAAGGGGGAAAGCTGGTATTTCTTGGAGAAGATGTGATATATTTGGGAGTAATCTGGCATTTCTGGCAGAAACTGTCCTATTTTGGGGATAAAACAGGTATTTGTGGGTGAAAAGGTCCTATTTGAAGGGGGAAACCTGTTATTTCTTGGAGAAGATGTGATCTATTTGGGAGAAATATGGCATTTCTGGAAGAAACTGTCCTATTTTGGGGATCAAACAGGTATTTGTGGGTGAAAAGGTCCTATTTGAAGGGGGAAACCTGGTATTTCTTGGAGAAGACGTGATATATTTGGGAGAAATGTGGCATGTCTGGAAGAAACTGTCCTCTTTTGGGGATAAAACAGGTATTTGTGGGTGAAAATGTCCTATTTGAAGGGGGAAACCTGGTATTTCTTGGAGAAGATGTGATCTATTTGGGAGAAATGTGGCATTTCTGGAAGAAACTGTCCTCTTTTGGGGATAAAAGAGGTATTTGTGGGTGAAAAGGTCCTATTTGAAGGGGGAAAGCTGGTATTTCTTGGAGAAGATGTGATCTATTTGGGAGAAATGTGGCATTTCTGGAAGAAACTGTCCTATTTTGGGGATAAAAGAGGTATTTGTGGGTGAAAAGGTCCTATTTGAAGGGGGAAACGTGGTATTTCTTGGAGAAGATGTGATATATTTGGAAGTAATGTGGCATTTCTGGAAGAAACTGTCCTATTTAGGGGTTAAAACAGGTATTTGAGGGTGAAAAGTTCCTATTTGAAGGGGGAAACCTGGTATTTCTTGGAGAAGACGTGATATATTTGGGAGAAATCTGGAATTTCAGGAAGAAAATTTCCAATTTGAGGGATAAAAGAGGTATTTGTGGGTGAAAAGGTCCTATTTGAAGGGGGAAAGCTGGTATTTCTTGGAGAAGATGTGATCTATTTGGGAGAAATCTGGCATTTCTGGAAGAAACTGTCCTATTTTGGGGATCAAACAGGTATTTGTGGGTGAAAAGGTCCTATTTGAAGGGGGAAACCTGGTATTTCTTGGAGAAGATGTGATCTATTTGGGAGAAATCTGGCAATTCTGGAAGAAACTGTCCTCTTTTGGGGATAAAAGAGGTATTTGTGGGTGACAAGCTCCTATTTGAAGGACGAAACCTGGTATTTCTTGGAGAAGATGTGATCTATATGGGAGAAATGTGGCATGTCAGGAAGAAACTGTCCTCTTTTGGGGGTAAAACAGGTATTTGTGGGTGAAATGGTCCTATTTGAAGGGGGAAACCTGCTATTTCTTGGAGAAGATGGGATATATTTCGGAGAAATGTGGCATTTCTGGAAGAAACTGTCCTATTTTGGGGATAAAACAGGTATTTGTGGGTGAAAAGGTCCTATTTCAAGGGGGAAACCTGGTATTTCTTGGAGAAGATGTGATATATTTTGGAGAAATGTGGCATGTCAGGGAGAAACTGTCCTATTTTGGGGATAAAACAGGTATTTGTGGGTGAAAAGGTCCTATTTGAAGGGGGAAACGTGGTATTTCTTGGAGAAGATGTAATATATTTGGGAGAAATGTGGCCTTTCTGGAAGAAACTGTCCTATTTTGGGGATCAAACAGGTATTTGTGGGTGAAAAGCTGCTATTTCCAGGGGGAGAGCTGGTATTTCTTGGAGAAGATGTGATATATTTGGGAGAAATGTGGCATTTCTGGAAGAAACTGTCCTATTTGGGGGATAAAACAGGTATTTGTGGGTGAAAAGGTCCTTTTTGAAGGGGGAAACCTGGTATTTCTTGGAGAAGATGTGATATATTTGGGAGAAATGTGGCATTTCTGGAGGAAACTGTCCTCATTTGGGGATAAAACAGGTATTTGAGGGTGAAAAGTTCCTATTTGAAGGGGGAAACCTGGTATTTCTTGGAGAAGACGTGATATATTTGGGAGAAATCTGGAATTTCTGGAAGAAAATTTCCAATTTAAGGGATAAAACAGGTATTTGAGGGTGAAAAGGTCCTGTTTGAAGGGGGAAACCTGGTATTTCTTGGAGAAGATGTGATTTATTTGGGAGAAATCTGGCATTTCTGGAAGAAACTGTCCTATTTTGGGGATAAAACAGGTATTTGTGGGTGAAAAGGTCCTATTTGAGGGGGAAACCTGGTATTTCTTGGAGAAGATGGGATATATTTCGGAGAAATGTGGCATTTCTGGAAGAAACTGTCCTATTTTGGGGATAAAAGAGGTATTTGTGTTTGAAAAGGTCCTATTTCAAGGGGCAACCCTGGTATTTCCTGGAGAAGATGTGATCTATTTGGGAGAAATGTGGCATTTCTGAAGAAAATGTGCAATTTGGGGGGAGAAGGCTGGTATTTGTGGGAGAAAAGTTCCTATTTCAGGTGGAATCCTGGTATTCCTTGGAGAAGATGTGATTTATTTGGGAGAAATGTGGCATGTCAGGTAGAAACTGTCCTATTTTGGGGATAAAACAGGTATTTGTGGGTGACAAGGTCCTATCTGAAGGAGGAAACCTGGCATTTCTTGGAGAAGATGTGATCTATTTGGGAGAAATGTGGCATTTCTGGAAGAAACTGTCCTATTTTGGGGATCAAACAGGTATTTGTCGGTGAAAGGTCCTATTTGAAGGGGGAAACCTGGCATTTCTTGGAGATGATGTGATATATTTGGGAGAAATGTGGCATGTCTGGAAGAAACTGTCCTCTTTTGGGGATAAAAGAGGTATTTGTGGGTGAAAAGGTCCTATTTACAGGGGGAAACCTGATATTTCTTGGAGAAGATGTGATATATTTGGGAGAAATGTGGCATTTATGGAAGAAAAAGTCAAATTTGGGGGAGAAGGCTGGTATTTGTGGGTGAAAAGTTCCTATTTCCAGGGGGAAACCTGGTATTTCTTGGAGAAGACGTGATGTATTTGGGAGAAATCTGGAATTTCAGGAAGAAAATTTCCAATTTGAGGGATAAAAGAGGTATTTGTGGGTGAAAAGTTCCTATTTGAAGGGGGAACCCTGGTATTTCTTGGAGAAGATGTGATATATTTGGGAGAAATGTGGCGTTTCTGGAAGAAACTGTCCTATTTTGGGGATAAAAGAGGTATTTGTGGGTGACAATGACCTATTTGAAGAGGGAAACCTGGTATTTCGTGGAGAAGATGGGATATATTTGGGAGAAATGTGGCATTTCTGGAAGAAACTGTCCTCTTTTGGGGATAAAACAGGTATTTGTGGGTGAAAAGGTCCTTTTTGAAGGGGAAAGGTGGTATTTCTTGGAGAAGATGTGATATATTTGGGAGAAATGTGGCATTTCTGGAAGAAACTGTCCTCTTTTGGGGATAAAAGAGGTATTTGTGGGTGACAAGGTCCTAATTGACGGGGGAAACCTGGTATTTCTTGGAGAAGATGTGATCTATTTGGGAGAAATGTGGCATGTCAGGAAGAAACTGTCCTATTTTGGGGATAAAAGAGGTATTTGTGGGTGACAAGGTCCTATTTGAAGGGGGAAACCTGCTATTTCTTGGAGAAGATGTGATATATTTTGGAGAAATGTGGCATGTCAGGAAGAAACTGTCCTCTTTTGGGGATAAAAGAGGTATTTGTGGGTGACAATGTCCTATTTGAAGGGGGAAACCTGGTATTTCTTGGAGAAGATGTGATATATTTGGGAGAAATGTGGCATTTCTGGAAGAAAAAGTCAAATTTTGGGGATCAAACAGGTATTTGTGGGTGAAAAGGTCCTATTTGAAGGGGGAAACGTGGTATTTCTTGGAGAAGATGTGATATATTTGGGAGAAATCTGGCATTTCTGGAAGAAACTGTCGTCTTTTGGGATAAAAGAGGTATTTGTGGGTGAAAAGGTTCTATTTGAAGGGGGAACCCTGGTATTTCTTAGAGAAGATGTGATATATTTGGGAGAAATGTGGCATTTCTGGAAGAAACTGTCCTCATTTGGGGATAAAAGAGGTATTTGTGGGTGAAAAGTTCCTATTTGAAGGGGGAAACCTGGTATTTCTTGGAGAAGACGTGATATATTTGGGAGAAATCTGGAATTTCAGGAAGAAAATTTCCAATTTGAGGGATAAAACAGGTATTTGTGGGTGAAAAGTTCCTCTTTGAAGGGGAAACCTGGTATTTCTTGGAGAAGATGTGATAAATTTTTGAGAATCTGGCATTTCTGGAAGAAACTGTCCTCTTTTGGGAATAAAAGATGTATTTGAGGGTGACAAGGTCCTATTTGAAGGGGGAACCCTGGTATTTCTTGGAGAAGATGCTCCATATTTGGGAGAAATGTGGCATTTCTGGAAGAAAAAGTCCTATTTTCGGAATAAAACAGGTATTTGTCGGTGAAAATGTCCTATTTCAAGGGGGAAAGCTGGTAATTCTTGGAGAAGATGTGGTATATTTCGGAGAAATGTGGCATTTCTGGAAGAAAGTGTCCTCTTTTGGGATAAAACAGGTATTTGTGGGTGAAAAGGTCCTATTTGAAGGGGGAAACCTGGTATTTCTTGGAGAAGATGTGATATATTTGGGAGTAATCTGGCATTTCTGGCAGAAACTGTCCTATTTTGGGGATAAAAGAGGTATTTGTGGGTGAAAAGGTCCTATTTGAAGGGGGAAACCTGGTATTACTTGGAGAAGATGTGATCTATTTGGGAGAAATGTGGCATGTCAGGAAGAAACTGTCCTATTTTGGGGATAAAACAGGTATTTGTGGGTGAAAAGGTCCTATTTCAAGGGGGAAACCTGTTATTTCTTGGAGAAGATGTGATATATATGGGAGAAATGTGGCATTTCTGGAAGAAACTGTCCTATTTTGGGGATCAAACAGGTATTTGTGGGTGAAAAGGTCCTATTTCAAGGGGGAAACCTGGTATTTCTTGTAGAAGATGTGATATATTTGGGAGAAATGTGGCATGTCAGGAAGAAACTGTCCTATTTTGGGGATAAAAGAGGTATTTGTGGGTGAAAAGGTCCTATTTGAAGGGGGAACCCTCGTATTTCTTGGAGAAGATGTGATATATTTGGGAGAAATGTGGCCTTTCTGGATGAAACTGTCCTCTTTTGGGGATAAAAGAGGTATTTGTGGGTGAAAAGGTCCTACTTGAAGAAGGAAACCTGGTATTTCTTGGAGAAGATGCTCTATATTTGGGAGAAATGTGGCATTTCTGGAAGAAACTGTCCTATTTTGGGGATGAAACAGGTATTTGTGTTTGAAAAGGTCCTATTTGAAGGGGGAAACCTGGTCTTTCTTGGAGAAGATGTGATATATTTGGGAGAAATGTGGCCTTTCTGGAAGAAACTGTCCTATTTTGGGGATAAAAGAGGTATTTGTGGGTTAAAAGGTCCTATTTGAAGGGGGAAACCTGGTATTTCTTGGAGAAGATGTGATATATTTGGAAGTAATGTGGCATTTCTGGAAGAAACTGTCCTATTTAGGGGTTAAAACAGGTATTTGAGGGTGAAAAGTTCCTATTTGAAGGGGGAATATACCTTACCTGGTATTTCTTGGAGAAGACGTGATATATTTGGGAGAAATCTGGAATTTCAGGAAGAAAATTTCCAATTTGAGGGATAAAAGAGGTATTTGTGGGTGAAAAGGTCCTATTTGAAGGGGGAAAGCTGGTATTTCTTGGAGAAGATGTGATATATTTGGGAGAAATCTTGCATTTCTGGAAGAAACTGTCCTCTTTTGGGGATAAAAGAGGTATTTGTGGGTGAGAAGGTCCTATTTGAAGGAGGAAACCTGGTATTTCTTGGAGAAGATGTGATATATTTGGGAGAAATGTGGCATTTCTGGAAGAAACTGTCCTATTTTGGGGATCAAACAGGTATTTGTGGGTGAAAAGGTCCTATTTGAAGGGGGAAACCCTGGTATTTCTTGGAGAAGATGTGATCTATTTGGGAGAAATCTGGCATTTCTGGAAGAAACTGTCCTCTTTTGGGGATAAAAGAGGTATTTGTGGGTGACAAGGTCCTATTTGAAAGACGAAACCTGGTATTTCTTGGAGAAGATGTGATCTATATGGGAGAAATGTGGCATTTCTGGAAGAAACTGTCCTCTTTTGGGGGTAAAACAGGTATTTGTGGGTGAAATGGTCCTATTTGAAGGGGGAAACCTGGTATTTCTTGAAGAAGATGTGATATATTTGGGAGAAATGTGGCATGTCTGGAAGAAACTGTCCAATTTTGGGGATAAAAGAGGTATTTGTGGGTGAAAAGGTCCTATTTCCAGGGGGAAACCTGTTATTTCTTGGAGAAGATGTGATATATTTGGGAGAAATGTGGCATTTCTGGAAGAAACTGTCCTATTTTGGGGATAAAAGAGGTATTTGTGGGTGAAAAGGTCCTATTTGAAGGGGGAAACCTGGTATTTCTTGGAGAAGATGTGATACATTTTGGAGAAATGTGGCATGTCAGGGAGAAACTGTCCTATTTTGGGGATCAAACAGATATTTGTGGGTGAAAAGGTCCTATTTGAAGGGGGGAAACGTGGTATTTCTTGGAGAAGATGTGATATATTTGGGAGAAATGTGGCCTTTCTGGAAGAAACTGTCCTATTTTGGGGATCAAACAGGTATTTGTGGGTGAAAAGCTGCAATTTCCAGGGGGAGAGCTGGTATTTCTTGGAGAAGATGTGATCTATTTGGGAGAAATGTGGCATTTCTGGAAGAAACTGTCCTATTTTGGGGATGAAACAGGTATTTGTGGGTGAAAATGTCCTATTTCCACGGGGAAACCTGGTATTTCTTGGAGAAGATGTGGTATATTTCGGAGAAATGTGGCATTTCTCGAAGAAACTGTCCTATTTTGGGGATCAAACAGGTATTTGTGGGTGAAAAGGTCCTATTTGAAGAGGGAAACGTGGTATTTCTTGGAGAAGATGTGATCTATTTGGGAGAAATGTGGCATTTCTGGCAGAAAATGTCCTATTTTGGGGATAAAAGAGGTATTTGTGGGTGACAATGTCCTATTTGAAGGGGGAAACCTGGTATTTCTTGGAGAAGATGTGATCTATTTGGGAGAAATGTGGCATTTCTGGAAGAAATAGTCAAATTTTGGGGATCAAACAGGTATTTGTGGGTGAAAAGGTCCTATTTGAAGGGGGAAAGCTGGTATTTCTTGGAGAAGATGTGATATATTTGGGAGAAATCTGGCATTTCTGGAAGAAACTGTCCTATTTTGGGGATAAAAGAGGTATTTGTGGGTGAAAAGGTCCTATCTGAAGGGGGAAACGTGGTATTTCTTGGAGAAGATGTGATCTATTTGGGAGAAATGTGGCATTTCTGGAAGAAACTGTCCTATTTTGGGGATAAAAGAGGTATTTGTGTGTGAAAAGGTCCTATTTGAAGGGGGAAACCTGGTATTTCTTGGAGAAGATGTGATATATTTGGGAGAAATGTGGCCTTTCTGGATGAAACTGTCCTCTTTTGGGGATAAAAGAGGTATTTGTGGGTGAAAAGGTCCTACTTGAAGAAAGAACCCTGGTATTTCTTGGAGAAGATGCTCTATATTTGGGAGAAATGTGGCATTTCTGGAAGAAACTGTCCTCTTTTGGGGATGAAACAGGTATTTGTGTTTGAAAAGGTCCTATTTGAAGGGGGAAAGCTGGTCTTTCTTGGAGAAGATGTGATATATTTGGGAGAAATGTGGCATTTCTGGAAGAAACTGTCCTATTTTGGGGATCAAACAGGTATTTGTGGGTTAAAAGGTCCTATTTGAAGCGGGAAACGTGGTATTTCTTGGAGAAGATGTGATATATTTGGAAGTAATGTGGTATTTCTGGAAGAAACTGTCCTATTTAGGGGTTAAAACAGGTATTTGAGGGTGAAAAGTTCCTATTTGAAGGGGGAAACCTGGTATTTCTTGGAGAAGACGTGATATATTTGGGAGAAATCTGGAATTTCAGGAAGAAAATTTCCAATTTGAGGGATAAAAGAGGTATTTGTGGGTGAAAAGGTCCTATTTGAAGGGGGAAACCTGGTATTTCTTGGAGAAGATGTGATCTATTTGGGAGAAATGTGGCATTTCTGGAAGAAACTGTCCTCTTTTGGGGATAAAAGAGGTATTTGTGGGTGAGAAAGTCCTATTTGAAGGAGGAAACCTGGTATTTCTTGGAGAAGATGTGATCTATTTGGGAGAAATGTGGCATTTCTGGAAGAAACTGTCCTATTTTGGGGATCAAACAGGTATTTGTGGGTGAAAAGGTCCTATTTGAAGGGGGAAACCTGGTATTTCTTGGAGAAGATGTGATCTATTTGGGAGAAATCTTGCATTTCTGGAAGAAACTGTCCTCTTTTGGGGATAAAAGAGGTATTTGTGGGTGACAAGGTCCTATTTGAAGGACGAAACCTGGTATTTCTTGGAGAAGATGTGATCTATTTGGGAGAAATGTGGCATTTCTGGAAGAAACTGTCCTCTTTTGGGGGTAAAACAGGTATTTGTGGGTGACAAGGTCCTATTTGAAGGGGGAAACCTGGTATTTCTTGGAGAAGATGTGATATATTTGTGAGAAATGTGGCATTTCTGGAAGAAACTGTCCAATTTTGGGGATAAAAGAGGTATTTGTGGGTGAAAAGTTCCTATTTGAAGGGGGAAACCTGGTATTTCTTGGAGAAGACGTGATATATTTGGGAGAAATCTGGCATTTTTGGAAGAAAATTTCCAATTTGAGGGATAAATCAGGTATTTGTGGGTGAAAAGTTCCTCTTTGAAGGGGGAAACCTGCTATTTCTTGGAGAAGATGTGATAAATTTTTGAGAAATCTGGCATTTCTGGAAGAAACTGTCCTCTTTTGGGAATAAAAGATGTATTTGAGGGTGACAAGGTCCTATTTGAAGGGGGAACCCTGGTATTTCTTGGAGAAGATGCTCTATATTTGGGAGAAATGTGGCATTTCTGGAAGAAAAAGTCCTATTTTGGGAATAAAACAGGTATTTGTCGGTGAAAATGTCCTATTTCAAGGGGGAAAGCTGGTAATTCTTGGAGAAGATGTGGTATATTTCGGAGAAATGTGGCATTTCTGGAAGAAAGTGTCCTCTTTTGGGGATAAAACAGGTATTTGTGGGTGAAAAGGTCCTATTTGAAGGGGGAAACCTGGTATTTCTTGGAGAAGATGTGATATATTTGGGAGTAATCTGGCATTTCTGGCAGAAACTGTCCTATTTTGGGGATAAAAGAGGTATTTGTGGGTGAAAAGGTCCTATTTGAAGGGGGAAAGCTGGTATTTCTTGGAGAAGATGTGATCTATTTGGGAGAAATGTGGCATGTCAGGAAGAAACTGTCCTATTTTGGGGATAAAACAGGTATTTGTGGGTGAAAAGGTCCTATTTCAAGGGGGAAACCTGTTATTTCTTGGAGAAGATGTGATATATATGGGAGAAATGTGGCATTTCTGGAAGAAACTGTCCTATTTTGGGGATCAAACAGGTATTTGTGGGTGAAAAGGTCCTATTTCAAGGGGGAAACCTGGTATTTCTTGTAGAAGATGTGATATATTTGGGAGAAATGTGGCATGTCAGGAAGAAACTGTCCTATTTTGGGGATAAAAGAGGTATTTGTGGGTGAAAAGGTCCTATTTGAAGGGGGAACCCTCGTATTTCTTGGAGAAGATGTGATATATTTGGGAGAAATGTGGCCTTTCTGGATGAAACTGTCCTCTTTTGGGGATAAAAGAGGTATTTGTGGGTGAAAAGGTCCTACTTGAAGAAGGAAACCTGGTATTTCTTGGAGAAGATGCTCTATATTTGGGAGAAATGTGGCATTTCTGGAAGAAACTGTCCTATTTTGGGGATGAAACAGGTATTTGTGTTTGAAAAGTTCCTATTTGAAGGGGGAAACCTGGTATATCTTGGAGAAGATGTGATCTATTTGGGAGAAATGTGGCATTTCTGGATGAAACTGTCCTATTTTGGGGATAAAAGAGGTATTTGTGGGTGACAAGGTCCTATTTGAAGGAGGAATCCTGGTATTTCTTGGAGAAGATGTGATATATTTGGGAGAAATGTGGCATTTCTGGAAGAAACTGTCCTCTTTTGGGGATAAAAGAGGTATTTGTGGGTGACAAGGTCCTATTTCCAGGGGGAAACCTGATATTTCTTGGAGAAGATGTGATCTATTTGGGAGAAATCTGGCATTTCTGGAAGAAACTGTCCTCTTTTGGGGATAAAAGAGGTATTTGTGGGTGACAAGGTCCTATTTGAAGGACGAAACCTGGTATTTCTTGGAGAAGATGTGATCTATATGGGAGAAATGTGGCATGTCAGGAAGAAACTGTCCTCTTTTGGGGGTAAAACAGGTATTTGTGGGTGAAAAGGTCCTATTTGAAGGGGGAAACCTGGTATTTCTTGGAGAAGATGTGATATATTTGTGAGAAATGTGGCATTTCTGGAAGAAACTGTCCAATTTTGGGGATAAAAGAGGTATTTGTGGGTTAAAAGGTCCTATTTGAAGGGGGAAACCTGGTATTTCTTGGAGAAGATGTGATATATTTGGGAGAAATGTGGCATTTCTGGAAGAAACTGTCCTATTTTGGGGATAAAACAGGTATTTGTGGGTGAAAAGGTCCTATTTCAAGGGGGAAACCTGGTATTTCTTGGAGAAGATGAGATATATTTGGGAGAAATGTGGCATTTCTGGAGGAAACTGTCCCATTTTGGGGATCAAACAGGTATTTGTGGGTGAAAAGGTCCTATTTGAAGGGGGAAACATGGTATTTCTTGGAGAAGATGTAATATATTTGGGAGAAATGTGGCATTTCTGGAAGAAACTGTCCTCTTTTGGGGATAAAACAGGGATCTGAGAAAGAAAAGGTCGTATTTGAAGGGGGAAACGTGGTATTTCTTGGAGAAGATGTGATATATTTGGGAGAAATGTGGCATTTCTGGAAGAAACTGTCCTATTTTGGGGATAAAACAGGTATTTGTGGGTGAAAAGGTCCTATTTGAAGGGGGAAACCTGGTATTTCGTGGAGAAGATGTGATCTATTTGGGAGAAACGTTGCATTTCTGGAAGAAACTGTCCTCTTTTGGGGATAAAAGAGGTATTTGTTGGTGAAAAGGTCCTTTTTGAAGGGGGAAACGTGGTATTTCTTGGAGAAGATGTGATCTATTTGGGAGAAATGTGGCATGTCTGGAAGAAACTGTCCTCATTTGGGGATAAAAGAGGTATTTGTGGGTGAAAAGTTCCTATTTGAAGGGGGAAACCTGGTATTTCTTGGAGAAGACGTGATATATTTGGGAGAAATCTGGAATTTCTGGAAGAAAATTTCCAATTTAAGGGATAAAACAAGTATTTGTGGGTGAAAAGGTCCTATTTGAAGGGGAGCCCTGGTATTTCGTGGAGAAGATGTGATCTATTTGGGAGAAATGTGGCATTTCTGGAAGAAACTGTCCTCTTTTGGGGATAAAACAGGTATTTGTGGGTGAAAAGGTCCTATTTGAAGGGGGAAACCTGGTATTTCTTGGAGAAGATGTGATCTATTTGGGAGAAATGTGGCATTTCTGGAAGAAACTGTCCTATTTTGGGGATAAAAGAGGTATTTGTGTTTGAAAAGGTCCTATTTGAAGGGGCAACCCTGGTATTTCTTGGAGAAGATGTGATGTATTTGGGAGAAATGTGGCATTTCTGAAGAAAATGTGCATTTGGGGGTGAGAAGGCTGGTATTTGTGGGAGAAAAGTTCCTATTTCAGGTGGAATCCTGGTATTCCTTGGAGAAGATGTGATTTATTTGGGAGAAATGTGGCATGTCAGGTAGAAACTGTCCTATTTTGGGGATAAAACAGGTATTTGTGGGTGACAAGGTCCTATTTCAAGGGGGAAACCTGGTATTTCTTGGAGAAGATATGATATATTTGGGAGAAATGTGGCATTTCAGTAAGAAAAATTCCTATTTTGGGGATAAAACAGGTATTTGTGGGTGAAAAGGTCCTATTTGAAGGGGGAAAGATGGTATTTCTTGGAGAAGATGAGATATATTTGGGAGAAATGTGGCATTTCTGGAAGAAAAAGTCAACTTTGGCGGAGGAGGTTGGTATTTGTGGATGAAAAGTTCCTATTTCCAGGGGGAACCCTGGTATTTCTTGGAGAAGATGTGGTATATTACGGAAAAATCTGGCATGTCAGGAAGAAACTGTCCTCTTTTGGGGATAAAAGAGGTATTTGTGGGTGAAAAGGTCCTATTTGAAGGGGGAATGGTGGTATTTCTTGGAGAAGATGTGATATATTTGGAAGTAATGTGGCATTTCTGGAAGAAACTGTCCTCTTTTGGGGATAAAAGAGGTATTTGTGGGTGACAAGGTCCTATTTGAAGGAGGAAACCTGGCATTTCTTGGAGAAGACGTGATATATTTGGGAGAAATCTGGAATTTCAGGAAGAAAATTTCCAATTTGAGGGATAAAAGAGGTATTTGTGGGTGAAAAGGTCCTATTTCAAGGGGGAAACCTGGTATTTCTTGGAGAAGATGTGATAAATTTTTGAGAAATCTGGCATTTCTGGGAGAAACTGTCCTATTTTGGGGATAAAAGATGTATTTGTGGGTGACAAGGTCCTATTTGAAGGGGGAACCCTGGTATTTCTTGGAGAAGATGTGATATATTTGGGAGAAATGTGGCATTTCTGGAAGAAAAAGTCCTATTTTGGGAATAAAACAGGTATTTGTCGGTGAAAAGGTCCTATTTCAAGGGGGAAAGCTGGTAATTCTTGGAGAAGATGTGGTATATTTCGGAGAAATGTGGCATTTCTGGAAGAAACTGTCCTCTTTTGGGGATAAAACAGGTATTTGTGGGTGAAAAGGTCCTATTTGAAGGGGGAAAGCTGGTATTTCTTGGAGAAGATGTGATATATTTGGGAGTAATCTGGCATTTCTGGCAGAAACTGTCCTATTTTGGGGATAAAAGAGGTATTTGTGGGTGAAAAGGTCCTATTTGAAGGGGGAAAGCTGGTATTTCTTGGAGAAGATGTGATCTATTTGGGAGAAATGTGGCATTTCTGGAAGAAACTGTCCTATTTTGGGGATAAAACAGGTATTTGTGGGTGAAAAGGTCCTATTTGAAGGGGGAAACCTGTTATTTCTTGGAGAAGATGTGATATATTTGGGAGAAATATGGCATTTCTGGAAGAAACTGTCCTATTTTGGGGATCAAACAGGTATTTGTGGGTGAAAAGGTCCTATTTGAAGGGGGAAACCTGGTATTTCTTGGAGAAGATGTGATATATTTGGGAGAAATGTGGCATGTCTGGAAGAAACTGTCCTCTTTTGGGGATAAAACAGGTATTTGTGGGTGAAAATGTCCTATTTGAAGGGGGAAACCTGGTATTTCTTGGAGAAGATGTGATCTATTTGGGAGAAATGTGGCATTTCTGGAAGAAACTGTCCTCTTTTGGGGATAAAAGAGGTATTTGTGGGTGAAAAGGTCCTATTTGAAGAAGGAAACCTGGTATTACTTGGAGAAGATGCTCTATATTTGGGAGAAATGTGGCATTTCTGGAAGAAACTGTCCTATTTTGGGGATAAAAGAGGTATTTGTGGGTGAAAAGGTCCTATTTGAAGGGGGAAACGTGGTATTTCTTGGAGAAGATGTGATATATTTGGAAGTAATGTGGCATTTCTGGAAGAAACTGTCCTATTTAGGGGTTAAAACAGGTATTTGAGGGTGAAAAGTTCCTATTTGAAGGGGGAAACCTGGTATTTCTTGGAGAAGATGTGATCTATTTGGGAGAAATCTGGCATTTCTGGAAGAAACTGTCCTATTTTGGGGATCAAACAGGTATTTGTGGGTGAAAAGGTCCTATTTGAAGGGGGAAACCTGGTATTTCTTGGAGAAGATGTGATCTATTTGGGAGAAATCTGGCAATTCTGGAAGAAACTGTCCTCTTTTGGGGATAAAAGAGGTATTTGTGGGTGACAAGCTCCTATTTGAAGGACGAAACCTGGTATTTCTTGGAGAAGATGTGATCTATATGGGAGAAATCTGGCATTTCTGGAAGAAACTGTCCTCTTTTGGGGATAAAAGAGGTATTTGTGGGTGACAAGCTCCTATTTGAAGGACGAAACCTGGTATTTCTTGGAGAAGATGTGATCTATATGGGAGAAATGTGGCATGTCAGGAAGAAACTGTCCTCTTTTGGGGGTAAAACAGGTATTTGTGGGTGAAATGGTCCTATTTGAAGGGGGAAACCTGCTATTTCTTGGAGAAGATGGGATATATTTCGGAGAAATGTGGCATTTCTGGAAGAAACTGTCCTATTTTGGGGATAAAACAGGTATTTGTGGGTGAAAAGGTCCTATTTCAAGGGGGAAACCTGGTATTTCTTGGAGAAGATGTGATATATTTTGGAGAAATGTGGCATGTCAGGGAGAAACTGTCCTATTTTGGGGATAAAACAGGTATTTGTGGGTGAAAAGGTCCTATTTGAAGGGGGAAACGTGGTATTTCTTGGAGAAGATGTAATATATTTGGGAGAAATGTGGCCTTTCTGGAAGAAACTGTCCTATTTTGGGGATCAAACAGGTATTTGTGGGTGAAAAGCTGCTATTTCCAGGGGGAGAGCTGGTATTTCTTGGAGAAGATGTGATATATTTGGGAGAAATGTGGCATTTCTGGAAGAAACTGTCCTATTTTGGGGATAAAACAGGTATTTGTGGGTGAAAAGGTCCTTTTTGAAGGGGGAAACCTGGTATTTCTTGGAGAAGATGTGATATATTTGGGAGAAATGTGGCATTTCTGGAGGAAACTGTCCTCATTTGGGGATAAAACAGGTATTTGAGGGTGAAAAGTTCCTATTTGAAGGGGGAAACCTGGTATTTCTTGGAGAAGACGTGATATATTTGGGAGAAATCTGGAATTTCTGGAAGAAAATTTCCAATTTAAGGGATAAAACAGGTATTTGAGGGTGAAAAGGTCCTATTTGAAGGGGGAAACCTGGTATTTCTTGGAGAAGATGTGATATATTTGGGAGAAATCTGGCATTTCTGGAAGAAACTGTCCTATTTTGGGGATAAAACAGGTATTTGTGGGTGAAAAGGTCCTATTTGAGGGGGAAACCTGGTATTTCTTGGAGAAGATGGGATATATTTCGGAGAAATGTGGCATTTCTGGAAGAAACTGTCCTATTTTGGGGATAAAAGAGGTATTTGTGGGTGAAAAGGTCCTATTTCAAGGGGCAACCCTGGTATTTCTTGGAGAAGATGTGATCTATTTGGGAGAAATGTGGCATTTCTGAAGAAAATGTGCAATTTGGGGGGAGAAGGCTGGTATTTGTGGGAGAAAAGGTCCTATTTCAGGTGGAATCCTGGTATTTCTTGGAGAAGATGTGATTTATTTGGGAGAAATGTGGCATGTCAGGTAGAAACTGTCCTATTTTGGGGATAAAACAGGTATTTGTGGGTGACAAGGTCCTATCTGAAGGAGGAAACCTGGCATTTCTTGGAGAAGATGTGATCTATTTGGGAGAAATGTGGCATTTCTGGAAGAAACTGTCCTATTTTGGGGATCAAACAGGTATTTGTCGGTGAAAAGGTCCTATTTGAAGGGGGAAACCTGGCATTTCTTGGAGATGATGTGATATATTTGGGAGAAATGTGGCATGTCTGGAAGAAACTGTCCTCTTTTGGGGATAAAAGAGGTATTTGTGGGTGAAAAGGTCCTATTTACAGGGGGAAACCTGATATTTCTTGGAGAAGATGTGATATATTTGGGAGAAATGTGGCATTTCTGGAAGAAAAAGTCAAATTTGGGGGGAGAAGGCTGGTATTTGTGGGTGAAAAGTTCCTATTTCCAGGGGGAAACCTGGTATTTCTTGGAGAAGACGTGATGTATTTGGGAGAAATCTGGAATTTCAGGAAGAAAATTTCCAATTTGAGGGATAAAAGAGGTATTTGTGGGTGAAAAGTTCCTATTTGAAGGGGGAACCCTGGTATTTCTTGGAGAAGATGTGATCTATTTGGGAGAAATGTGGCATTTCTGGAAGAAACTGTCCTATTTTGGGGATAAAAGAGGTATTTGTGGGTGACAATGACCTATTTGAAGAGGGAAACCTGGTATTTCGTGGAGAAGATGGGATATATTTGGGAGAAATGTGGCATTTCTGGAAGAAACTGTCCTCTTTTGGGGATAAAACAGGTATTTGTGGGTGAAAAGGTCCTTTTTGAAGGGGGAAAGGTGGTATTTCTTGGAGAAGATGTGATATATTTGGGAGAAATGTGGCATTTCTGGAAGAAACTGTCCTCTTTTGGGGATAAAAGAGGTATTTGTGGGTGACAAGGTCCTAATTGACGGGGGAAACCTGGTATTTCTTGGAGAAGATGTGATCTATTTGGGAGAAATGTGGCATGTCAGGAAGAAACTGTCCTATTTTGGGGATAAAAGAGGTATTTGTGGGTGACAAGGTCCTATTTGAAGGGGGAAACCTGCTATTTCTTGGAGAAGATGTGATATATTTTGGAGAAATGTGGCATGTCAGGAAGAAACTGTCCTATTTTGGGGATAAAAGAGGTATTTGTGGGTGACAATGTCCTATTTGAAGGGGGAAACCTGGTATTTCTTGGAGAAGATGTGATATATTTGGGAGAAATGTGGCATTTCTGGAAGAAAAAGTCAAATTTTGGGGATCACACAGGTATTTGTGGGTGAAAAGGTCCTATTTGAAGGGGGAAACGTGGTATTTCTTGGAGAAGATGTGATCTATTTGGGAGAAATCTGGCATTTCTGGAAGAAACTGTCGTCTTTTGGGGATAAAAGAGGTATTTGTGGGTGAAAAGGTTCTATTTGAAGGGGGAACCCTGGTATTTCTTAGAGAAGATGTGATATATTTGGGAGAAATGTGGCATTTCTGGAAGAAACTGTCCTATTTTGGGGATAAAAGAGGTATTTGTGGGTGAAAAGTTCCTATTTGAAGGGGGAAACCTGGTATTTCTTGGAGAAGACGTGATATATTTGGGAGAAATCTGGAATTTCAGGAAGAAAATTTCCAATTTGAGGGATAAAACAGGTATTTGTGGGTGAAAAGTTCCTCTTTGAAGGGGGAAACCTGGTATTTCTTGGAGAAGATGTGATAAATTTTTGAGAAATCTGGCATTTCTGGAAGAAACTGTCCTCTTTTGGGGATAAAAGATGTATTTGAGGGTGACAAGGTCCTATTTGAAGGGGGAACCCTGGTATTTCTTGGAGAAGATGCTCTATATTTGGGAGAAATGTGGCATTTCTGGAAGAAAAAGTCCTATTTTGGGCATAAAACAGGTATTTGTCGGTGAAAATGTCCTATTTCAAGGGGGAAAGCTGGTAATTCTTGGAGAAGATGTGGTATATTTCGGAGAAATGTGGCCTTTCTGGAAGAAAGTGTCCTCTTTTGGGGATAAAACAGGTATTTGTGGGTGAAAAGGTCCTATTTGAAGGGGGAAACCTGGTATTTCTTGGAGAAGATGTGATATATTTGGGAGTAATCTGGCATTTCTGGCAGAAACTGTCCTATTTTGGGGATAAAAGAGGTATTTGTGGGTGAAAAGGTCCTATTTGAAGGGGGAAAGCTGGTATTTCTTGAAGAAGATGTGATCTATTTGGGAGAAATGTGGCATGTCAGGAAGAAACTGTCCTATTTTGGGGATAAAGGAGGTATTTGTGGGTGAAAAGGTCCTATTTCAAGGGGGAAACCTGGTATTTCTTGGAGAAGATGTGATATATATGGGAGAAATGTGGCATTTCTGGAAGAAACTGTCCTCTTTTGGGGATAAAACAGGTATTTGTGGGTGAAAAGGTCCTATTTGTAGGGGGAAACCTGGTATTTCTTGGAGAAGATGTGATATATTTGGGAGAAATGTGGCATGTCAGGAAGAAACTGTCCTATTTTGGGGATAAAAGAGGTATTTGTGGGTGAAAAGGTCCTATTTGAAGGGGGAACCCTCGTATTTCTTGGAGAAGATGTGATATATTTGGGAGAAATGTGGCCTTTCTGGATGAAACTGTCCTCTTTTGGGGATAAAAGAGGTATTTCTGGGTGAAAAGGTCCTACTTGAAGAAGGAAACCTGGTATTTCTTGGAGAAGATGCTCTATATTTGGGAGAAATGTGGCATTTCTGGAAGAAACTGTCCTATTTTGGGGATGAAACAGGTATTTGTGTTTGAAAAGGTCCTATTTGAAGGGGGAAACCTGGTCTTTCTTGGAGAAGATGTGATATATTTGGGAGAAATGTGGCCTTTCTGGAAGAAACTGTCCTATTTTGGGGATAAAAGAGGTATTTGTGGGTAAAAAGGTCCTATTTGAAGGGGGAAACCTGGTATTTCTTGGAGAAGATGTGATATATTTGGAAGTAATGTGGCATTTCTGGAAGAAACTGTCCTATTTAGGGGTTAAAACAGGTATTTGAGGGTGAAAAGTTCCTATTTGAAGGGGGAATATACCTTACCTGGTATTTCTTGGAGAAGACGTGATATATTTGGGAGAAATCTGGAATTTCAGGAAGAAAATTTCCAATTTGAGGGATAAAAGAGGTATTTGTGGGTGAAAAGGTCCTATTTGAAGGGGGAAAGCTGGTATTTCTTGGAGAAGATGTGATATATTTGGGAGAAATCTGGCATTTCTGGAAGAAACTGTCCTCTTTTGGGGATAAAAGAGGTATTTGTGGGTGAGAAGGTCCTATTTGAAGGAGGAAACCTGGTCTTTCTTGGAGAAGATGTGATATATTTGGGAGAAATGTGGCATTTCTGGAAGAAACTGTCCTATTTTGGGGATCAAACAGGTATTTGTGGGTGAAAAGGTCCTATTTGAAGGGGGAAACCCTGGTATTTCTTGGAGAAGATGTGATCTATTTGGGAGAAATCTGGCATTTCTGGAAGAAACTGTCCTCTTTTGGGGATAAAAGAGGTATTTGTGGGTGACAAGGTCCTATTTGAAAGACGAAACCTGGTATTTCTTGGAGAAGATGTGATCTATATGGGAGAAATGTGGCATTTCTGGAAGAAACTGTCCTCTTTTGGGGGTAAAACAGGTATTTGTGGGTGAAATGGTCCTATTTGAAGGGGGAAACCTGGTATTTCTTGAAGAAGATTTGATATATTTGGGAGAAATGTGGCATGTCTGGAAGAAACTGTCCAATTTTGGGGATAAAAGAGGTATTTGTGGGTGAAAAGGTCCTATTTCCAGGGGGAAAGCTGGTATTTCTTGGAGAAGATGGGATCTATTTGGGAGAAATGTGGCATTTCTGGAAGAAACTGTCCTATTTTGGGGATAAAAGAGGTATTTGTGGGTGAAAAGGTCCTATTTGAAGGGGGAAACCTGGTATTTCTTGGAGAAGATGTGATACATTTTGGAGAAATGTGGCATGTCAGGGAGAAACTGTCCTATTTTGGGGATCAAACAGGTATTTGTGGGTGAAAAGGTCCTATTTGAAGGGGGAAACGTGGTATTTCTTGGAGAAGATGTGATATATTTGGGAGAAATGTGGCCTTTCTGGAAGAAACTGTCCTATTTTGGGGATCAAACAGGTATTTGTGGGTGAAAAGTTGCAATTTCCAGGGGGAGAGCTGGTATTTCTTGGAGAAGATGTGATATATTTGGGAGAAATGTGGCATTTCTGGAAGAAACTGTCCTATTTTGGGGATGAAACAGGTATTTGTGGGTGAAAATGTCCTATTTCCACGGGGAAACCTGGTATTTCTTGGAGAAGATGTGGTATATTTCGGAGAAATGTGGCATTTCTCGAAGAAACTGTCCTATTTTGGGGATCAAACAGGTATTTGTGGGTGAAAAGGTCCTATTTGAAGAGGGAAACGTGGTATTTCTTGGAGAAGATGTGATCTATTTGGGAGAAATGTGGCATTTCTGGCAGAAAATGTCCTATTTTGGGGATAAAAGAGGTATTTGTGGGTGACAATGTCCTATTTGAAGGGGGAAACCTGGTATTTCTTGGAGAAGATGTGATCTATTTGGGAGAAATGTGGCATTTCTGGAAGAAATAGTCAAATTTTGGGGATCAAACAGGTATTTGTGGGTGAAAAGGTCCTATTTGAAGGGGGAAAGCTGGTATTTCTTGGAGAAGATGTGATATATTTGGGAGAAATGTGGCATTTCTGGAAGAAACTGTCCTATTTTGGGGATAAAACAGGTATTTGTGGGTGAAAAGGTCCTATCTGAAGGGGGAAACGTGGTATTTCTTGGAGAAGATGTGATATATTTGGGAGAAATGTGGCATTTCTGGAAGAAACTGTCCTATTTTGGGGATAAAAGAGGTATTTGTGGGTGACAAGGTCCTATTTGAAGGGGGAAACCTGGTATTTCTTGGAGAAGATGTGATATATTTGGGAGAAATGTGGCCTTTCTGGATGAAACTGTCCTCTTTTGGGGATAAAAGAGGTATTTGTGGGTGAAAAGGTCCTACTTGAAGAAAGAACCCTGGTATTTCTTGGAGAAGATGCTCTATATTTGGGAGAAATGTGGCATTTCTGGAAGAAACTGTCCTCTTTTGGGGATGAAACAGGTATTTGTGTTTGAAAAGGTCCTATTTGAAGGGGGAAAGCTGGTCTTTCTTGGAGAAGATGTGATATATTTGGGAGAAATGTGGCATTTCTGGAAGAAACTGTCCTATTTTGGGGATCAAACAGGTATTTGTGGGTTAAAAGGTCCTATTTGAAGGGGGAAACGTGGTATTTCTTGGAGAAGATGTGATATATTTGGAAGTAATGTGGTATTTCTGGAAGAAACTGTCCTATTTAGGGGTTAAAACAGGTATTTGAGGGTGAAAAGTTCCTATTTGAAGGGGGAAACCTGGTATTTCTTGGAGAAGACGTGATATATTTGGGAGAAATCTGGAATTTCAGGAAGAAAATTTCCAATTTGAGGGATAAAAGAGGTATTTGTGGGTGAAAAGGTCCTATTTGAAGGGGGAAACCTGGTATTTCTTGGAGAAGATGTGATCTATTTGGGAGAAATCTGGCATTTCTGGAAGAAACTGTCCTCTTTTGGGGATAAAAGAGGTATTTGTGGGTGAAAAGGTCCTATTTCCAGGGGGAACCCTGGTATTTCTTGGAGAAGATGTGATCTATTTGGGAGAAATCTGGCATTTCTGGAAGAAACTGTCCTCTTTTGGGGATAAAAGAGGTATTTGTGGGTGAGAAAGTCCTATTTGAAGGAGGAAACCTGGTATTTCTTGGAGAAGATGTGATCTATTTGGGAGAAATGTGGCATTTCTGGAAGAAACTGTCCTATTTTGGGGATCAAACAGGTATTTGTGGGTGAAAAGGTCCTATTTGAAGGGGGAAACCTGGTATTTCTTGGAGAAGATGTGATCTATTTGGGAGAAATCTTGCATTTCTGGAAGAAACTGTCCTCTTTTGGGGATAAAAGAGGTATTTGTGGGTGACAAGGTCCTATTTGAAGGACGAAACCTGGTATTTCTTGGAGAAGATGTGATATATTTGGGAGAAATGTGGCATTTCTGGAAGAAACTGTCCTCTTTTGGGGGTAAAACAGGTATTTGTGGGTGACAAGGTCCTATTTGAAGGGGGAAACCTGGTATTTCTTGGAGAAGATGTGATATATTTGTGAGAAATGTGGCATTTCTGGAAGAAACTGTCCAATTTTGGGGATAAAAGAGGTATTTGTGGGTGAAAAGGTCCTATTTGAAGGGGGAAACCTGCTATTTCTTGGAGAAGATGGGATATATTTGGGAGAAATGAGGCATTTCTGGAAGAAACTGTCCTCATTTGGGGATAAAAGAGGTATTTGAGGGTGAAAAGTTCCTATTTGAAGGGGGAAACCTGGTATTTCTTGGAGAAGACGTGATATATTTGGGAGAAATCTGGCATTTTTGGAAGAAAATTTCCAATTTGAGGGATAAAACAGGTATTTGTGGGTGAAAAGTTCCTCTTTGAAGGGGGAAACCTCGTATTTCTTGGAGAAGATGTGATAAATTTTTGAGAAATCTGGCATTTCTGGAAGAAACTGTCCTCTTTTGGGAATAAAAGATGTATTTGAGGGTGACAAGGTCCTATTTGAAGGGGGAACCCTGGTATTTCTTGGAGAAGATGCTCTATATTTGGGAGAAATGTGGCATTTCTGGAAGAAAAAGTCCTATTTTGGGCATAAAACAGGTATTTGTCGGTGAAAATGTCCTATTTCAAGGGGGAAAGCTGGTAATTCTTGGAGAAGATGTGGTATATTTCGGAGAAATGTGGCATTTCTGGAAGAAAGTGTCCTCTTTTGGGGATCAAACAGGTATTTGTGGGTGAAAAGGTCCTATTTCCAGGGGGAAACCTGGTATTTCTTGGAGAAGATGTGATATATTTGGGAGTAATCTGGCATTTCTGGCAGAAACTGTCCTATTTTGGGGATAAAAGAGGTATTTGTGGGTGAAAAGGTCCTATTTGAAGGGGGAAAGCTGGTATTTCTTGGAGAAGATGTGATCTATTTGGGAGAAATGTGGCATGTCAGGAAGAAACTGTCCTATTTTGGGGATAAAACAGGTATTTGTGGGTGAAAAGGTCCTATTTGAAGGGGGAAACCTGCTATTTCTTGGAGAAGATGTGATATATATGGGAGAAATGTGGCATTTCTGGAAGAAACTGTCCTATTTTGGGGATCAAACAGGTATTTCTGGGTGAAAAGGTCCTATTTCAAGGGGGAAACCTGGTATTTCTTGTAGAAGATGTGATATATTTGGGAGAAATGTGGCATGTCAGGAAGAAACTGTCCTATTTTGGGGATAAAAGAGGTATTTGTGGGTGAAAATGTCCTATTTGAAGGGGGAACCCTCGTATTTCTTGGAGAAGATGTGATATATTTGGGAGAAATGTGGCCTTTCTGGATGAAACTGTCCTCTTTTGGGGATAAAAGAGGTATTTGTGGGTGAAAAGGTCCTACTTGAAGAAGGAAACCTGGTATTTCTTGGAGAAGATGCTCTATATTTGGGAGAAATGTGGCATTTCTGGAAGAAACTGTCCAATTTTGGGGATAAAAGAGGTATTTGTGGGTGAGAAAGTCCTATTTGAAGGAGGAAACCTGGTATATCTTGGAGAAGATGTGATCTATTTGGGAGAAATGTGGCCTTTCTGGATGAAACTGTCCTATTTTGGGGATAAAAGAGGTATTTGTGGGTGACAAGGTCCTATTTGAAGGAGGAATCCTGGTATTTCTTGGAGAAGATGTGATATATTTGGGAGAAATGTGGCATTTCTGGAAGAAACTGTCCTCTTTTGGGGATAAAAGAGGTATTTGTGGGTGACAAGGTCCTATTTCCAGGGGGAAACCTGATATTTCTTGGAGAAGATGTGATCTATTTGGGAGAAATCTGGCATTTCTGGAAGAAACTGTCCTCTTTTGGGGATAAAAGAGGTATTTGTGGGTGACAAGGTCCTATTTGAAGGACGAAACCTGGTATTTCTTGGAGAAGATGTGATCTATATGGGAGAAATGTGGCATGTCAGGAAGAAACTGTCCTCTTTTGGGGGTAAAACAGGTATTTGTGGGTGAAAAGGTCCTATTTGAAGGGGGAAACCTGGTATTTCTTGGAGAAGATGTGATATATTTGTGAGAAATGTGGCATTTCTGGAAGAAACTGTCCAATTTTGGGGATAAAAGAGGTATTTGTGGGTGAAAAGGTCCTATTTGAAGGGGGAAACCTGGTATTTCTTGGAGAAGATGTGATATATTTGGGAGAAATCTGGCATTTCTGGAAGAAACTGTCCTATTTTGGGGATAAAACAGGTATTTGTGGGTGAAAAGGTCCTATTTCAAGGGGGAAACCTGGTATTTCTTGGAGAAGATGAGATATATTTGGGAGAAATGTGGCATTTCAGGAGGAAACTGTCCTATTTTGGGGATCAAACAGGTATTTGTGGGTGAAAAGGTCCTATTTGAAGGGGGAAACGTGGTATTTCTTGGAGAAGATGTAATATATTTGGGAGAAATGTGGCATTTCTGGAAGAAACTGTCCTCTTTTGGGGATAAAACAGGGATCTGAGAAAGAAAAGGTCGTATTTGAAGGGGGAAACGTGGTATTTCTTGGAGAAGATGTGATATATTTGGGAGAAATGTGGCATTTCTGGAAGAAACTGTCCTATTTTGGGGATAAAACAGGTATTTGTGGGTGAAAAGGTCCTATTTGAAGGGGGAAACCTGGTATTTCGTGGAGAAGATGTGATATATTTGGGAGAAACGTTGCATTTCTGGAAGAAACTGTCCTCATTTGGGGATAAAAGAGGTATTTGTTGGTGAAAAGGTCCTTTTTGAAGGGGGAAACGTGGCATTTCTTGGAGAAGATGTGATCTATTTGGGAGAAATGTGGCATGTCTGGAAGAAACTGTCCTCATTTGGGGATAAAAGAGGTATTTGTGGGTGAAAAGTTCCTATTTGAAGGGGGAAACCTGGTATTTCTTGGAGAAGACGTGATATATTTGGGAGAAATCTGGAATTTCTGGAAGAAAATTTCCAATTTAAGGGATAAAACAGGTATTTGTGGGTGAAAAGGTCCTATTTGAAGGGGAGCCCTGGTATTTCGTGGAGAAGATGTGATCTATTTGGGAGAAATGTGGCATTTCTGGAAGAAACTGTCCTATTTTGGGGATAAAAGAGGTATTTGTGGGTGACAAGGTCCTATTTGAAGGGGGAAACCTGGTATTTCTTGGAGAAGATGTGATCTATTTGGGAGAAATGTGGCATTTCTGGAAGAAACTGTCCTATTTTGGGGATAAAAGAGGTATTTGTGTTTGAAAAGGTCCTATTTGAAGGGGCAACCCTGGTATTTCTTGAAGAAGATGTGATGTATTTGGGAGAAATGTGGCATTTCTGAAGAAAATGTGCATTTGGGGGGGAGAAGGCTGGTATTTGTGGGAGAAAAGTTCCTATTTCAGGTGGAATCCTGGTATTCCTTGGAGAAGATGTGATTTATTTGGGAGAAATGTGGCATGTCAGGTAGAAACTGTCCTATTTTGGGGATAAAACAGGTATTTGTGGGTGACAAGGTCCTATTTCAAGGGGGAAACCTGGTATTTCTTGGAGAAGATATGATATATTTGGGAGAAATGTGGCATTTCTGGAAGAAAAATTCCTATTTTGGGGATAAAACAGGTATTTGTGGGTGAAAAGGTCCTATTTGAAGGGGGAAAGATGGTATTTCTTGGAGAAGATGAGATATATTTGGGAGAAATGTGGCATTTCTGGAAGAAAAAGTCAACTTTGGCGGAGGAGGTTGGTATTTGTGGATGAAAAGTTCCTATTTCCAGGGGGAACCCTGGTATTTCTTGGAGAAGATGTGGTATATTACGGAAAAATCTGGCATGTCAGGAAGAAACTGTCCTCTTTTGGGGATAAAAGAGGTATTTGTGGGTGAAAAGGTCCTATTTGAAGGGGGAATGGTGGTATTTCTTGGAGAAGATGTGATATATTTGGGAGAAATGAGGCATTTCTGGCAGAAACTGTCCTCTTTTGGGGATAAAAGAGGTATTTGTGTTTGAAAAGGTCCTATTTGAAGGGGGAACCCTGGCATTTCTTGGAGAAGATGTGATATATTTGGGAGAAATGTGGCATTTCTGGAAGAAACTGTCCTATTTTGGGGATAAAAGAGGTATTTGTGGGTTAAAAGGTCCTATTTGAAGGGGGAAAGGTGGTATTTCTTGGAGAAGATGTGATATATTTGAAAGTAATGTGGCATTTCTGGAAGAAACTGTCCAATTTAGGGGTTAAAACAGGTATTTGAGGGTGAAAAGTTCCTATTTGAAGGGGGAAACCTGGTATTTCTTGGAGAAGACGTGATATATTTGGGAGAAATCTGGAATTTCAGGAAGAAAATTACCAATTTGAGGGATAAAAGAGGTATTTGTGGGTGAAAAGGTCCTATTTGAATGGGGAAAGCTGGTATTTCTTGGAGAAGATGTGATATATTTGGGAGAAATCTGGCATTTCTGGAAGAAACTGTCGTCTTTTGGGGATAAAAGAGGTATTTGTGGGTGAGAAGGTCCTATTTGAAGGAGGAAACCTGGTATTTCTTGGAGAAGATGTGATCTATTTGGGAGAAATGTGGCATTTCTGGAAGAAACTGTCCTCTTTTGGGGGTAAAACAGGTATTTGTGGGTGAAATGGTCCTATTTGAAGGGGGAAACCTGGTATTTCTTGGAGAAGATGTGATATATTTGTGAGAAATGTGGCATTTCTGGAAGAAACTGTCCAATTTTGGGGATAAAAGAGGTATTTGTGGGTGAAAAGGTCCTATTTCAAGGGGGAAACCAGGTATTTCTTGGAGAAGATGTGATATATTTTGGAGAAATGTGGCATGTCATGGAGAAACTGTCCTATTTTGGGGATCAAACAGGTATTTGTGGGTGAAAAGGTCCTATTTGAAGGGGGAAACGTGGTATTTCTTGGAGAAGATGTAATATATTTGGGAGAAATGTGGCCTTTCTGGAAGAAACTGTCCTATTTTGGGGATCAAACAGGTATTTGTGGGTGAAAAGCTGCTATTTCCAGGGGGAGAGCTGGTATTTCTTGGAGAAGATGTGATATATTTGGGAGAAATGTGGCATTTCTGGAAGAAACTGTCCTATTTTGGGGATAAAACAGGTATTTGTGGGTGAAAAGGTCCTTTTTGAAGGGGGAAACCTGGTATTTCTTGGAGAAGATGTGATATATTTGGGAGAAATCTGGCATTTCTGGAAGAAACTGTCCTCTTTTGGGGATAAAAGAGGTATTTGTGGGTGAAAAGGTCCTATTTGAAGGGGGAAACCTGGTATTTCTTGGAGAAGATGTGATCTATTTGGGAGAAATGTGGCATTTCTGGAAGAAACTGTCCTATTTTGGGGATCAAACAGGTATTTGTGTTTGAAAAGGTCCTATTTGAAGGGGCAACCCTGGTATTTCTTGGAGAAGATGTGATCTATTTGGGAGAAATCTGGCATTTCTGAAGAAAATGTGCAATTTGGGGGGAGAAGGCTGGTATTTGTGGGAGAAAAGGTCCTATTTCAGGTGGAATCCTGGTATTTCTTGGAGAAGATGTGATATATTTGGGAGAAATGTGGCATGTCAGGTAGAAACTGTCCTATTTTGGGGATAAAACAGGTATTTGTGGGTGACAAGGTCCTATTTCAAGGGGGAAACCTGGTATTTCTTGGAGAAGATATGATATATTTGGGAGAAATGTGGCATTTCTGGAAGAAAAAGTCCTATTTTGGGGATAAAACAGGTATTTGTCGGTGAAAAGGTCCTATTTGAAGGGGGAAAGATGGTATTTCTTGGAGAAGATGAGATATATTTGGGAGAAATGTGGCATTTCTGGAAGAAACTGTCCTATTTTGGGGATAAAAGAGGTATTTGTGGGTGAAAAGGTCCTATTTGAAGGGGGAAAGCTGGTATTTCTTGGAGAAGATGTGATCTATTTGGGAGAAATGTGGCATGTCAGGAAGAAACTGTCCTATTTTGGGGATAAAACAGGTATTTGTGGGTGAAAAGGTCCTATTTGAAGGGGGAAACCTGCTATTTCTTGGAGAAGATGTGATATATATGGGAGAAATGTGGCATTTCTGGAAGAAACTGTCCTATTTTGGGGATCAAACAGGTATTTCTGGGTGAAAAGGTCCTATTTCAAGGGGGAAACCTGGTATTTCTTGTAGAAGATGTGATATATTTGGGAGAAATGTGGCATGTCAGGAAGAAACTGTCCTATTTTGGGGATAAAAGAGGTATTTGTGGGTGAAAATGTCCTATTTGAAGGGGGAACCCTCGTATTTCTTGGAGAAGATGTGATATATTTGGGAGAAATGTGGCCTTTCTGGATGAAACTGTCCTCTTTTGGGGATAAAAGAGGTATTTGTGGGTGAAAAGGTCCTACTTGAAGAAGGAAACCTGGTATTTCTTGGAGAAGATGCTCTATATTTGGGAGAAATGTGGCATTTCTGGAAGAAACTGTCCAATTTTGGGGATAAAAGAGGTATTTGTGGGTGAGAAAGTCCTATTTGAAGGAGGAAACCTGGTATATCTTGGAGAAGATGTGATCTATTTGGGAGAAATGTGGCCTTTCTGGATGAAACTGTCCTATTTTGGGGATAAAAGAGGTATTTGTGGGTGACAAGGTCCTATTTGAAGGAGGAATCCTGGTATTTCTTGGAGAAGATGTGATATATTTGGGAGAAATGTGGCATTTCTGGAAGAAACTGTCCTCTTTTGGGGATAAAAGAGGTATTTGTGGGTGACAAGGTCCTATTTCCAGGGGGAAACCTGATATTTCTTGGAGAAGATGTGATCTATTTGGGAGAAATCTGGCATTTCTGGAAGAAACTGTCCTCTTTTGGGGATAAAAGAGGTATTTGTGGGTGACAAGGTCCTATTTGAAGGACGAAACCTGGTATTTCTTGGAGAAGATGTGATCTATATGGGAGAAATGTGGCATGTCAGGAAGAAACTGTCCTCTTTTGGGGGTAAAACAGGTATTTGTGGGTGAAAAGGTCCTATTTGAAGGGGGAAACCTGGTATTTCTTGGAGAAGATGTGATATATTTGTGAGAAATGTGGCATTTCTGGAAGAAACTGTCCAATTTTGGGGATAAAAGAGGTATTTGTGGGTGAAAAGGTCCTATTTGAAGGGGGAAACCTGGTATTTCTTGGAGAAGATGTGATATATTTGGGAGAAATCTGGCATTTCTGGAAGAAACTGTCCTATTTTGGGGATAAAACAGGTATTTGTGGGTGAAAAGGTCCTATTTCAAGGGGGAAACCTGGTATTTCTTGGAGAAGATGAGATATATTTGGGAGAAATGTGGCATTTCAGGAGGAAACTGTCCTATTTTGGGGATCAAACAGGTATTTGTGGGTGAAAAGGTCCTATTTGAAGGGGGAAACGTGGTATTTCTTGGAGAAGATGTAATATATTTGGGAGAAATGTGGCATTTCTGGAAGAAACTGTCCTCTTTTGGGGATAAAACAGGGATCTGAGAAAGAAAAGGTCGTATTTGAAGGGGGAAACGTGGTATTTCTTGGAGAAGATGTGATCTATTTGGGAGAAATGTGGCATTTCTGGAAGAAACTGTCCTATTTTGGGGATAAAACAGGTATTTGTGGGTGAAAAGGTCCTATTTGAAGGGGGAAACCTGGTATTTCGTGGAGAAGATGTGATATATTTGGGAGAAACGTTGCATTTCTGGAAGAAACTGTCCTCATTTGGGGATAAAAGAGGTATTTGTTGGTGAAAAGGTCCTTTTTGAAGGGGGAAACGTGGCATTTCTTGGAGAAGATGTGATCTATTTGGGAGAAATGTGGCATGTCTGGAAGAAACTGTCCTCATTTGGGGATAAAAGAGGTATTTGTGGGTGAAAAGTTCCTATTTGAAGGGGGAAACCTGGTATTTCTTGGAGAAGACGTGATATATTTGGGAGAAATCTGGAATTTCTGGAAGAAAATTTCCAATTTAAGGGATAAAACAGGTATTTGTGGGTGAAAAGGTCCTATTTGAAGGGGAGCCCTGGTATTTCGTGGAGAAGATGTGATCTATTTGGGAGAAATGTGGCATTTCTGGAAGAAACTGTCCTATTTTGGGGATAAAAGAGGTATTTGTGGGTGACAAGGTCCTATTTGAAGGGGGAAACCTGGTATTTCTTGGAGAAGATGTGATCTATTTGGGAGAAATGTGGCATTTCTGGAAGAAACTGTCCTATTTTGGGGATAAAAGAGGTATTTGTGTTTGAAAAGGTCCTATTTGAAGGGGCAACCCTGGTATTTCTTGAAGAAGATGTGATGTATTTGGGAGAAATGTGGCATTTCTGAAGAAAATGTGCATTTGGGGGGGAGAAGGCTGGTATTTGTGGGAGAAAAGTTCCTATTTCAGGTGGAATCCTGGTATTCCTTGGAGAAGATGTGATTTATTTGGGAGAAATGTGGCATGTCAGGTAGAAACTGTCCTATTTTGGGGATAAAACAGGTATTTGTGGGTGACAAGGTCCTATTTCAAGGGGGAAACCTGGTATTTCTTGGAGAAGATATGATATATTTGGGAGAAATGTGGCATTTCTGGAAGAAAAATTCCTATTTTGGGGATAAAACAGGTATTTGTGGGTGAAAAGGTCCTATTTGAAGGGGGAAAGATGGTATTTCTTGGAGAAGATGAGATATATTTGGGAGAAATGTGGCATTTCTGGAAGAAAAAGTCAACTTTGGCGGAGGAGGTTGGTATTTGTGGATGAAAAGTTCCTATTTCCAGGGGGAACCCTGGTATTTCTTGGAGAAGATGTGGTATATTACGGAAAAATCTGGCATGTCAGGAAGAAACTGTCCTCTTTTGGGGATAAAAGAGGTATTTGTGGGTGAAAAGGTCCTATTTGAAGGGGGAATGGTGGTATTTCTTGGAGAAGATGTGATATATTTGGGAGAAATGAGGCATTTCTGGCAGAAACTGTCCTCTTTTGGGGATAAAAGAGGTATTTGTGTTTGAAAAGGTCCTATTTCAAGGGGGAACCCTGGCATTTCTTGGAGAAGATGTGATATATTTGGGAGAAATGTGGCATTTCTGGAAGAAACTGTCCTATTTTGGGGATAAAAGAGGTATTTGTGGGTTAAAAGGTCCTATTTGAAGGGGGAAAGGTGGTATTTCTTGGAGAAGATGTGATATATTTGAAAGTAATGTGGCATTTCTGGAAGAAACTGTCCAATTTAGGGGTTAAAACAGGTATTTGAGGGTGAAAAGTTCCTATTTGAAGGGGGAAACCTGGTATTTCTTGGAGAAGACGTGATATATTTGGGAGAAATCTGGAATTTCAGGAAGAAAATTACCAATTTGAGGGATAAAAGAGGTATTTGTGGGTGAAAAGGTCCTATTTGAATGGGGAAAGCTGGTATTTCTTGGAGAAGATGTGATATATTTGGGAGAAATCTGGCATTTCTGGAAGAAACTGTCGTCTTTTGGGGATAAAAGAGGTATTTGTGGGTGAGAAGGTCCTATTTGAAGGAGGAAACCTGGTATTTCTTGGAGAAGATGTGATCTATTTGGGAGAAATGTGGCATTTCTGGAAGAAACTGTCCTCTTTTGGGGGTAAAACAGGTATTTGTGGGTGAAATGGTCCTATTTGAAGGGGGAAACCTGGTATTTCTTGGAGAAGATGTGATATATTTGTGAGAAATGTGGCATTTCTGGAAGAAACTGTCCAATTTTGGGGATAAAAGAGGTATTTGTGGGTGAAAAGGTCCTATTTCAAGGGGGAAACCAGGTATTTCTTGGAGAAGATGTGATATATTTTGGAGAAATGTGGCATGTCATGGAGAAACTGTCCTATTTTGGGGATCAAACAGGTATTTGTGGGTGAAAAGGTCCTATTTGAAGGGGGAAACGTGGTATTTCTTGGAGAAGATGTAATATATTTGGGAGAAATGTGGCCTTTCTGGAAGAAACTGTCCTATTTTGGGGATCAAACAGGTATTTGTGGGTGAAAAGCTGCTATTTCCAGGGGGAGAGCTGGTATTTCTTGGAGAAGATGTGATATATTTGGGAGAAATGTGGCATTTCTGGAAGAAACTGTCCTATTTTGGGGATAAAACAGGTATTTGTGGGTGAAAAGGTCCTTTTTGAAGGGGGAAACCTGGTATTTCTTGGAGAAGATGTGATATATTTGGGAGAAATCTGGCATTTCTGGAAGAAACTGTCCTCTTTTGGGGATAAAAGAGGTATTTGTGGGTGAAAAGGTCCTATTTGAAGGGGGAAACCTGGTATTTCTTGGAGAAGATGTGATCTATTTGGGAGAAATGTGGCATTTCTGGAAGAAACTGTCCTATTTTGGGGATCAAACAGGTATTTGTGTTTGAAAAGGTCCTATTTGAAGGGGCAACCCTGGTATTTCTTGGAGAAGATGTGATCTATTTGGGAGAAATCTGGCATTTCTGAAGAAAATGTGCAATTTGGGGGGAGAAGGCTGGTATTTGTGGGAGAAAAGGTCCTATTTCAGGTGGAATCCTGGTATTTCTTGGAGAAGATGTGATATATTTGGGAGAAATGTGGCATGTCAGGTAGAAACTGTCCTATTTTGGGGATAAAACAGGTATTTGTGGGTGACAAGGTCCTATTTCAAGGGGGAAACCTGGTATTTCTTGGAGAAGATATGATATATTTGGGAGAAATGTGGCATTTCTGGAAGAAAAAGTCCTATTTTGGGGATAAAACAGGTATTTGTCGGTGAAAAGGTCCTATTTGAAGGGGGAAAGATGGTATTTCTTGGAGAAGATGAGATATATTTGGGAGAAATGTGGCATTTCTGGAAGAAACTGTCCTATTTTGGGGATAAAAGAGGTATTTGTGGGTGACAAGGTCCTATTTGAAGGGGGAAACCTGGTATTTCTTGGAGAAGATGTGATCTATTTGGGAGAAATGTGGCATTTCTGGAAGAAACTGTCCTATTTTGGGGATAAAAGAGGTATTTGTGTTTGAAAAGGTCCTATTTGAAGGGGCAACCCTGGTATTTCTTGAAGAAGATGTGATGTATTTGGGAGAAATGTGGCATTTCTGAAGAAAATGTGCATTTGGGGGGGAGAAGGCTGGTATTTGTGGGAGAAAAGTTCCTATTTCAGGTGGAATCCTGGTATTCCTTGGAGAAGATGTGATTTATTTGGGAGAAATGTGGCATGTCAGGTAGAAACTGTCCTATTTTGGGGATAAAACAGGTATTTGTGGGTGACAAGGTCCTATTTCAAGGGGGAAACCTGGTATTTCTTGGAGAAGATATGATATATTTGGGAGAAATGTGGCATTTCTGGAAGAAAAATTCCTATTTTGGGGATAAAACAGGTATTTGTGGGTGAAAAGGTCCTATTTGAAGGGGGAAAGATGGTATTTCTTGGAGAAGATGAGATATATTTGGGAGAAATGTGGCATTTCTGGAAGAAAAAGTCAACTTTGGCGGAGGAGGTTGGTATTTGTGGATGAAAAGTTCCTATTTCCAGGGGGAACCCTGGTATTTCTTGGAGAAGATGTGGTATATTACGGAAAAATCTGGCATGTCAGGAAGAAACTGTCCTCTTTTGGGGATAAAAGAGGTATTTGTGGGTGAAAAGGTCCTATTTGAAGGGGGAATGGTGGTATTTCTTGGAGAAGATGTGATATATTTGGGAGAAATGAGGCATTTCTGGCAGAAACTGTCCTCTTTTGGGGATAAAAGAGGTATTTGTGTTTGAAAAGGTCCTATTTGAAGGGGGAACCCTGGCATTTCTTGGAGAAGATGTGATATATTTGGGAGAAATGTGGCATTTCTGGAAGAAACTGTCCTATTTTGGGGATAAAAGAGGTATTTGTGGGTTAAAAGGTCCTATTTGAAGGGGGAAAGGTGGTATTTCTTGGAGAAGATGTGATATATTTGAAAGTAATGTGGCATTTCTGGAAGAAACTGTCCAATTTAGGGGTTAAAACAGGTATTTGAGGGTGAAAAGTTCCTATTTGAAGGGGGAAACCTGGTATTTCTTGGAGAAGACGTGATATATTTGGGAGAAATCTGGAATTTCAGGAAGAAAATTACCAATTTGAGGGATAAAAGAGGTATTTGTGGGTGAAAAGGTCCTATTTGAATGGGGAAAGCTGGTATTTCTTGGAGAAGATGTGATATATTTGGGAGAAATCTGGCATTTCTGGAAGAAACTGTCGTCTTTTGGGGATAAAAGAGGTATTTGTGGGTGAGAAGGTCCTATTTGAAGGAGGAAACCTGGTATTTCTTGGAGAAGATGTGATCTATTTGGGAGAAATGTGGCATTTCTGGAAGAAACTGTCCTCTTTTGGGGGTAAAACAGGTATTTGTGGGTGAAATGGTCCTATTTGAAGGGGGAAACCTGGTATTTCTTGGAGAAGATGTGATATATTTGTGAGAAATGTGGCATTTCTGGAAGAAACTGTCCAATTTTGGGGATAAAAGAGGTATTTGTGGGTGAAAAGGTCCTATTTCAAGGGGGAAACCAGGTATTTCTTGGAGAAGATGTGATATATTTTGGAGAAATGTGGCATGTCATGGAGAAACTGTCCTATTTTGGGGATCAAACAGGTATTTGTGGGTGAAAAGGTCCTATTTGAAGGGGGAAACGTGGTATTTCTTGGAGAAGATGTAATATATTTGGGAGAAATGTGGCCTTTCTGGAAGAAACTGTCCTATTTTGGGGATCAAACAGGTATTTGTGGGTGAAAAGCTGCTATTTCCAGGGGGAGAGCTGGTATTTCTTGGAGAAGATGTGATATATTTGGGAGAAATGTGGCATTTCTGGAAGAAACTGTCCTATTTTGGGGATAAAACAGGTATTTGTGGGTGAAAAGGTCCTTTTTGAAGGGGGAAACCTGGTATTTCTTGGAGAAGATGTGATATATTTGGGAGAAATCTGGCATTTCTGGAAGAAACTGTCCTCTTTTGGGGATAAAAGAGGTATTTGTGGGTGAAAAGGTCCTATTTGAAGGGGGAAACCTGGTATTTCTTGGAGAAGATGTGATCTATTTGGGAGAAATGTGGCATTTCTGGAAGAAACTGTCCTATTTTGGGGATCAAACAGGTATTTGTGTTTGAAAAGGTCCTATTTGAAGGGGCAACCCTGGTATTTCTTGGAGAAGATGTGATCTATTTGGGAGAAATCTGGCATTTCTGAAGAAAATGTGCAATTTGGGGGGAGAAGGCTGGTATTTGTGGGAGAAAAGGTCCTATTTCAGGTGGAATCCTGGTATTTCTTGGAGAAGATGTGATATATTTGGGAGAAATGTGGCATGTCAGGTAGAAACTGTCCTATTTTGGGGATAAAACAGGTATTTGTGGGTGACAAGGTCCTATTTCAAGGGGGAAACCTGGTATTTCTTGGAGAAGATATGATATATTTGGGAGAAATGTGGCATTTCTGGAAGAAAAAGTCCTATTTTGGGGATAAAACAGGTATTTGTCGGTGAAAAGGTCCTATTTGAAGGGGGAAAGATGGTATTTCTTGGAGAAGATGAGATATATTTGGGAGAAATGTGGCATTTCTGGAAGAAACTGTCCTATTTTGGGGATAAAAGAGGTATTTGTGGGTGACAAGGTCCTATTTGAAGGGGGAAACCTGGTATTTCTTGGAGAAGATGTGATCTATTTGGGAGAAATGTGGCATTTCTGGAAGAAACTGTCCTCTTTTGGGGATGAAACAGGCATTTGTGGGTGAAAAGGTCCTATTTCAAGGGGGAAACGTGGTATTTCTTGGAGAAGATGTGATCTATTTGGGAGAAATGTGGCATGTCAGGAAGAAACTGTCCTATTTTGGGGATCAAACAGGTATTTGTGGGTGAAAAGGTCCTATTTGAAGGGGGAAAGGTGGTATTTCTTGGAGAAGATGTGATCTATTTGGGAGAAATGTGGCATTTCTGGCAGAAACTGACCTATTTTAGGGATAAAAGAGGTATTTGTGGGTGAAAAGGTCCTATTTGAAGGGGGAAACGTGGTATTTCTTGGAGAAGATGTGATCTATTTGGGAGAAATGTGGCATTTCTGGAAGAAACTGTCCTCATTTGGGGATAAAAGAGGTATTTGTGGGTGAAAAGGTCGTATTTGAAGGGGGAAACCTGGTATTTCTTGGAGAAGACGTGATATATTTGGGAGAAATCTGGAATTTCAGGAAGAAAATTTCCAATTTGAGGGATAAAAGAGGTATTTGTGGGTGAAAAGTTCCTATTTGAAGGGGGAACCCTGGTATTTCTTGGAGAAGATGTGATATATTTTGGAGAAATGTGGCATTTCTGGAAGAAACTGTCCTCTTTTGGGGATAAAAGAGGTATTTGTGGGTGACAATGTCCTATTTGAAGGGGGAAACCTGGTATTTCTTGGAGAAGATGTGATATATTTGGGAGAAATGTGGCATTTCTGCAAGAAAAATCAAATTTTGGGGGTAAAACAGGTATTTGTGGGTGAAAAGGTCCTATTTGAAGGGGGAAAGCTGGTATTTCTTGGAGAAGATGTGATATATTTGGGAGAAATCTGGCATTTCTGGCAGAAACTGTCCTCTGTGGGGATAAAACAGGTATTTGTGGGTGAAAAGGTCCTATTTGAAGGGGGAAAGCTGGTATTTCTTGGAGAAGATGTGATATATTTGGGAGAAATGTGGCATTTCTGGAAGAAACTGTCCTCTTTTGGGGATAAAAGAGGTATTTGTGTTTGAAAAGGTCCTATTTGAAGGGGGAAACCTGGTATTTCTTGGAGAAGATGTGATATATTTGGGAGAAATGTGGCATTTCTGGAAGAAACTGTCCTCATTTGGGGATAAAAGAGGTATTTGAGGGTGAAAAGTTCCTATTTAAAGGGGGAAACCTGGTATTTCTTGGAGAAGACGTGTTATATTTGGGAGAAATCTGGAATTTCAGGAAAAAAATTTCCAATTTGAGGGATAAAACAGGTATTTGTGGGTGAAAAGTTCCTCTTTGAAGGGGGAAACCTGGTATTTCTTGGAGAAGATGTGATAAATTTTTGAGAAATCTGGCCTTTCTGGAAGAAACTGTCCTCTTTTGGGGATAAAAGATGTATTTGTGGGTGACAAGGTCCTATTTGAAGGGGGAACCCTGGTATTTCTTGGAGAAGATGCTCTATATTTGGGAGAAAAGTGGCCTTTCTGGAAGAAAAAGTCCTATTTTGGGAATAAAACAGGTATTTGTCGGTGAAAATGTCCTATTTCAAGGGGGAAAGCTGGTAATTCTTGGAGAAGATGTGGTATATTTCGGAGAAATGTGGCATTTCTGGAAGAAAGTGTCCTCTTTTGGGGATCAAACAGGTATTTGTGGGTGAAAAGGTCCTATTTGAAGGGGGAAACTTGGTATTTCTTGGAGAAGATGTGATATATTTGGGAGTAATCTGGCATTTCTGGCAGAAACTGTCCTATTTTGGGGATAAAAGAGGTATTTGTGGGTGAAAAGGTCCTATTTGAAGGGGGAAAGCTGGTATTTCTTGGAGAAGATGTGATATATTTGGGAGAAATCTGGCATTTCTGGCAGAAACTGTCCTCTGTGGGGATAAAACAGGTATTTGTGGGTGAAAAGGTCCTATTTCAAGGGGGAAACCTGGTATTTCTTGGAGAAGATATGATATATTTGGGAGAAATGTGGCATTTCTGGAAGAAACTGTCCTATTTTGGGGATAAAAGAGGTATTTGTGTTTGAAAAGGTCCTATTTGAAGAAGGAAACCTGGTATTTCTTGGAGAAGATGTGATATATTTGGGAGAAATGTGGCATTTCTGGAAGAAACTGTCCTCATTTGGGGATAAAAGAGGTATTTGAGGGTGAAAAGTTCCTATTTAAAGGGGGAAACCTGGTATTTCTTGGAGAAGACGTGTTATATTTGGGAGAAATCTGGAATTTCAGGAAAAAAATTTCCAATTTGAGGGATAAAACAGGTATTTGTGGGTGAAAAGTTCCTCTTTGAAGGGGGAAACCTGGTATTTCTTGGAGAAGATGTGATAAATTTTTGAGAAATCTGGCCTTTCTGGAAGAAACTGTCCTCTTTTGGGGATAAAAGATGTATTTGTGGGTGACAAGGTCCTATTTGAAGGGGGAACCCTGGTATTTCTTGGAGAAGATGCTCTATATTTGGGAGAAAAGTGGCCTTTCTGGAAGAAAAAGTCCTATTTTGGGAATAAAACAGGTATTTGTCGGTGAAAATGTCCTATTTCAAGGGGGAAAGCTGGTAATTCTTGGAGAAGATGTGGTATATTTCGGAGAAATGTGGCATTTCTGGAAGAAAGTGTCCTCTTTTGGGGATCAAACAGGTATTTGTGGGTGAAAAGGTCCTATTTGAAGGGGGAAACTTGGTATTTCTTGGAGAAGATGTGATATATTTGGGAGTAATCTGGCATTTCTGGCAGAAACTGTTCTATTTTGGGGATAAAAGAGGTATTTGTGGGTGAAAAGGTCCTATTTGAAGGGGGAAAGCTGGTATTTCTTGGAGAAGATGTGATCTATTTGGGAGAAATGTGGCCTTTCTGGCAGAAACTGTCCTATTTTGGGGATAAAACAGGTATTTGTGGGTGAAAAGGTCCTATTTGAAGGGGGAAACCTGTTATTTCTTGGAGAAGATGTGATATATATGGGAGAAATGTGGCATTTCTGGAAGAAAATTTCCAATTTGAGGGATAAAAGAGGTATTTGTGGGTGAAAAGATCCTATTTGAAGGGGGAACCCTGGTATTTCTTGGAGAAGACGTGATATATTTGGGAAAAATCTGGAATTTCAGAAAGAAAATTTCCAATTTGAGGGATAAAACAGGAATTTGTGGGTGAAAAGGTCCTATTTGAGGGGGGAAACGTGGTATTTCTTGGAGAAGATGTGATCTATTTGGGAGAAATGTGGCATTTCTGGAAGAAACTGTCCTCTTTTGGGGATAAAAGAGGTATTTGTGGGTGAAAAGGTCCTATTTCCACGGGGAAACCTGGTATTTCTTGGAGAAGATGTGATATATTTGGGAGAAATGTGGCATTTCTGAAAGAAAATGTCCTATTTTGAGGATAAAACAGGTATTTGTGTGTGAAAAGGTCCTATTTGAAGGGGGAAACCTGGCATTTCTTGGAGAAGATGTGATATATTTCGGAGAAATGTGGCATGTCTGGAAGAAACTGTCCTATTTTGGGGATAAAAGAGGTATTTGTGGGTGAAAAGTTCCTATTTGAAGGGGGAAACCTGGTATTTCTTGGAGAAGATGTGATCTATTTGGGAGAAATGTGGCATTTCTGGAAGAAAAAGTCAAATTTGGGGGGAGAAGGCTGGTATTAGTGGGTGAAAAGGTCCTATTTCGAGGGGGAAACCTGGTATTTCTTGGAGAAGATGTGGTATACTTCGGAGATATGTGGCATTTCTGGAAGAAACTGTCCTATTTTGGGGATAAAAGAGGTATTTGTGGGTGAAAAGGTCCTATTTCAAGGGGGAAACCTGGTATTTCTTGGAGAAGATGTGATCTATTTGGGAGAAATGTGGCATTTCTGGAAGAAACTGTCCTATTTTGGGGATAAAAGAGGTATTTGTGGGTGAAAAGGTCCTATTTGAAGGGGGAAACCTGGTATTTCGTGGAGAAGATGTGATATATTTGGGAGAAATGTGGCATTTCTGGAAGAAACTGTCCTATTTTGGGGATAAAACAGGTATTTGTGGGTGAAAAGTTCCTATTTCAAGGGGGAAACCTGGTATTTCTTGGAGAAGATGTGATCTATTTGGGAGAAATGTGGCATGTCAGGAAGAAACTGTCCTCTTTTGGGGATAAAAGAGGTATTTGTGGGTGAAAAGGTCCTATTTGAAGGGGGAAACCTGGTATTTCTTGGAGAAGATGTGATATATTTGGGAGAAATGTGGCATTTCTGGCAGAAACTGTCCTATTTTGGGGATAAAACGGGTTTTTGAGGGTGAAAAGTTCCTATTTGAAGGGGGAAAGCTTGTATTTCGTGGAGAAGATGAGGTATATTTGGGAGAAATGTGGCATTTCTGGTAGATACTGTCCTCTTTTGGGGATAAAAGAGGTATTTGAAAAGATCCTATTTCAAGGGGGAAACCTGGTATTTCTTGGAGAAGATGTGATATATTTGGGAGAAATGCGGCATTTCTGGAAGAAACTGTCCTATTTTGGGGATAAAAGAGGTATTTGTGGGTGACAATGTCCTATTTGAAGGGGGAAACCTGGTATTTCTTGGAGAAGATGTGATATATTTGGGAGAAATGTGGCATTTCTGGAAGAAAAATCAAATTTTGGGGGTAAAACAGGTATTTGTGGGTGAAAAGGTCCTATTTGAAGGGGGAAAGCTGGTATTTCTTGGAGAAGATGTGATATATTTGGGAGAAATCTGGCATTTCTGGAAGAAACTGTCCTATTATGGGGATAAAACAGGTATTTGTGGGTGAAAAGGTCCTATCTGAAGGGGGAAACGTGGTATTTCTTGGAGAATATGTGGTATATTTGGGAGAAATGTGGCATTTCTGGAAGAAACTGTCCTCTTTTGGGGATAAAAGAGGTATTTGTGTTTGAAAAGGTCCTATTTGAAGGGGGAAACCTGGTATTTCTTGGAGAAGATGTGATCTATTTGGGAGAAATGTTGCATTTCTGGAAGAAACTGTCCTCATTTGGGGATAAAAGAGGTATTTGAGGGTGAAAAGTTCCTATTTGAAGGGGGAAACCTGGTATTTCTTGGAGAAGACGTGATACATTTGGGAGAAATCTGGAATTTCAGGAAGAAAATTTCCAATTTGAGGGATAAAACAGGTATTTGTGGGTGAAAAGTTCCTCTTTGAAGGGGGAAACGTGGTATTTCTTGGAGAAGATGTGATCTATTTGGGAGAAATGTGGCATTTCTGGAAGAAACTGTCCTCTTTTGGGGATAAAAGATGTTTTTGTGGGTGACAAGGTCCTATTTGAAGGGGGAACCCTGGTATTTCTTGGAGAAGATGCTCTATATTTGGGAGAAATGTGGCATTTCTGGAAGAAAAAGTCCTATTTTGGGAATAAAACAGGTATTTGTCGGTGAAAAGGTCCTATTTCAAGGGGGAAAGCTGGTAATTCTTGGAGAAGATGTTGTATATTTCGGAGAAATGTGGCATTTCTGGAAGAAACTGTCCTCTTTTGGGGATCAAACAGGTATTTGTGGGTGAAAAGGTCCTATTTGAAGGGGGAAAGCTGGTATTTCTTGGAGAAGATGTGATATATTTGGGAGTAATCTGGCATTTCAGGCAGAAACTGTCCTATTTTGGGGATAAAAGAGGTATTTGTGGGTGAAAAGGTCCTATTTGAAGGGGGAAACCTGGTATTTCTTGGAGAAGATGTGATGTATTTGGGAGAAATGTGGAATTTCTGGAAGAAACTGTCCTATTTTGGGGATAAAACAGGTATTTGTGGGTGAAAAGGTCCTATTTGAAGGGGGAAACCTGTTATTTCATGGAGAAGATGTGATATATATGGGAGAAATGTGGCATTTCTGGAAGAAACTGTCCTATTTTGGGGATAAAACAGGTATTTGTGGGTGAAAAGGTCCTATTTGAAGGGGGAATGGTGGTATTTCTTGGAGAAGATGTGATATATTTGGGAGAAATGAGGCATTTCTGGCAGAAACTGTCCTCTTTTGGGGATAAAAGAGGTATTTGTGTTTGAAAAGGTCCTATTTGAAGGGGGAACCCTGGCATTTCTTGGAGAAGATGTGATATATTTGGGAGAAATGTGGCATTTCTGGAAGAAACTGTCCTATTTTGGGGATAAAAGAGGTATTTGTGGGTTAAAAGGTCCTATTTGAAGGGGGAAAGGTGGTATTTCTTGGAGAAGATGTGATATATTTGAAAGTAATGTGGCATTTCTGGAAGAAACTGTCCAATTTAGGGGTTAAAACAGGTATTTGAGGGTGAAAAGTTCCTATTTGAAGGGGGAAACCTGGTATTTCTTGGAGAAGACGTGATATATTTGGGAGAAATCTGGAATTTCAGGAAGAAAATTACCAATTTGAGGGATAAAAGAGGTATTTGTGGGTGAAAAGGTCCTATTTGAATGGGGAAAGCTGGTATTTCTTGGAGAAGATGTGATATATTTGGGAGAAATCTGGCATTTCTGGAAGAAACTGTCGTCTTTTGGGGATAAAAGAGGTATTTGTGGGTGAGAAGGTCCTATTTGAAGGAGGAAACCTGGTATTTCTTGGAGAAGATGTGATCTATTTGGGAGAAATGTGGCATTTCTGGAAGAAACTGTCCTCTTTTGGGGGTAAAACAGGTATTTGTGGGTGAAATGGTCCTATTTGAAGGGGGAAACCTGGTATTTCTTGGAGAAGATGTGATATATTTGTGAGAAATGTGGCATTTCTGGAAGAAACTGTCCAATTTTGGGGATAAAAGAGGTATTTGTGGGTGAAAAGGTCCTATTTCAAGGGGGAAACCAGGTATTTCTTGGAGAAGATGTGATATATTTTGGAGAAATGTGGCATGTCATGGAGAAACTGTCCTATTTTGGGGATCAAACAGGTATTTGTGGGTGAAAAGGTCCTATTTGAAGGGGGAAACGTGGTATTTCTTGGAGAAGATGTGATATATTTGGGAGAAATGTGGCCTTTCTGGAAGAAACTGTCCTATTTTGGGGATCAAACAGGTATTTGTGGGTGAAAAGCTGCTATTTCCAGGGGGAGAGCTGGTATTTCTTGGAGAAGATGTGATATATTTGGGAGAAATGTGGCATTTCTGGAAGAAACTGTCCTATTTTGGGGATAAAACAGGTATTTGTGGGTGAAAAGGTCCTTTTTGAAGGGGGAAACCTGGTATTTCTTGGAGAAGATGTGATATATTTGGGAGAAATCTGGCATTTCTGGAAGAAACTGTCCTCTTTTGGGGATAAAAGAGGTATTTGTGGGTGAAAAGGTCCTATTTGAAGGGGGAAACCTGGTATTTCTTGGAGAAGATGTGATCTATTTGGGAGAAATGTGGCATTTCTGGAAGAAACTGTCCTATTTTGGGGATCAAACAGGTATTTGTGTTTGAAAAGGTCCTATTTGAAGGGGCAACCCTGGTATTTCTTGGAGAAGATGTGATCTATTTGGGAGAAATCTGGCATTTCTGAAGAAAATGTGCAATTTGGGGGGAGAAGGCTGGTATTTGTGGGAGAAAAGGTCCTATTTCAGGTGGAATCCTGGTATTTCTTGGAGAAGATGTGATCTATTTGGGAGAAATGTGGCATGTCAGGTAGAAACTGTCCTATTTTGGGGATAAAACAGGTATTTGTGGGTGACAAGGTCCTATTTCAAGGGGGAAACCTGGTATTTCTTGGAGAAGATATGATATATTTGGGAGAAATGTGGCATTTCTGGAAGAAAAAGTCCTATTTTGGGGATAAAACAGGTATTTGTCGGTGAAAAGGTCCTATTTGAAGGGGGAAAGATGGTATTTCTTGGAGAAGATGAGATATATTTGGGAGAAATGTGGCATTTCTGGAAGAAACTGTCCTATTTTGGGGATAAAAGAGGTATTTGTGGGTGACAAGGTCCTATTTGAAGGGGGAAACCTGGTATTTCTTGGAGAAGATGTGATCTATTTGGGAGAAATGTGGCATTTCTGGAAGAAACTGTCCTCTTTTGGGGATGAAACAGGCATTTGTGGGTGAAAAGGTCCTATTTCAAGGGGGAAACGTGGTATTTCTTGGAGAAGATGTGATCTATTTGGGAGAAATGTGGCATGTCAGGAAGAAACTGTCCTATTTTGGGGATCAAACAGGTATTTGTGGGTGAAAAGGTCCTATTTGAAGGGGGAAAGGTGGTATTTCTTGGAGAAGATGTGATCTATTTGGGAGAAATGTGGCATTTCTGGCAGAAACTGACCTATTTTAGGGATAAAAGAGGTATTTGTGGGTGAAAAGGTCCTATTTGAAGGGGGAAACGTGGTATTTCTTGGAGAAGATGTGATCTATTTGGGAGAAATGTGGCATTTCTGCAAGAAACTGTCCTATTTTGGGGATAAAAGAGGTATTTGTGGGTGAAAAGGTCGTATTTGAAGGGGGAAACCTGGTATTTCTTGGAGAAGACGTGATATATTTGGGAGAAATCTGGAATTTCAGGAAGAAAATTTCCAATTTGAGGGATAAAAGAGGTATTTGTGGGTGAAAAGTTCCTATTTGAAGGGGGAACCCTGGTATTTCTTGGAGAAGATGTGATATATTTTGGAGAAATGTGGCATTTCTGGAAGAAACTGTCCTATTTTGGGGATAAAAGAGGTATTTGTGGGTGACAATGTCCTATTTGAAGGGGGAAACCTGGTATTTCTTGGAGAAGATGTGATATATTTGGGAGAAATGTGGCATTTCTGGAAGAAAAATCAAATTTTGGGGGTAAAACAGGTATTTGTGGGTGAAAAGGTCCTATTTGAAGGGGGAAAGCTGGTATTTCTTGGAGAAGATGTGATATATTTGGGAGAAATCTGGCATTTCTGGCAGAAACTGTCCTCTGTGGGGATAAAACAGGTATTTGTGGGTGAAAAGGTCCTATTTGAAGGGGGAAAGCTGGTATTTCTTGGAGAAGATGTGATATATTTGGGAGAAATGTGGCATTTCTGGAAGAAACTGTCCTCTTTTGGGGATAAAAGAGGTATTTGTGTTTGAAAAGGTCCTATTTGAAGGGGGAAACCTGGTATTTCTTGGAGAAGATGTGATATATTTGGGAGAAATGTGGCATTTCTGGAAGAAACTGTCCTCATTTGGGGATAAAAGAGGTATTTGAGGGTGAAAAGTTCCTATTTAAAGGGGGAAACCTGGTATTTCTTGGAGAAGACGTGTTATATTTGGGAGAAATCTGGAATTTCAGGAAAAAAATTTCCAATTTGAGGGATAAAACAGGTATTTGTGGGTGAAAAGTTCCTCTTTGAAGGGGGAAACCTGGTATTTCTTGGAGAAGATGTGATAAATTTTTGAGAAATCTGGCCTTTCTGGAAGAAACTGTCCTCTCTTGGGGATAAAAGATGTATTTGTGGGTGACAAGGTCCTATTTGAAGGGGGAACCCTGGTATTTCTTGGAGAAGATGCTCTATATTTGGGAGAAAAGTGGCCTTTCTGGAAGAAAAAGTCCTATTTTGGGAATAAAACAGGTATTTGTCGGTGAAAATGTCCTATTTCAAGGGGGAAAGCTGGTAATTCTTGGAGAAGATGTGGTATATTTCGGAGAAATGTGGCATTTCTGGAAGAAAGTGTCCTCTTTTGGGGATCAAACAGGTATTTGTGGGTGAAAAGGTCCTATTTGAAGGGGGAAACTTGGTATTTCTTGGAGAAGATGTGATATATTTGGGAGTAATCTGGCATTTCTGGCAGAAACTGTCCTATTTTGGGGATAAAAGAGGTATTTGTGGGTGAAAAGGTCCTATTTGAAGGGGGAAAGCTGGTATTTCTTGGAGAAGATGTGATATATTTGGGAGAAATCTGGCATTTCTGGCAGAAACTGTCCTCTGTGGGGATAAAACAGGTATTTGTGGGTGAAAAGGTCCTATCTGAAGGGGGAAACATGGTATTTCTTGGAGAAGATGTGATATATTTGGGAGAAATGTGGCATTTCTGGAAGAAACTGTCCTATTTTGGGGATAAAAGAGGTATTTGTGTTTGAAAAGGTCCTATTTGAAGAAGGAAACCTGGTATTTCTTGGAGAAGATGTGATATATTTGGGAGAAATGTGGCATTTCTGGAAGAAACTGTCCTCATTTGGGGATAAAAGAGGTATTTGAGGGTGAAAAGTTCCTATTTAAAGGGGGAAACCTGGTATTTCTTGGAGAAGACGTGTTATATTTGGGAGAAATCTGGAATTTCAGGAAAAAAATTTCCAATTTGAGGGATAAAACAGGTATTTGTGGGTGAAAAGTTCCTCTTTGAAGGGGGAAACCTGGTATTTCTTGGAGAAGATGTGATAAATTTTTGAGAAATCTGGCCTTTCTGGAAGAAACTGTCCTCTTTTGGGGATAAAAGATGTATTTGTGGGTGACAAGGTCCTATTTGAAGGGGGAACCCTGGTATTTCTTGGAGAAGATGCTCTATATTTGGGAGAAAAGTGGCCTTTCTGGAAGAAAAAGTCCTATTTTGGGAATAAAACAGGTATTTGTCGGTGAAAATGTCCTATTTCAAGGGGGAAAGCTGGTAATTCTTGGAGAAGATGTGGTATATTTCGGAGAAATGTGGCATTTCTGGAAGAAAGTGTCCTCTTTTGGGGATCAAACAGGTATTTGTGGGTGAAAAGGTCCTATTTGAAGGGGGAAAGCTGGTATTTCTTGGAGAAGATGTGATATATTTGGGAGTAATCTGGCATTTCTGGCAGAAACTGTTCTATTTTGGGGATAAAAGAGGTATTTGTGGGTGAAAAGGTCCTATTTGAAGGGGGAAAGCTGGTATTTCTTGGAGAAGATGTGATCTATTTGGGAGAAATGTGGCCTTTCTGGCAGAAACTGTCCTATTTTGGGGATAAAACAGGTATTTGTGGGTGAAAAGGTCCTATTTGAAGGGGGAAACCTGTTATTTCTTGGAGAAGATGTGATATATATGGGAGAAATGTGGCATTTCTGGAAGAAAATTTCCAATTTGAGGGATAAAAGAGGTATTTGTGGGTGAAAAGATCCTATTTGAAGGGGGAACCCTGGTATTTCTTGGAGAAGACGTGATATATTTGGGAAAAATCTGGAATTTCAGAAAGAAAATTTCCAATTTGAGGGATAAAACAGGAATTTGTGGGTGAAAAGGTCCTATTTGAGGGGGGAAACGTGGTATTTCTTGGAGAAGATGTGATCTATTTGGGAGAAATGTGGCATTTCTGGAAGAAACTGTCCTCTTTTGGGGATAAAAGAGGTATTTGTGGGTGAAAAGGTCCTATTTCCACGGGGAAACCTGGTATTTCTTGGAGAAGATGTGATATATTTGGGAGAAATGTGGCATTTCTGAAAGAAAATGTCCTATTTTGAGGATAAAACAGGTATTTGTGTGTGAAAAGGTCCTATTTGAAGGGGGAAACCTGGCATTTCTTGGAGAAGATGTGATATATTTCGGAGAAATGTGGCATGTCTGGAAGAAACTGTCCTATTTTGGGGATAAAAGAGGTATTTGTGGGTGAAAAGGTCCTATTTGAAGGGGGAAACCTGGTATTTCTTGGAGAAGATGTGATCTATTTGGGAGAAATGTGGCATTTCTGGAAGAAAAAGTCAAATTTGGGGGGAGAAGGCTGGTATTAGTGGGTGAAAAGGTCCTATTTCGAGGGGGAAACCTGGTATTTCTTGGAGAAGATGTGGTATACTTCGGAGATATGTGGCATTTCTGGAAGAAACTGTCCTATTTTGGGGATAAAAGAGGTATTTGTGGGTGAAAAGGTCCTATTTCAAGGGGGAAACCTGGTATTTCTTGGAGAAGATGTGATCTATTTGGGAGAAATGTGGCATTTCTGGAAGAAACTGTCCTATTTTGGGGATAAAAGAGGTATTTGTGGGTGAAAAGGTCCTATTTGAAGGGGGAAACCTGGTATTTCGTGGAGAAGATGTGATATATTTGGGAGAAATGTGGCATTTCTGGAAGAAACTGTCCTATTTTGGGGATAAAACAGGTATTTGTGGGTGAAAAGTTCCTATTTCAAGGGGGAAACCTGGTATTTCTTGGAGAAGATGTGATCTATTTGGGAGAAATGTGGCATGTCAGGAAGAAACTGTCCTCTTTTGGGGATAAAAGAGGTATTTGTGGGTGAAAAGGTCCTATTTGAAGGGGGAAACCTGGTATTTCTTGGAGAAGATGTGATATATTTGGGAGAAATGTGGCATTTCTGGCAGAAACTGTCCTATTTTGGGGATAAAACGGGTTTTTGAGGGTGAAAAGTTCCTATTTGAAGGGGGAAAGCTGGTATTTCGTGGAGAAGATGAGGTATATTTGGGAGAAATGTGGCATTTCTGGTAGATACTGTCCTCTTTTGGGGATAAAAGAGGTATTTGAAAAGATCCTATTTCAAGGGGGAAACCTGGTATTTCTTGGAGAAGATGTGATATATTTGGGAGAAATGCGGCATTTCTGGAAGAAACTGTCCTATTTTGGGGATAAAAGAGGTATTTGTGGGTGACAATGTCCTATTTGAAGGGGGAAACCTGGTATTTCTTGGAGAAGATGTGATATATTTGGGAGAAATGTGGCATTTCTGGAAGAAAAATCAAATTTTGGGGGTAAAACAGGTATTTGTGGGTGAAAAGGTCCTATTTGAAGGGGGAAAGCTGGTATTTCTTGGAGAAGATGTGATATATTTGGGAGAAATCTGGCATTTCTGGAAGAAACTGTCCTATTATGGGGATAAAACAGGTATTTGTGGGTGAAAAGGTCCTATCTGAAGGGGGAAACGTGGTATTTCTTGGAGAATATGTGGTATATTTGGGAGAAATGTGGCATTTCTGGAAGAAACTGTCCTCTTTTGGGGATAAAAGAGGTATTTGTGTTTGAAAAGGTCCTATTTGAAGGGGGAAACCTGGTATTTCTTGGAGAAGATGTGATCTATTTGGGAGAAATGTTGCATTTCTGGAAGAAACTGTCCTCATTTGGGGATAAAAGAGGTATTTGAGGGTGAAAAGTTCCTATTTGAAGGGGGAAACCTGGTATTTCTTGGAGAAGACGTGATACATTTGGGAGAAATCTGGAATTTCAGGAAGAAAATTTCCAATTTGAGGGATAAAACAGGTATTTGTGGGTGAAAAGTTCCTCTTTGAAGGGGGAAACGTGGTATTTCTTGGAGAAGATGTGATCTATTTGGGAGAAATGTGGCATTTCTGGAAGAAACTGTCCTCTTTTGGGGATAAAAGATGTTTTTGTGGGTGACAAGGTCCTATTTGAAGGGGGAACCCTGGTATTTCTTGGAGAAGATGCTCTATATTTGGGAGAAATGTGGCATTTCTGGAAGAAAAAGTCCTATTTTGGGAATAAAACAGGTATTTGTCGGTGAAAAGGTCCTATTTCAAGGGGGAAAGCTGGTAATTCTTGGAGAAGATGTTGTATATTTCGGAGAAATGTGGCATTTCTGGAAGAAACTGTCCTCTTTTGGGGATCAAACAGGTATTTGTGGGTGAAAAGGTCCTATTTGAAGGGGGAAAGCTGGTATTTCTTGGAGAAGATGTGATATATTTGGGAGTAATCTGGCATTTCAGGCAGAAACTGTCCTATTTTGGGGATAAAAGAGGTATTTGTGGGTGAAAAGGTCCTATTTGAAGGGGGAAACCTGGTATTTCTTGGAGAAGATGTGATGTATTTGGGAGAAATGTGGAATTTCTGGAAGAAACTGTCCTATTTTGGGGATAAAACAGGTATTTGTGGGTGAAAAGGTCCTATTTGAAGGGGGAAACCTGTTATTTCATGGAGAAGATGTGATATATATGGGAGAAATGTGGCATTTCTGGAAGAAACTGTCCTATTTTGGGGATAAAACAGGTATTTGTGGGTGAAAAGGTCCTATTTGAAGGGGGAAACCTGGTATTTCTTGGAGAAGACGTGATATATTTGGGAAAAATCTGGAATTTCAGTAAGAAAATTTCCAATTTGAGGGATAAAATAGGATTTGTGGGTGAAAAGGTCCTATTTGAGGGGGGAAACGTGGTATTTCTTGAAGAAGATGTGATATATTTGGGAGAAATGTGGCCTTTCTGGAAGAAACTGTCCTATTTTGGGGATAAAAGAGGTATTTGTGGGTGACAATGTCCTATTTGAAGGGGGAAACCTGGCATTTCTTGGAGAAGATGTGATATATTTGGGAGAAATGTGGCATTTCTGAAAGAAAATGTCCTATTTTGAGGATAAAACAGGTATTTGTGGGTGAAAAGGTCCTATTTGAAGGGGGAAACCTGGTATTTCTTGGAGAAGATGTGATCTATTTGGGAGAAATGTGGCATTTCTGGAAGAAAAAGTCAAATTTGGGGGGAGAAGGCTGGTATTAGTGGGTGAAAAGGTCCTATTTCGAGGGGGAAACCTGGTATTTCTTGGAGAAGATGTGGTATACTTCGGAGATATGTGGCATTTCTGGAAGAAACTGTCCTATTTTGGGGATAAAAGAGGTATTAGTGGGTGAAAAGGTCCTATTTCAAGGGGGAAACCTGGTATTTCTTTTAGAAGATGTGATCTATTTGGGAGAAATGTGGCATTTCTGGAAGAAACTGTCCTATTTTGGGGATAAAAGAGGTATTTGTGGGTGAAAAGGTCCTATTTGAAGGGGGAAACCTGGTATTTCGTGGAGAAGATGTGATATATTTGGGAGAAATGTGGCATTTCTGGAAGAAACTGTCCTATTTTGGGGATGAAACAGGTATTTGTGGGAGAAAAGTTCCTATTTCAAGGGGGAAACCTGGTATTTCTTGGAGAAGATGTGATCTATTTGGGAGAAATGTGGCATTTCAGGAAGAAACTGTCCTCTTTTGGGGATAAAAGAGGTATTTGTGGGTGAAAAGTTCCTATTTCCAGGGGGAAACCTGGTATTTCTTGGAGAAGATGTGATATATTTGGGAGAAATGTGGCATTTCAGGCAGAAACTGTCCTCTTTTGGGGATAAAACAGGTTTTTGAGGGTGAAAAGTTCCTATTTGAAGGGGGAACCCTGGTATTTCGTGGAGAAGATGTGGTATATTTGGGAGAAATGTGGCATTTCTGGTAGATACTGTCCTCTTTTGGGGATAAAAGAGGTATTTGAAAAGATCCTATTTGAAGGGGGAAACCTGGTATTTCTTGGAGAAGATGTGATATATTTGGGAGAAATGTGGCATTTCTGGAAGAAATAGTCAAATTTTGGGGATCAAACAGGTATTTGTGGGTGAAAAGGTCCTATTTGAAGGGGGAAATGTGGTATTTCTTGGAGAAGATGTGATCTATTTGGGAGAAATGTGGCATGTCAGGGAGAAACTGTCCTATTTTGGGGATAAAACAGGTATTTGTGGGTGAAAAGGTCCTATTTGAAGGGGGAAACCTGGTATTTCTTGGAGAAGACGTGATATATTTGGGAGAAATCTGGAATTTCAGGAAGAAAATTTCCAGTTTGAGGGATAAAAGAGGTATTTGTGGGTGAAAAGGTCCTATTTGAAGGGGGAAACCTGGTATTTCTTGGAGAAGATGTGATCTATTTGGGAGAAATGTGGCATTTCTGGAAGAAACTGTCCTATTTTGGGGATAAAACAGGTATTTGTCGGTGAAAAGGTCCTATTTCAAGGGGGAAAGCTGGCATTTCTTGGAGAAGATGTGATATATTTGGGAGAAATCTGGCATTTCTGGAAGAAACTGTCCTCTTTTGGGGATAAAAGAGGTATTTGTGGGTGAAAAGGTCCTATTTCCACGGGGAAACCTGATATTTCTTGGAGAAGATGTGATATATTTGGGAGAAATGTGGCATTTCTGGAAGAAAAAGTCAAATTTGGGGGGAGAAGGCTGGTATTTGTGTGTGAAAAGTTCCTATTTCCAGGGGGAAACCTGGTATTTCTTGGAGAAGATGTGGTATATTTCGGAGAAATGTGGCATTTCTGGAAGAAACTGTCCTCTTTTGGGGATCAAACAGGTATTTGTGGGTGAAAAGGTCCTATTTGAAGGGGGAAAGCTGGTATTTCTTGGAGAAGATGTGATATATTTGGGAGTAATCTGGCATTTCTGGCAGAAACTGTCCTATTTGGGGGATAAAAGAGGTATTTGTGGGTGCAAAGGTCCTATTTGAAGGGGGAAAGTTGGTATTTCTTGGAGAAGATGTGATATATTTGGGAGAAATCTGGCATTTCTGGAAGAAAATTTCCAATTTGAGGGATAAAACAGGTATTTGTGGGTGAAAAGGTCCTATTTGAAGGGGGAACCCTGGTATTTCTTGAAGAAGATGTGATCTATTTGGGAGAAATGTGGCATTTCTGGAAGAAACTGTCCTCTTTTGGTGATAAAAGAGGTATTTGTGGGCGACAATGTCCTATTTGAAGGGGGAAATCTGGTATTTCTTGGAGAAGATGTGATATACTTCGGAGAGATGAGGCATTTCTGGAAGAAAAAGTCAAATTTTGGGGATCAAACAGGTATTTGTGGGTGAAAAGGTCCTATTTGAGGGGGGAAAGCTGGTATTTCTTGGAGAAGATGTGATCTATTTGGGAGAAATGTGGCATTTCTGGAAGAAACTGTCTTCTTTTGGGGATAAAAGAGGTATTTGTGGGTGAAAAGGTCCTATTTGAAGGGGGAAATCTGGTATTTCTTGGAGAAGATGTGATATATTTGGGAGAAATGTGGCCTTTCTGGAAGAAAAAGTCAAATTTGGGGGGAGAAGGCTGGTATTTGTCGGTGAAAAGGTCCTATTTCAAGGGGGAAACCTGGCATTTCTTGGAGAAGATGTGATATATTTGGGAGAAATCTGGCATTTCTGGAAGAAACTGTCCTATTTTGGGGATAAAAGAGGTATTTGTGGGTGAAAAGGTCCTATTTCCACGGGGAAACCTGATATTTCTTGGAGAAGATGTGATATATTTGGGAGAAATGTGGCATTTCTGGAAGAAAAAGTCAAATTTGGGGGGAGAAGGCTGGTATTTGTGGGTGAAAAGTTCCTATTTCCTGGGGGAAACCTGGTATTTCTTGGAGAAGATGTGGTATATTTCGGGGAAATGTGGCATTTCTGGAAGAAACTGTCCTCTTTTGGGGATCAAACAGGTATTTGTGGGTGAAAAGGTCCTATTTGAAGGGGGAAACCTGGTATTTCTTGGAGAAGATGTGATATATTTGGGAGAAATGTGGAATTTCTGGCAGAAACTGTCCTATTTGGGGGATAAAAGAGGTATTTGTGGGTGCAAAGGTCCTATTTGAAGGGGGAAAGTTGGTATTTCTTGGAGAAGATGTGATATATTTGGGAGAAATCTGGCATTTCTGGAAGAAAATTTCGAATTTGAGGGATAAAACAGGTATTTGTGGGTGAAAAGGTCCTATTTGAAGGGGGAACCCTGGTATTTCTTGGAGAAGATGTGATCTATTTGGGAGAAATGTGGCATTTCTGGAAGAAACTGTCCTCTTTTGGTGATAAAAGAGGTATTTGTGGGCGACAATGTCCTATTTGAAGGGGGAAACCTGCTATTTCTTGGAGAAGATGTGATATACTTCGGAGATATGTGGCATTTCTGGAAGAAAAAGTCAAATTTTGGGGATAAAAGAGGTATTTGTGGGTGAAAAGGTCCTATTTGAGGGGGGAAAGCTGGTATTTCTTGGAGAAGATGTGATCTATTTGGGAGAAATGTGGCATTTCTGGAAGAAACTGTCCTATTTAGGGGATAAAACAGGTATTTGTGGGTGAAAAGGTCCTATTTGAAGGGGGAAATCTGGCATTTCTTGGAGAAGATGTGATATATTTGGGAGAAATGTGGCCTTTCTGGAAGAAAAAGTCAAATTTGGAGGGAGAAGGCTGGTATTTGTGTATGAAAAGGTCCTATTTGAAGGGGGAAACCTGGTATTTCTTGGAGAAGATGTTACATATTTGGGAGAAATGTGGCATGTCTGGAAGAAACTGTCGTATTTTGGGGATAAAACAGGTATTTGTGGGTGAAAATGTCCTATTTGAAGGGGGAAACCTGGTATTTCTTGGTGAAGATGTCATATATTTGGGAGAAATGTGGCATGTCAGGAATAAACTGTCCTATTTTGGGGATAAAAGAGGTATTTGTGTGTGAAAAGGTCCTATTTGAAGGGGGAAACCTGGTATTTCTTGGAGAAGACGTGATATATTTGGGAGAAATCTGGAATTTCAGGAAGAAGATTTCCAATTTGAGGGATAAAAGAGGTATTTGTGGGTGAAAAGTTCCTATTTGAAGGGGGAAACCTGGTTTTTCTTGAAGAAGATGTGATGTATTTGGGAGAAATGTGGCATTTCAGGAAGAAACTGTCCTATTTTGGGGATAAAAGAGGTATTTGTGGGTGAAAAGGTCCCATAAAAAGGGGGAAACCTGGTATTTCTTGGAGAAGATGTGATATATTTGGGAGAAATGTGGCATTTCTGGAAGAAAAAGTCCTCTTTTGGGGATAAAACAGGTATTTGTCGGTGAAAATGTCCTATTTCAAGGGGGAAAGCTGGTAATTCTTGGAGAAGATGTGGTATATTTCGGAGAAATGTGGCATTTCTGGAAGAAACTGTCCTCTTTTGGGGATAAAACAGGTATTTGTGGGTGAAAAGGTCCTATTTGAAGGGGGAAAGCTGGTCTTTCTTGGAGAAGATGTGATATATTTGGGAGTAATCTGGCATTTCTGGAAGAAACTGTCCTATTTTGGGGATAAAAGAGGTATTTGTGGGTGAAAAGGTCCTATTTGAAGGGGGAAAGCTGGTATTTCTTGGAGAAGATGTGATCTATTTGGGAGAAATGTGGCATTTCTGGAAGAAACTGTCCTATTTTGGGGATAAAACAGGTATTTGTGGGTGATAAGGTCCTATTTCAAGGGGGAAACCTGTTATTTCTTGGAGAAGATGTGATATATATGGGAGAAATGTGGCATTTCTGGAAGAAACTGTCCTATTTTGGGGATCAAACAGGTATTTGTGGGTGAAAAGGTCCTATTTCAAGGGGAAAGCTGGTATTTCTTGGAGAAGACGTGATATATTGGGAAAAATCTGGAATTTCAGTAAGAAAATTTCCAATTTGAGGGATAAAACAGGAATATGTGGGTGAAAAGGTCATATTTGAGGGGGAAACGTGGTATTTCTTGAAGAAGATGTGATATATTTGGGAGAAATGTGGCATTTCTGGAAGAAAATGTCCTATTTTGGGGATAAAAGAGGTATTTGTGGGTGACAATGTCCTATTTGAAGGGGGAAACCTGCTATTTCTTGGAGAAGATGTGATATATTTGGGAGAAATCTGGCATTTCTGAAGGAAAATGTCCTATTTTGAGGATAAAACAGGTATTTGTCGGTGAAAAGGTCCTATTTGAAGGGGGAAACCTGGCATTTCTTGGAGAAGATGTGATATATTTGGGAGAAATGTGGCATGTCAGGAAGAAACTGTCCTATTTTGGGGATAAAAGAGGTATTTGTGGGTGAAAAGGTCCTATTTGAAGGGGGAAACCTGGTATTTCTTGGAGAAGACGTGATGTATTTGGAGAAATCTGGAATTTCAGGAAGAAGATTTCCAATTTGAGGGATAAAAGAGGTATTTGTGGGTGAAAAGTTCCTATTTGAAGGGGGAAACCTGGTTTTTCTTGAAGAAGATGTGATGTATTTGGGAGAAATGTGGCATTTCTGGAAGAAAATGTCCTCTTTTGGGGATAAAAGAGGTATTTGTGGGTGAAAAGGTCCCATAAATAGTGGGAACCCTGGTATTTCTTGGAGAAGATGTGATATATTTGGGAGAAATGTGGCATTTCTGGAAGAAACTGTCCTATTTTGGGATAAAACAGGTATTTGTCGGTGAAAATGTCCTATTTGAAGGGGAAAGCTGGTAATTCTTGGAGAAGATGTGGTATATTTCGGAGAAATGTGGCATTTCTGGAAGAAACTGTCCTCTTTTGGGGATCAAACAGGTATTTGTGGGTGAAAAGGTCCTATTTGAAGGGGGAAAGCTGGTATTTCTTGGAGAAGATGTGATATATTTGGGAGTAATCTGGCATTTCTGGCAGAAACTGTCCTATTTTGGGGATAAAAGAGGTATTTGTGGGTGGAAAGGTCCTATTTGAAGGGGGAAAGCTGGTATTTCTTGGAGAAGATGTGATCTATTTGGGAGAAATGTGGCATTTCTGGAAGAAACTGTCCTATTTTGGGGATAAAACAGGTATTTGTGGGTGAAATGGTCCTATTTGAAGGGGGAAACCTGTTATTTCTTGGAGAAGATGTGATATATATGGGAGAAATGTGGCATTTCAGGAAGAAACTGTCCTATTTTGGGGATCAAACAGGTATTTGTGGGTGAAAAGGTCCTATTTCCAGGGGGAAACCTGGTATTTCTTGGAGAAGACGTGATATATTTGGGAAAAATCTGGAATTTCAGTAAGAAAATTTCCAATTTGAGGGATAAAACAGGAATTTGTGGGTGAAAAGGTCCTATTTGAAGGGGGAAAGCTGGTATTTCTTGGAGAAGATGTGATATATTTGGGAGTAATCTGGCATTTCTGGCAGAAACTGTCCTATTTTGGGGATAAAAGAGGTATTTGTGGGTGGAAAGGTCCTATTTGAAGGGGAAAGCTGGTATTTCTTGAAGAAGATGTGATCTATTTGGGAGAAATGTGGCCTTTCTGGAAGAAACTGTCCTATTTTGGGATAAAAGAGGTATTTGTGGGTGACAATGTCCTATTTGAAGGGGGAAACCTGGTATTTCTTGGAGAAGACGTGATATATTTGGGAGAAATGTGGCATTTCTGAAAGAAAATGTCCTATTTTGAGGATAAAACAGGTATTTGTCGGTGAAAAGGTCCTATTTGAAGGGGGAAACCTGGCATTTCTTGGAGAAGATGTGATCTATTTGGGAGAAATGTGGCATTTCTGAAGGAAACTGTCCTATTTTGGGATAAAAGAGGTATTTGTGGGTGAAAAGGTCCTATTTGAAGGGGGAAACGTGGTATTTCTTGGAGAAGATGTGATATATTTGGGAGAAATGTGGCATTTCTGGAAGAAACTGTCCTCTTTTGGGGATAAAAGAGGTATTTGTGGGTGAAAAGGTCCTATTTGAAGGGGGAAAGCTGGTATTTCTTGGAGAAGATGTGATATATTTGGGAGTAATCTGGCATTTCTGGCAGAAACTGTCCTATTTTGGGGATAAAAGAGGTATTTGTGGGTGAAAAGATCCTATTTGAAGGGGGAAACCTGGTATTTCTTGGAGAAGATGTGGTATATTTGGGAGAAATGTGGCATTTCTGGAAGAAACTGTCCTCTTTTGGGGATAAAAGAGGTATTTGTGGGTGAAAAGGTCCTATTTGAAGGGGGAAACCTGGTATTTCTTGGAGAAGACGTGATGTATTTGGGAGAAATCTGGAATTTCAGGAAGAAGATTTCCTATTTGAGGGATAAAAGAGGTATTTGTGGGTGAAAAGTTCCTATTTGAAGGGGGAAACCTGGTTTTTCTTGAAGAAGATGTGATGTATTTGGGAGAAATGTGGCATTTCTGGAAGAAAATGTCCTCTTTTGGGGATAAAAGAGGTATTTGTGGGTGAAAAGGTCCCATAAAAAGTGGGAACCCTGGTATTTCTTGGAGAAGATGTGATATATTTGGGAGAAATGTGGCATTTCTGGAAGAAAAAGTCCTATTTTGGGGATAAAACAGGTATTTGTCGGTGAAAATGTCCTATTTGAAGGGGGAAAGCTGGTAATTCTTGGAGAAGATGTGGTATATTTCGGAGAAATGTGGCATTTCTGGAAGAAACTGTCCTCTTTTGGGGATCAAACAGGTATTTGTGGGTGAAAAGGTCCTATTTGAAGGGGGAAAGCTGGTATTTCTTGGAGAAGATGTGATATATTTGGGAGTAATCTGGCATTTCTGGCAGAAACTGTCCTATTTTGGGGATAAAAGAGGTATTTGTGGGTGGAAAGGTCCTATTTGAAGGGGGAAAGCTGGTATTTCTTGGAGAAGATGTGATCTATTTGGGAGAAATGTGGCATTTCTGGAAGAAACTGTCCTATTTTGGGGATAAAACAGGTATTTGTGGGTGAAAAGGTCCTATTTGAAGGGGGAAACCTGTTATTTCTTGGAGAAGATGTGATATATATGGGAGAAATGTGGCATTTCAGGAAGAAACTGTCCTATTTTGGGGATCAAACAGGTATTTGTGGGTGAAAGGTCCTATTTCCAGGGGGAAACCTGGTATTTCTTGGAGAAGACGTGATATATTTGGGAAAAATCTGGAATTTCAGTAAGAAAATTTCCAATTTGAGGGATAAAACAGGAATTTGTGGGTGAAAAGGTCCTATTTGAAGGGGGAAAGCTGGTATTTCTTGGAGAAGATGTGATATATTTGGGAGTAATCTGGCATTTCTGCAGAAACTGTCCTATTTTGGTGATAAAAGAGGTATTTGTGGGTGGAAAGGTCCTATTTGAAGGGGGAAAGCTGGTATTTCTTGAAGAAGATGTGATCTATTTGGGAGAAATGTGGCCTTTCTGGAAGAAACTGTCCTATTTTGGGGATAAAAGAGGTATTTGTGGGTGACAATGTCCTATTGGAAGGGGGAAACCTGGTATTTCTTGGAGAAGACGTGATATATTTGGGAGAAATGTGGCATTTCTGAAAGAAAATGTCCTATTTTGAGGATAAAACAGGTATTTGTCGGTGAAAAGGTCCTATTTGAAGGGGGAAACCTGGCATTTCTTGGAGAAGATGTGATCTATTTGGGAGAAATGTGGCATTTCTGGAGGAAACTGTCCTATTTTGGGGATAAAAGAGGTATTTGTGGGTGAAAAGGTCCTATTTGAAGGGGGAAACCTGGTATTTCTTGGAGAAGATGTGATATATTTGGGAGAAATGTGGCATTTCTGGAAGAAACTGTCCTCTTTTGGGGATAAAAGAGGTATTTGTGGGTGAAAAGGTCCTATTTGAAGGGGGAAAGCTGGTATTTCTTGGAGAAGATGTGATATATTTGGGAGTAATCTGGCATTTCTGGCAGAAACTGTCCTATTTTGGGGATAAAAGAGGTATTTGTGGGTGAAAAGATCCTATTTGAAGGGGGAAACCTGGTATTTCTTGGAGAAGATGTGGTATATTTGGGAGAAATGTGGCATTTCTGGAAGAAACTGTCCTCTTTTGGGGATAAAACAGGTATTTGTGGGTGAAAAGGTCCTATTTGAAGGGGGAAACCTGGTATTTCTTGGAGAAGATGTGATATATTTGGGAGAAATGTGGCATGTCAGGAAGAAACTGTCCTATTTTGGGGATAAAAGAGGTATTTGTGGGTGACAATGTCCTATTTGAAGGGGGAACCCTGGTATTTCTTGGAGAAGCTGTGATCTATTTGGGAGAAATGTGGCCTTTCTGGAAGAAACTGTCCTCTTTTGGGGATAAAAGAGGTATTTGTGGGTGAAAAGGTCCTATTTGAAGAAGGAAACCTGGTATTTCTTGGAGAAGATGTGATCTATTTGGAGAAATGTGGCATTTCTGGAAGAAACTGTGTCCTCTTTTGGGGATGAAACAGGTATTTGTGTTTGAAAAGGTCCTATTGAAGGGGAAAGCTGGTATTTCTTGGAGAAGATGTGATATATTTGGGGAAATGTGGCATTTCGGAAGAAACTGTCCTATTTTGGGGATAAAAGAGGTATTTGTGGGTTAAAAGGTCCTATTTGAAGGGGGAAACGTGTATTTCTTGGAGAAGATGTGATATATTTGGAAGTAATGTGGCATTTTCTGGAAGAAACTGTCCTATTTAGGGGTTTAAAACAGGTATTTGAGGGTGAAAAGTTCCTATTTGAAGGGGGAAACTTGTATTTCTTGGAGAAGACGTGATATATTTGGGAGAAATCTGGAATTTCAGGAAGAAAATTCCAATTTGAGGGATAAAAGAGGTATTGTGGGTGAAAAGGTCCTATTTGAAGGGGGAAAAGCTGGTATTTCTTGGAGAAGATGTGATATATTTGGGAGAAATCTGGCATTTCTGGAAGAAACTGTCCTCTTTTGGGATAAAAGAGGTATTTGTGGGTGAGAAGGTCCTATTTGAAGGAGGAAACCTGGTATGTTCTGGAGAAGATGTGATCTATTGGGAGAAATGTGGCGTTTCTGGATGAAACTGTCCTCTTTTTGGGGTAAAACAGGTATTTGTGGTGAAAAGGTCCTATTTGAAGGGGAAACCTGGTATTTCTTGGAGAAGATGTGATATATTTGGGAGAAATGTGGCATTTCTGGAAGAAACTGTCCTCATTTGGGGATAAAAGAGGTATTTGAGGTGAAAAGTTCCTATTTGAAGGGGGAAACCTGGTATTTCTTGGAGAAGACGTGATATATTTGGGAGAAATCTGGAATTTCAGGAAGAAAATTTCCAATTTGAGGGATAAAACAGGTATTTGAGGGTGAAAAGTTCCTCTTTGAAGGGGGGAAACCTGGTATTTCTTGGAGAAGATGTGATCTATTTGGGAGAAATGTGGCATTTCTGGAAGAAACTGTCCTCTTTTGGGGATAAAAGAGGTATTTGTGGGTGACAAGGTCCTATTTGAAGGGGGGAAAGCTGGTATGTTCTTGGAGAAGATGTGATCTATTTGGGTGAAACATGGCATTTCTGGAAGAAACTGTCCTATTTTGGGATAAAACAGGTATTTGTGGGTGAAAAGGTCCTATTTGAAGGGGGAAAGCTGGTAATTCCTTGGAGAAGATGTGGTATATTTCGGAGAAATGTGCATTTCTGGAAGAAACTGTCCTCTTTTGGGGATAAAACAGGTATTTGTGGTGAAAAGGTCTATTTGAAGGGGGAAAGCTGGTATTTCTTGGAGAAGATGTGATCTATTTGGGAGGTAATCTGGCATTTCTGGCAGAAACTGTCCTCTTTTGGGATAAAAGGGGTATGTGTGGGTGAAAAGTGTCCTATTTGAAGGGGGAAACCTGGTATTTCTTGGAGAGAAGATGTGATATATTTGGGAGAAATGTGGCATTTCTGAAGAAACTGTCCTCTTTTGGGGATAAAACAGGTATTTGTGGGTGAAAAGGTCCTATTTGAAGGGGGAAACCTGGTATTATCTTGGAGAAGATGTGATATATTTGGGAGAAATGTGGCATGGTCAGGAAGAAACTGTCCTATTTTGGGGATAAAAGAGGTATTTGTGGGTGAAAGGTCCTATTTGAAGGGGGGGAAAGCTGTATTTCTTGGAGAAGATGTGATATATTGGGAGAAATGTGGCCTTTCTGGATGAAACTGTCCTCTTTTGGGGATAAAAGAGGTATTTGTGGGTGAAGAAGGTCCTATTTGAAGGGGGGAAACGTGGTATTTCTTGGAGAAGATGTGATATATTTGGGAGAAATGTGGCATTTCTGGAAGAAACTGTCCTCTTTTGGGGATGAAACAGGTATTTGTGTTTGAAAAGGTCCTATTTGAAGGGGGAAAGCTGGTATTTCTTGGAGAAGATGTGATATATTTGGGAGAAATGTGGCATTTCTGGAAGAAACTGTCCTATTTTGGGGATAAAAGAGGTATTTGTGGGTTAAAGTCCTATTTGAAGGGGGAAACGTGGTATTTCTTGGAGAAGATGTGACATATTTCGAAGTAATGTGCATTTCTGGAAGAAACTGTCCTATTTAGGGGTTAAAACAGGTATTTGAGGGTGAAAAGTTCCTATTTGAAGGGGGAAACCTGGTATTTCTTGGAGAGACGTGATATATTTGGGAGAAATCTGGGAATTTCAGGAAGAAAATTTCAATTTGAGGGATAAAAGAGGTATTTGTGGGTGAAAAGGTCCTATTTGAAGGGGAAAGCTGGTATTTCTTGGAGAAGATGTGATATATTTGGGAGAAATCTGGCATTTCTGGAAGAAACTGTCCTCTTTTGGGGATAAAAGAGGTATTTGTGGGTGAGAGGTCCTATTTGAAGGAGGAAACCTGGTATTTCTTGGAGAAGATGTGATGTATTTGGGAGAAATGTGGCATTTTCTGGAAGAAACTGTCCTATTTTGGGGATAAAACAGGTATTTGTGGTGAAAAGGTCCTATTTGAAGGGGGAAACGTGGTATTTCTTGGAGAAGATGTGATATATTTGGGAGAAATGTGGCATTTCTGGAAGAAACTGTCCTCTTTGGGGATAAAAGAGGTATTTGTGGGTGACAAGGTCCTATTTGAAGGGGGGAAACCTGGTATTTCTTGGAGAAGATGTGATCTATATGGGAGAAATGTGGCATTTCTGGAAGAAACTGTCCTCTTTTGGGGGGTAAAAACAGGTATTTGTGGGTGAAATGGTCCTATTTGAAGGGGGAAACCTGTTATTTCTTGGAGAAGATGTGATATATTTGTGAGAAATGTGGCATTTCTGGAAGAAAACTGTCCAATTTTGGGATAAAACGAGGTATTTGTGGGTGGAAAAGGTCCTATTTGAAGGGGGAACCCTGCTATTTCTTGGAGAAGATGGGATATATTTGGGAGAAATGAGGCATTTCTGGAAGAAACTGTCCTCTTGTGGGGATAAAGAGGTATTTGTGGGTGAAAAGGTCCTATTTCAAGGGGAAACCTGCTATTTCTTGGAGAAGATGTGATATATTTTGGAGAAATGTGGCATGTCAGGGAGAAACTGTCCTATTTTGGGGATCAAACAGGTATTTGTGGGTGAAAAGGTCCTATTTGAAGGGGGAAACGTGGTATTTCTTGGAGAAGATGTAATATATTTGGGAGAAATGTGGCCTTTCTGGAAGAAACTGTCCTATTTTGGGGATAAAACAGGGATCTGAGAAAGAAAAGGTCGTATTTGAAGGGGGAAACGTGGTATTTCTTGGAGAAGATGTGATATATTTGGGAGAAATGTGGCATTTCTGGAAGAAACTGTCCTATTTTGGGGATAAAACAGGGATCTGAGAAAGAAAAGGTCGTATTTGAAGGGGAAACGTGGTATTTCTTGGAGAAGATGTGATATATTTGGGAGAAATGTGGCATTTCTGGAAGAAACTGTCCTCTTTTGGGGATAAAAGAGGGTATTTGTGGGTTGAAAAGGTCCTATTTGAAGGGGGAAAGCTGGTATTTCTTGGAGAAGATGTGATATATTTGGGAGTAATCTGGCATTTCTGCAGAAACTGTCCTATTTTGGGGATAAAAGAGGTATTTGTGGTGAAAAGATCCTATTTGAAGGGGGAAACCTGGTATTTTCTTGGAGAAGATGTGGTATATTTGGGAGAAATGTGGCATTTCTGGAAGAAACTGTCCTCTTTGGGGATAAAAACAGGTATTTGTGGGTGAAAAGGTCCTATTTGAAGGGGGAAACTGGTATTTCTTGGAGAAGATGTGATATATTTGGGAGAAATGTGGCATGTCAGGAAGAAACTGTCCTCTTTTGGGGATAAAGAGGTATTTGTGGGTGAAAAGGTCCTATTTGAAGGGGGAACCCTGGTATTTCTTGGAGAAGCTGTGATCTATTTGGGAGAAATGTGGCCTTTCTGGAAGAAACTGTCCTCTTTTGGGGATAAAGAGGTATTTGTGGGTGAAAAGGTCCTATTGACGAAGGAAACCTGGTATTCTTGGAGAAGATGCTCTATATTTGTGAGAAATGTGGCATTTCTGGAAGAAACTGTCCTCTTTTGGGGATGAAACAGGTATTTGTGTTTGAAAAGGTCCTATTTGAAGGGGGAAAGCTGGTATTTCTTGGAGAAGATGTGATATATTTGGGGAAATGTGCATTTCTGGAAGAAACTGTCCTATTTTGGGGATAAAAGAGGTATTTGTGGGTTAAAAGGTCCTATTTGAAGGGGGGGGAAACGTGGGTATTTCTTGGAGAAGATGTGATATATTTTGGAGAAATGTGGCATGTCCAGGGAGAAACTGTCCTATTTTGGGGATCAAACAGGTATTTGTGGGTGAAAAGGTCCTATTTGAAGGGGGAAACGTGGTATTTCTTGGAGAAGATGTAATATATTTGGGAGAAATCTGGAATTTCAGGAAGAAAATTTCCAATTTGAGGGATAAAAGAGGTATTTGTGGGTGAAAAGGTCCTATTTGAAGGGGGAAAGCTGGTATTTCTTGGAGAAGATGTGATATATTTGGGAGAAATCTGGCATTTCTGGAAGAAACTGTCCTCTTTTGGGATAAAAGAGGTATTTGTGGGTGAAAAGGTCCTATTTGAAGGGGGAAACCTGGTATTTCTTGGAGAAGATGTGATCTATTTGGGAGAAATGTGGCATTTCTGGAAGAAACTGTCCTCTTTTGGGGATAAAAGAGGTATTTGTGGGTGAAAAGGTCCTATTTGAAGGGGGAAAGCTGGTATTTCTTGGAGAAGATGTGATATATTTGGGAGTAATCTGGCATTTCTGAAAGAAACTGTCCTATTTTGGGGATAAAAGAGGTATTTGTGGGTGAAAAGATCCTATTTGAAGGGGGAAACCTGGTATTTCTTGGAGAAGATGTGGTCTATTTGGGAGAAATGTTGCATTTCTGGAAGAAACTGTCCTCTTTTGGGGATAAAAGAGGTATTTGTGGGTGAAAAGGTCCTATTTGAAGGGGGAAACCTGGTATTTCTTGGAGAAGATGTGATATATTTGGGAGAAATGTGGCATTTCTGGAAGAAACTGTCCTCATTTGGGGATAAAAGAGGTATTTGAGGGTGAAAAGTTCCTATTTGAAGGGGGAAACCTGGTATTTCTTGGAGAAGACGTGATATATTTGGGAGAAATCTGGAATTTCAGGAAGAAAATTTCCAATTTGAGGGATAAAACAGGTATTTGAGGGTGAAAAGTTCCTCTTTGAAGGGGGAAACCTGGTATTTCTTGGAGAAGATGTGATCTATTTGGGAGAAATGTGGCATTTCTGGAAGAAACTGTCCTCTTTTGGGGATAAAAGATGTATTTGTGGGTGACAAGGTCCTATTTGAAGGGGGAAAGCTGGTATTTCTTGGAGAAGATGTGATATATTTGGGTGAAACTTGGCATTTCTGGAAGAAACTGTCCTATTTTGGGGATAAAACAGGTATTTGTGGGTGAAAAGGTCCTATTTACAGGGGGAAAGCTGGTAATTCTTGGAGAAGATGTGGTATATTTCGGAGAAATGTGGCATTTCTGGAAGAAACTGTCCTCTTTTGGGGATAAAACAGGTATTTGTGGGTGAAAAGGTCCTATTTGAAGGGGGAAAGCTGGTATTTCTTGGAGAAGATGTGATATATTTGGGAGTAATCTGGCATTTCTGGCAGAAACTGTCCTCTTTTGGGGATAAAAGGGGTATTTGTGGGTGAAAAGGTCCTATTTGAAGGGGGAAACCTGGTATTTCTTGGAGAAGATGTGATCTATTTGGGAGAAATGTGGCATTTCTGGAAGAAACTGTCCTCTTTTGGGGATAAAACAGGTATTTGTGGGTGAAAAGGTCCTATTTGAAGGGGGAAACCTGGTATTTCTTGGAGAAGATGTGATATATTTGGGAGAAATGTGGCATGTCAGGAAGAAACTGTCCTATTTTGGGGATAAAAGAGGTATTTGTGGGTGAAAAGGTCCTATTTGAAGGGGGAACCCTGGTATTTCTTGGAGAAGATGTGATATATTTGGGAGAAATGTGGCCTTTCTGGATGAAACTGTCCTCTTTTGGGGATAAAAGAGGTATTTGTGGGTGAAAAGGTCCTATTTGAAGGGGGAAACGTGGTATTTCTTGGAGAAGATGCTCTATATTTGTGAGAAATGTGGCATTTCTGGAAGAAACTGTCCTCTTTTGGGATGAAACAGGTATTTGTGTTTGAAAAGGTCCTATTTGAAGGGGGAAAGCTGGTATTTCTTGGAGAAGATGTGATATATTTGGGAGAAATGTGGCATTTCTGGAAGAAACTGTCCTATTTTGGGGATAAAAGAGGTATTTGTGGGTTAAAAGGTCCTATTTGAAGGGGGAAACGTGGTATTTCTTGGAGAAGATGTGACATATTTGGAAGTAATGTGGCATTTCTGGAAGAAACTGTCCTATTTAGGGGTTAAAACAGGTATTTGTGGGTGAAAAGTTCCTATTTGAAGGGGGAAACCTGGTATTTCTTGGAGAAGACGTGATATATTTGGGAGAAATCTGGAATTTCAGGAAGAAAATTTCCAATTTGAGGGATAAAAGAGGTATTTGTGGGTGAAAAGGTCCTATTTGAAGGGGGAAAGCTGGCATTTCTTGGAGAAGATGTGATATATTTGGGAGAAATCTGGCATTTCTGGAAGAAACTGTCCTCTTTTGGGGATAAAAGAGGTATTTGTGGGTGAGAAGGTCCTATTTGAAGGAGGAAACCTGGTATTTCTTGGAGAAGATGTGATCTATTTGGGAGAAATGTGGCATTTCTGGAAGAAACTGTCCTATTTTGGGGATAAAACAGGTATTTGTGGGTGAAAAGGTCCTATTTGAAGGGGGAAACGTGGTATTTCTTGGAGAAGATGTGATATATTTGGGAGAAATGTGGCATTTCTGGAAGAAACTGTCCTCTTTTGGGGATAAAAGAGGTATTTGTGGGTGACAAGGTCCTATTTGAAGGGGGAAACCTGGTATTTCTTGGAGAAGATGTGATCTATATGGGAGAAATGTGGCATTTCTGGAAGAAACTGTCCTCTTTTGGGGGTAAAACAGGTATTTGTGGGTGAAATGGTCCTATTTGAAGGGGGAAACCTGTTATTTCTTGGAGAAGATGTGATATATTTGTGAGAAATGTGGCATTTCTGGAAGAAACTGTCCTATTTTGGGGATAAAAGAGGTATTTGTGGGTGAAAAGGTCCTATTTCAAGGGGGAAACCTGCTATTTCTTGGAGAAGATGTGATATATTTTGGAGAAATGTGGCATGTCAGGGAGAAACTGTCCTATTTTGGGGATCAAACAGGTATTTGTGGGTGAAAAGGTCCTATTTGAAGGGGGAAACGTGGTATTTCTTGGAGAAGATGTAATATATTTGGGAGAAATGTGGCCTTTCTGGAAGAAACTGTCCTATTTTGGGGATAAAACAGGGATCTGAGAAAGAAAAGGTCGTATTTGAAGGGGGAAACGTGGTATTTCTTGGAGAAGATGTGATATATTTGGGAGAAATGTGGCATTTCTGGAAGAAACTGTCCTCTTTTGGGGATAAAAGAGGTATTTGTGGGTGACAAAGTCCTATTTGAAGGGGCAACCCTGGTATTTCTTGGAGAAGATGTGATCTATTTGGGAGAAATGTGGCATTTCTGAAGAAAATGTGCAATTGGGGGGGAGAAGGCTGGTATTTGTGGGAGAAAAGTTCCTATTTCAGGTGGAATCCTGGTATTTCTTGGAGAAGATGTGATTTATTTGGGAGAAATGTGGCATGTCAGGTAGAAACTGTCCTATTTTGGGGATAAAAGAGGTATTTGTGGGTGACAAGGTCCTATTTCAAGGGGGAAACCTGGTATTTCTTGGAGAAGATATGATATATTTGGGAGAAATGTGGCATTTCTGGAAGAAACTGTCCTCTTTTGGGGATAAAACAGGTATTTGTGGGTGAAAAGGTCCTATTTGAAGGGGGAAACCTGGTATTTCTTGGAGAAGATGTGATATATTGGGAGAAATGTGGCCTTTCTGGAAGAAAAAGTCAACTTTGGCGGAGAAGGTTGGTATTTGTGGATGAAAAGTTCCTATTTCCAGGGGGAACCCTGGTATTTCTTGGAGAAGATGTGGTATATTACGGAAAAATCTGGCATGTCAGGAAGAAACTGTCCTCTTTTGGGGATAAAACAGGTATTTGTGGGTGAAAAGGTCCTATTTGAAGGGGGAATGGTGGTATTTCTTGGAGAAGATGTGATATATTTGGGAGAAATGTGGCATTTCTGGCAGAAACTGTCCTCTTTTGGGGATAAAAGAGGTATTTGTGTTTGAAAAGGTCCTATTTGAAGGGGGAACCCTGGTATTTCTTGGAGAAGATGTGATATATTTGGGAGAAATGTGGCATTTCTGGAAGAAACTGTCCTCTTTTGGGGATAAAAGAGGTATTTGTGGGTTAAAAGGTCCTATTTGAAGGGGGAAAGGTGGTATTTCTTGGAGAAGATGTGATATATTTGGAAGTAATGTGGCATTTCTGGAAGAAACTGTCCAATTTAGGGGTTAAAACAGGTATTTGAGGGTGAAAAGTTCCTATTTGAAGGGGGAAACCTGGTATTTCTTGGAGAAGACGTGATATATTTGGGAGAAATCTGGAATTTCAGGAAGAAAATTTCCAATTTGAGGGATAAAAGAGGTATTTGTGGGTGAAAAGGTCCTATTTGAAGGGGGAAAGCTGGTATTTCTTGGAGAAGATGTGATACATTTGTTAGAAATGTGGCATTTCTGGAAGAAACTGTCCTCTTTTGGGGATAAAAGAGGTATTTGTGGGTGAGAAGGTCCTATTTGAAGGAGGAAACCTGGTATTTCTTGGAGAAGATGTGATATATTTGGGAGAAATGTGGCATTTCTGGAAGAAACTGTCCTATTTTGGGGATAAAACAGGTATTTGTGGGTGACAATGTCCTATTTGAAGGGGGAAACCTGGCATTTCTTGGAGAAGATGTGATATATTTGGGAGAAATCTGGCATTTCTGGAAGAAACTGTCCTCTTTTGGGGATAAAAGAGGTATTTGTGGGTGACAAGGTCCTATTTGAAGGACGAAACCTGGTATTTCTTGGAGAAGATGTGATCTATATGGGAGAAATGTGGGATTTCTGGAAGAAACTGTCCTCTTTTGGGGGTAAAACAGGTATTTGTGGGTGAAATGGTCCTATTTGAAGGGGGAAACCTGGTATTTCTTGGAGAAGATGTGATATATTTTGGAGAAATGTGGCATGTCAGGGAGAAACTGTCCTATTTTGGGGATCAAACAGGTATTTGTGGGTGAAAAGGTCCTATTTGAAGGGGGAAACCTGGTATTTCTTGGAGAAGATGTAATATATTTTGGGAGAAATGTGGCCCTTTCTGGAAGAAACTGTCCTATTTTGGGGATCAAACAGGTATTTGTGGGTGAAAAGCTGCTATTTCCAGGGGGGAGAGCTGGTATTTCTTGGAGAAGATGTGATATATTTGGGAGAAATGTGGCATTTCTGGAAGAAAACTGTCCTATTTTGGGGATAAAACAGGTATTTGTGGGTGAAAAGGTCCTTTTTGAAGTGGGAAACCTGGTATTTCTTGGAGAAGATGTGATATATTTGGGAGAAACGTTGCATTTCTGGAAGAAAATGTCCTCATTTGGGGATAAAAGAGGTATTTGTGGGTGAAAAGGTCCTTTTTGAAGGGGGAAACCTGGTATTTCTTGGAGAAGATGTGATATATTTGGGAGAAATGTGGCATTTCTGGATGAAACTGTCCTCATTTGGGGATAAAAGAGGTATTTGAGGGTGAAAAGTTCCTATTTGAAGGGGGAAACCTGGTATTTCTTGGAGAAGACGTGATATATTTGGGAGAAATCTGGAATTTCTGGAAGAAATTTTCCAATTTAAGGGATAAAATAGGTATTTGTGGGTGAAAAGGGTCCTATTTGAAGGGGGAACCCTGGTATTTCTTGGAGAAGATGTGATATATTTGGGAGAAATCTGGCATTTCTGGAAGAAAACTGTCCTCTTTTGGGGATAAAAGAGGTATTTGTGGGTGAAAAGGTCCTATTTGAAGGGGGAAACGTGGTATTTCTTGGAGAAGATGTGATCTATTTGGGAGAAATGTGGCATTTCTGGAAGAAACTGTCCTATTTTGGGGATAAAACAGGTATTTGTGGGTGACAAGGTCCTATTTCAAGGGGGAGGAAACCTGGTATTTCTTGAGAAGATTATGATATATTTGGGAGAAATGTGGCATTTCTGGAAGAAACTGTCCTCTTTTGGGATAAAACAGGTATTTGTGGGTGAAAAAAGTCCTATTTGAAGGGGGGAAACCTGGTATTTCTTGGAGAAGATGTGATATATTTGGGAGAAATGTGGCATTTCTGGAAGAAAAAGTCAACTTTGGCGGAGAAGGTTGGTATTTGTGGATGAAAAGTTCCTATTTCCAGGGGGAACCCTGGTATTTCTTGGAGAAGATGTGGTATATTACGAAAAATCTGGCATGTCAGGAAGAAACTGTCCTCTTTTGGGGATAAAACAGGTATTTGTGGGTGAAAAGGTCCTATTGAAGGGGGAATGGTGGTATTTCTTGGAGAAGATGTGATATATTTGGGAGAAATGTGGCATTTCTGGCAGAAACTGTCAAATTTTGGGGATAAAAGAGGTATTTGTGTTTGAAAAGGTCCTATTTGAAGGGGGAACCCTGGTATTTCTTGGAGAAGATGTGATATATTTGGGAGAAATGTGGCATTTCTGAAGAAACTGTCCTATTTTGGGGATAAAAGAGGTATTTGTGGGGTTAAAAGGTCCTATTTGAAGGGGGAAAGGTGGTATTTCTTGAAGAAGATGTGATATATTTGGAAGTAATGTGGCATTTCTGGAAGAAACTGTCCAATTTAGGGGTTAAAACAGGTATTTGAGGGTGAAAAGTTCCTATTTGAAGGGGGAAACCTGGTATTTCTTGGAGAAGACGTGATATATTTGGGAGAAATCTGGAATTTCAGGAAGAAACTGTCCTCTTTTGGGGATAAAAGGAGGTATTTGTGGGTGAGAAGGTCCTATTTGAAGGAGGAAACCTGGTATTTCTTGGAGAAGATGTGATCTATTTGGAGAAATGTGGCATTTCTGGAAGAAACTGTCCTATTTTGGGGATAAAACAGGTATTTGTGGGTGAAAAGGTCCTATTTGAAGGGGGAAACCTGGTATTTCTTGGAGAAGACGTGATATATTTGGGAGAAATCTGGCATTTCTGGAAGAAACTGTCCTCTTTTGGGATATAAGAGGTATTTGTGGGTGACAAGGTCCTATTTGAAGGACGAAACCTGGTATTTCTTGGAGAAGATGTGATATGTTTGGGAGAAATGTGGCATTTCTGGAAGAAACTGTCCCTCTTTTGGGGGTAAAACAGGTATTTGTGGGTGAAATGGTCCTATTTCAAGGGGGAAAGCTGGTATTTCTTGGAGAAGATGTGATATATTTGTGAGAAATGTGGCATTTCTGGAAGAAACTGTCCAATTTTGGGGATAAAAGAGGTATTTGTGGGTGAAAAGGTCCTATTTGAAGGGGGAAACCTGCTATTTCTTGGAGAAGATGGGATATATTTTCGGAGAAATGTGGCATTTCTGAAGAAACTGTCCTATTTTGGGGATAAAACAGGTTTTGTGGGTGAAAAGGTCCTATTTCAAGGGGGAAACCTGGTATTTCTTGGAGAAGATGTGATATATTTTGGAGAAATGTGGCATGTCAGGGAGAAACTGTCCTATTTTGGGGATCAAACAGGTATTTGTGGGTGAAAAGGTCCTATTGAAGGGGGAAACGTGGTATTTCTTGGAGAAGATGTAATATATTTGGGAGAAATGTGGCCTTTCTGGAAGAAACTGTCCTATTTTGGGGATCAAACAGGTATTTGTGGGTGAAAAGCTGCTATTTCCAGGGGGAGAGCTGGTATTTCTTGGAGAAGATGTGATATATTTGGGAGAAATGTGGCATTTCTGGAAGAAACTGTCCTCTTTTGGGGATAAAACAGGTATTTGTGGGTGAAAAGGTCCTTTTTGAAGTGGGAAACCTGGTATTTCTTGGAGAAGATGTGATATATTTGGGAGAAACATTGCATTTCTGGAAGAAACTGTCCTCATTTGGGAATAAAAGAGGTATTTGTGGGTGAAAAGGTCCTTTTTGAAGGGGGAAACCTGCTATTTCTTGGAGAAGATGTGATATATTTGGGAGAAATGTGGCATTTCTGGAAGAAACTGTCCCTCATTTGGGGGATAAAAGAGGTATTTGAGGGTGAAAAGTTCCTATTGAAGGGGGAACCCTGGTATTTCTTGGAGAAGATGTGATATATTTGGGAGAAATCTGGCATTTCTGGAAGAAACTGTCCTCTTTTGGGGATAAAAGAGGTATTTGTGGGTGAAAAGGTCCTATTTGAAGGGGGAAACGTGGTATTTCTTGGAGAAGATGTGATCTATTTGGGAGAAATGTGGCATTTCTGAAGAAACTGTCCTATTTTGGGGATAAAAGAGGTATTTGTGTTTGAAAAGGTCCTATTTGAAGGGGGCAACCCTGGTATTTCTTGGAGAAGATGTGATCTATTTGGGAGAAATCTGGCATTTCTGAAGAAAATGTGCAATTTGGGGGGAGAAGGCTGGTATTTGTGGAGAAAAGGTCCTATTTCAGGCGGAATCCTGGTATTTCTTGGAGAAGATGTGATTTATTTGGGAGAAATGTGGCATGTCAGTAGAAACTGTCCTATTTTGGGGATAAAACAGGGTATTTGTGGGTGACAAGGTCCTATTTCAAGGGGGAAAGATGGTATTTCTTGGAGAAGATGTGATATATTTGTGAGAAATGTGGCATTTCTGGAAGAAACTGTCCTCTTTTGGGGATGAAACAGGTATTTGTGGGTGAAAAGGTCCTATTTCAAGGGGGGAAACGTGGTATTTCTTGGAGAAGATGTGATATATTTGGGAGAAATGTGGCATTCTGGAAGAAACTGTCCTCTTTTGGGGATCAAACAGGTATTTGTGGGTGAAAAGGTCCTATTTGAAGGGGGAAAGGTGGTATTTCTTGGAGAAGATGTGATATATTTGGGAGAAATGTGGCATTTCTGGCAGAAACTGTCCTATTTTAGGGATAAAAGAGGTATTTGTGGGTGAAAAGGTCCTATTTGAAGGGGGGAAAGCTGGTATTTCTTGGAGAAGATGTGATATATTTGGGAAAAATGAGGCATGTCTGGAAGAAACTGTCCTATTTTGGGGATTAAAAGAGGTATTTGTGGGTGAAAAGGTCCTATTTGAATGGGGAAACCTGGTATTTCTTGGAGAAGACGTGATATATTTGGGGAGAAATCTGGAATTTCAGGAAGAAAATTTCCAATTTGAGGGATAAAGAGGTATTTGTGTGTGAAAAGTTCCTATTTGAAGGGGGAACCCTGGTGTTTCTTGGAGAAGATGTGATATATTTGGGAGAAATGTGGCATGTCAGGAAGAAACTGTCCTATTTTGGGGATAAAAGAGGTATTTGTGGGTGACAATGTCCTATTTGAAGGGGGGAAACCTGGTATTTCTGGAGAAGATGTGATATATTTGGGAGAAATGTGGCATTTCTGGAAGAAAAATCAAATTTTGGGGTAAAAACAGGTATTTGTGGGTGAAAAGGTCCTATTTGAAGGGGGAAAGCTGGTATTTCTTGGAGAAGATGTGATATATTTGGGAGAAATCTGGCATTTCTGGAGAAACTGTCCTATTTTGGGGATAAAAGAGGTATTTGTGGGTGAAAAGGTCCTATTTGAAGGGGGGAAACGTGGTATTTCTTGGAGAAGATGTGATATATTTGGGAGAAATGTGGCATTTCTGGAAGAAACTGTCCTATTTTGGGGATAAAAGAGGTATTTGTGTTTGAAAAGGTCCTATTTGAAGGGGGGGGAAACCTGGTATTTCTTGGAGAAGATGTGATATATTTGGGAGAAATGTGGCATTTCTGGAAGAAACTGTCCTCATTTGGGGATAAAAGAGGTATTTGAGGGTGAAAAGTTTCAATTTAATGGGGGAAACCCGGTATTTCGTGGAGAAGACGTGATATATTTGGGAGAAATCTGGAATTTCAGGAAGAAAATTTCCAATTTGAGGGATAAAACAGGTATTTGTGGGTGAAAAGTTCCTCTTTGAAGGGGGAAACCTGGTATTTCTTGGAGAAGATGTGATAAATTTTTGAGAAATCTGGCATTTCTGGAAGAAACTGTCCTCTTTTGGGATAAAAGATGTATTTGTGGGTGACAAGGTCCTATTTGAAGGGGGAACCCTGGTATTTCTTGGAGAAGATGCTCTATATTTGGGAGAAATGTGGCATTTCTGGAAGAAAAAGTCCTATTTTGGGAATAAAACAGGTATTTGTCGGTGAAAATGTCCTATTTCAAGGGGGAAAGCTGGTAATTCTTGGAGAAGATGTGGTATATTTCGGAGAAATGTGGCATTTCTGGAAGAAACTGTCCTCTTTTGGGGATAAAACAGGTATTTGTGGGTGAAAAGGTCCTATTTGAAGGGGGAAACGTGGTATTTCTTGGAGAAGATGTGATATATTTGGGAGTAATCTGCATTTCTGGCAGAAACTATCCTATTTGAGGGATAAAAGAGGTATTTGTGGGTGAAAAAGGTCCTATTTGAAGGGGGAAAGCTGGTATTTCTTGGAGAAGATGTGATCTATTTGGGAGAAATGTGGCCTTTCTGGCAGAAACTGTCCTATTTAGGGGATAAAACAGGTATTTGTGGGTGAAAAGGTCCTATTTGAAGGGGGGAAACCTGTTATTTCTTGGAGAAGATGTGATATATATGGGAGAAATGTGGCATTTCTGGAAGAAACTGTCCTCTTTTGGGGATAAAACAGGTATTTGTGGGTGAAAAGGTCCTATTTGAAGGGGGAACCCTGGTATTTCTTGGAGAAGACGTGATATATTTGGGAAAAATCTGGAATTTCAGTAAGAAAATTTCCAATTTGAGGGATAAAACAGGAATTTGTGGGTGAAAAGGTCCTATTTGAGGGGGGAAACGTGGTATTTCTTGGAGAAGATGTGATCTATTTGGGAGAAATGTGGCCTTTCTGGAAGAAACTGTTCTATTTTGGGGATAAAAGAGGTATTTGTGGGTGACAATGTCCTATTTGAAGGGGGAAACCTGGTATTTCTTGGAGAAGATGTGATATATTTGGGAGAAATGTGGCATTTCTGAAAGAAAATGTCCTATTTTGAGGATAAAACAGGTATTTGTGTGTGAAAAGGTCCTATTTGAAGGGGGAAACCTGGCATTTCTTGGAGAAGATGTGATATATTTGGGAGAAATGTGGCATTTCTGGAAGAAACTGTCCTATTTTGGGGATAAAAGAGGTATTTGTGGGTGAAAAGGTCCTATTTGAAGGGGGAAACCTGGTATTTCTTGGAGAAGATGTGATCTATTTGGGAGAAATGTGGCATTTCTGGAAGAAAAAGTCAAATTTGGGGGGAGAAGGCTGGTATTAGTGGGTGAAAAGGTCCTATTTCGAGGGGGAAACCTGGTATTTCTTGGAGAAGATGTGGTATACTTCGGAGATATGTGGCATTTCTGGAAGAAACTGTCCTATTTTGGGGATAAAAGAGGTATTTGTGGGTGAAAAGGTCCTATTTCAAGGGGGAAACCTGGTATTTCTTGGAGAAGATGTGATCTATTTGGGAGAAATGTGGCATTTCTGGAAGAAACTGTCCTATTTTGGGGATAAAAGAGGTATTTGTGGGTGAAAAGGTCCTATTTGAAGGGGGAAACCTGGTATTTCGTGGAGAAGATGTGATATATTTGGGAGAAATGTGGCATTTCTGGAAGAAACTGTCCTATTTTGTGGATGAAACAGGTATTTGTGGGAGAAAAGTTCCTATTTCAAGGGGGAAACCTGGTATTTCTTGGAGAAGATGTGATCTATTTGGGAGAAATGTGGCATGTCAGGAAGAAACTGTCCTCTTTTGGGGATAAAAGAGGTATTTGTGGGTGAAAAGGTCCTATTTGAAGGGGGAAACCTGGTATTTCTTGGAGAAGATGTGATATATTTGGGAGAAATGTGGCATTTCTGGCAGAAACTGTCCTATTTTGGGGATAAAACGGGTTTTTGAGGGTGAAAAGTTCCTATTTGAAGGGGGAAAGCTGGTATTTCGTGGAGAAGATGTGGTATATTTGGGAGAAATATGGCATTTCTGGAAGAAACTGTCCTCTTTTGGGGATAAAAGAGGTATTTGAAAAGATCCTATTTCAAGGGGGAAACCTGGTATTTCTTGGAGAAGATGTGATATATTTGGGAGAAATGTGGCATTTCTGGAAGAAACTGTCCTATTTTGGGGATAAAAGAGGTATTTGTGGGTGACAATGTCCTATTTGAAGGGGGAAACCTGGTCTTTCTTGGAGAAGATGTGGTATACTTCGGAGAAATGTGGCATTTCTGGAAGAAAAATCAAATTTTGGGGGTAAAACAGGTATTTGTGGGTGAAAAGGTCCTATTTGAAGGAGGAAACCTGGTATTTCTTGGAGAAGATGTGATCTATTTGGGAGAAATGTGGCATTTCTGGAAGAAACTGTCCTCTTTTGGGGATCAAACAGGTATTTGTGGGTGAAAAGGTCCTATTTGAAGGGGGAAACGTGGTATTTCTTGGAGAAGATGTGATAAATTTTTGAGAAATCTGGCATTTCTGGAAGAAACTGTCCTCTTTTGGGGATAAAAGATGTATTTGTGGGTGACAAGGTCCTATTTGAAGGGGGAAACCTGGTATTTCTTGGAGAAGATGCTCTATATTTGGGAGAAATGTGGCATTTTTGGAAGAAAAAGTCCTATTTTGGGGATAAAACAGGTATTTGTGGGTGAAAAGGTCCTATTTCAAGGGGGAAAGCTGGTATTTCTTGGAGAAGATGTGGTATATTTCGGAGAAATGTGGCATTTCTGGAAGAAAGTGTCCTATTTTGGGGATAAAAGAGGTATTTGTGGGTGAAAAGGTCCTATTTGAAGGAGGAAAGCTGGTATTTCTTGGAGAAGATGTGATCTATTTGGGAGAAATGTGGCATTTCTGGAAGAAACTGTCCTATTTTGGGGATAAAACAGGTATTTGTGGGTGAAAAGGTCCTATTTGAAGGGGGAAACCTGGTATTTCTTGGAGAAGATGTGATATATATGGGAGAAATGTGGCATTTCTGGAAGAAACTGTCCTATTTTGGGGATCAAACAGGTATTTGTGTTTGAAAAGGTCCTATTTCAAGGGGGAAACCTGGTATTTCTTGGAGAAGACGTGATATATTTGGGAAAAATCTGGAATTTCAGTAAGAAAATTTCCAATTTGAGGGATAAAACAGGAATTTGTGGGTGAAAAGGTCCTATTTGAGGGGGGAAACGTGGTATTTCTTGAAGAAGATGTGATCTATTTGGGAGATATGTGGCCTTTCTGGAAGAAACTGTCCTATTTTGGGGATAAAAGAGGTATTTGTGGGTGACAATGTCCTATTTGAAGGGGGAAACCTGGTATTTCTTGGAGAAGATGTGATCTATTTGGGAGAAATGTGGCATTTCTGGAAGAAACTGTCCTATTTTGGGGATAAAAGAGGTATTTGTGGGTGAAAAGGTCCTATTTGAAGGGGGAAACCTGGTATTTCGTGGAGAAGATGTGATATATTTGGGAGAAATCAGGCATTTCTGGAAGAAACTGTCCTATTTTGGGGATGAAACAGGTATCTGTGGGAGAAAAGTTCCTATTTCAAGGGGGAAACCTGGTATTTCTTGGAGAAGATGTGATCTATTTGGGAGTAATGTGGCATTTCAGGAAGAAACTGTCCTATTTTGGGGATAAAAGAGGTATTTGTGGGTGAAAAGGTCCTATTTGAAGGGGGAAACCTGGTATTTCATGGAGAAGATGTGATATATTTGGGAGAAATCTGGCATTTCTGGCAGAAACTGTCCTATTTTGGGGATAAAACAGGTTTTTGAGGGTGAAAAGTTCCTATTTGAAGGGGGAAAGCTGGTATTTCGTGGAGAACATGTGGTATATTTGGGAGAAATGTGGCATTTCTGGTAGATACTGTCCTCTTTTGGGGATAAAAGAGGTATTTGAAAAGATCCTATTTCAAGGGGGAAACCTGGTATTTCTTGGAGAAGATGTGATATATTTGGGAGAAATGTGGCATTTCTGGAAGAAACTGTCCTATTTTGGGGATCAAACAGGTATTTTTGGGTGAAAAGGTCCTGTTTGAAGGGGGAAAGGTGGTATTTCTTGGAGAAGATGTGATATATTTGGGAGAAATGTGGCATGTCAGGGAGAAACTGTCCTATTTTGGGGATAAAACAGGTATTTGTGGGTGAAAAGGTCCTATTTGAAGGGGGAAACCTGGTATTTCTTGGAGAAGACGTGATATATTTGGGAGAAATCTGGAATTTCAGGAAGAAAATTTCCAGTTTGAGGGATAAAAGAGGTATTTGTGGGTGACAAGGTCCTATTTGAAGGGGGAAACCTGGTATTTCTTGGTGAAGATGTGATCTATTTGGGAGAAATGTGGCATTTCTGGAAGAAAATGTCCTCTTTGGGGGATAAAAGAGGTATTTGTGGGTGAAAAGGTCCCATAAAAAGGGGGAAACCTGGTATTTCTTGGAGAAGATGTGATATATTTGGGAGAAAATTGGCATTTCTGGAAGAAAAAGTCCTATTTTGGGAATAAAAGAGGTATTTGTCTGTGAAAATGTCCTATTTCAAGGGGGAAAGCTGGTAATTCTTGGAGAAGATGTGGTATATTTCGGAGAAATGTGGCATTTCTGGAAGAAACTGTCCTCTTTTGGGGATAAAACAGGTATTTGTGGGTGAAAAGGTCCTATTTGAAGGGGGAAACCTGGCATTTCTTGGAGAAGATGTGATCTATTTGGGAGTAATCTGGCATTTCTGGCAGAAACTGTCCTATTTTGGGGATAAAAGAGGTATTTGTGGGTGAAAAGGTCCTATTTGAAGGGGGAAAGCTGGTATTTCTTGGAGAAGATGTGATCTATTTGGGAGAAATGTGGCATTTCTGGAAGAAACTGTCCTATTTTGGGGATAAAACAGGTATTTGTGGGTGATAAGGTCCTATTTCAAGGGGGAAACCTGGTATTTCTTGGAGAAGATGTGATATATATGGGAGAAATGTGGCATTTCTGGAAGAAAATGTCCTATTTTGGGGATCAAACAGGTATTTGTGGGTGAAAAGGTCCTATTTCAAGGGGGAAAGCTGGTATTTCTTGGAGAAGACGTGATATATTTGGGAAAAATCTGGAATTTCAGTAAGAAAATCTCCAATTTGAGGGATAAAACAGGAATTTGTGGGTGAAAAGGTCCTATTTGAGGGGGGAAACGTGGTATTTCTTGAAGAAGATGTGATCTATTTGGGAGAAATGTGGCCTTTCTGGAAGAAACTGTCCTATTTTGGGGATAAAACAGGTATCTGTGGGAGAAAAGTTCCTATTTCAAGGGGGAAACCTGGTATTTCTTGGAGAAGATGTGATCTATTTGGGAGAAATGTGGCATTTCTGAAAGAAAATGTCCTATTTTGAGGATAAAACAGGTATTTGTCGGTGAAAAAGTCCTATTTGAAGGGGGAAACCTGGCATTTCTTGGAGAAGATGTGATATATTTGGGAGAAATGTGGCATGTCAGGAAGAAACTGTCCTATTTTGGGGATAAAAGAGGTATTTGTGGGTGAAAAGGTCCTATTTCGAGGGGGAAACCTGGTATTTCTTGGAGAAGACGTGATATATTTGGGAGAAATCTGGAATTTCAGGAAGAAGATTTCCAATTTGAGGGATAAAAGAGGTATTTGTGGGTGAAAAGTTCCTATTTGAAGGGGGAAACCTGGTTTTTCTTGAAGAAGATGTGATGTATTTGGGAGAAATGTGGCATTTCTGGAAGAAAATGTCCTCTTTTGGGGATAAAAGAGGTATTTGTGGGTGAAAAGGTCCCATAAAAAGGGGGAACCCTGGTATTTCTTGGAGAAGATGTGATATATTTGGGAGAAATGTGGCATTTCTGGAAGAAAAAGTCCTATTTTGGGAATAAAACAGGTATTTGTGGGTGAAAAGGTCCTATTTGAAGGGGGAAAGCTGGTAATTCTTGGAGAAGATGTGGTATATTTCGGAGAAATGTGGCATTTCTGGAAGAAACTGTCCTCTTTTGGGGATAAAACAGGTATTTGTGGGTGAAAAGGTCCTATTTGAAGGGGGAAAGCTGGTATTTCTTGGAGAAGATGTGATATATTTGGGAGTAATCTGGCATTTCTGGCAGAAACTGTCCTATTTTGGGGATAAAAGAGGTATTTGTGGGTGGAAAGGTCCTATTTGAAGGGGGAAAGCTGGTATTTCTTGGAGAAGATGTGATCTATTTGGGAGAAATGTGGCATTTCTGGAAGAAACTGTCCTATTTTGGGGATAAAGCAGGTATTTGTGGGTGAAAAGGTCCCATAAAAAGGGGGAAACCTGGTATTTCTTGGAGAAGATGTGATATATATGGGAGAAATGTGGCATTTCAGGAAGAAACTGTCCTATTTTGGGGATAAAAGAGGTATTTGTGGGTGAAAAGGTCCTATTTCAAGGGGGAAACCTGGTATTTCTTGGAGAAGACGTGATATATTTGGGAAAAATCTGGAATTTCAGTAAGAAAATTCCCTATTTGAGGGATAAAACAGGAATTTGTGGGTGAAAAGGTCCTATTTGAAGGGGGAACCCTGGTATTTCTTGGAGAAGACGTGATATATTTGGGAAAAATCTGGAATTTCAGTAAGAAAATTTCCAATTTGAGGGATAAAACAGGAATTTGTGGGTGAAAAGGTCCTATTTGAGGGGGGAAACGTGGTATTTCTTGGAGAAGATGTGATCTATTTGGGAGAAATGTGGCCTTTCTGGAAGAAACTGTTCTATTTTGGGGATAAAAGAGGTATTTGTGGGTGACAATGTCCTATTTGAAGGGGGAAACCTGGTATTTCTTGGAGAAGATGTGATATATTTGGGAGAAATGTGGCATTTCTGAAAGAAAATGTCCTATTTTGAGGATAAAACAGGTATTTGTGTGTGAAAAGGTCCTATTTGAAGGGGGAAACCTGGCATTTCTTGGAGAAGATGTGATATATTTGGGAGAAATGTGGCATTTCTGGAAGAAACTGTCCTATTTTGGGGATAAAAGAGGTATTTGTGGGTGAAAAGGTCCTATTTGAAGGGGGAAAGCTGGTATTTCTTGGAGAAGATGTGATCTATTTGGGAGAAATGTGGCATTTCTGGAAGAAAAAGTCAAATTTGGGGGGAGAAGGCTGGTATTAGTGGGTGAAAAGTTCCTATTTCGAGGGGGAAACCTGGTATTTCTTGGAGAAGATATGGTATACTTCGGAGATATGTGGCATTTCTGGAAGAAACTGTCCTATTTTGGGGATAAAAGAGGTATTTGTGGGTGAAAAGGTCCTATTTCAAGGGGGAAACCTGGTATTTCTTGGAGAAGATGTGATCTATTTGGGAGAAATGTGGCATTTCTGGAAGAAACTGTCCTATTTTGGGGATAAAAGAGGTATTTGTGGGTGAAAAGGTCCTATTTGAAGGGGGAAACCTGGTATTTCGTGGAGAAGATGTGATATATTTGGGAGAAATGTGGCATTTCTGGAAGAAACTGTCCTATTTTGGGGATGAAACAGGTATTTGTGGGAGAAAAGTTCCTATTTCAAGGGGGAAACCTGGTATTTCTTGGAGAAGATGTGATATATTTGGGAGAAATGTGGCATGTCAGGAAGAAACTGTCCTCTTTTGGGGATAAAAGAGGTATTTGTGGGTGAAAAGTTCCTATTTCCAGGGGGAAACCTGGTATTTCTTGGAGAAGATGTGATATATTTGGGAGAAATGTGGCATTTCTGGCAGAAACTGTCCTATTTTGGGGATAAAACGGGTTTTTGAGGGTGAAAAGTTCCTATTTGAAGGGGGAAAGCTGGTATTTCGTGGAGAAGATGTGGTATATTTGGGAGAAATGTGGCATTTCTGGTAGATACTGTCCTCTTTTGGGGATAAAAGAGGTATTTGAAAAGATCCTATTTCAAGGGGGAAACCTGGTATTTCTTGGAGAAGATGTGATATATTTGGGAGAAATGTGGCATTTCTGGAAGAAACTGTCCTATTTTGGGGATAAAAGAGGTATTTGTGGGTGACAATGTCCTATTTGAAGGGGGAAACCTGGTATTTCTTGGAGAAGATGTGGTATACTTCGGAGAAATGTGGCATTTCTGGAAGAAAAATCAAATTTTGGGGGTAAAACAGGTATTTGTGGGTGAAAAGGTCCTATTTGAAGGGGGAAAGCTGGTATTTCTTGGAGAAGATGTGATATATTTGGGAGAAATCTGGCATTTCTGGAAGAAACTGTCCTATTTTGGGGATAAAACAGGTATTTGTGGGTGAAAAGGTCCTATCTGAAGGGGGAAAAGTGGTATTTCTTGGAGAAGATGTGATATATTTGGGAGAAATGTGGCATTTCTGGAAGAAACTGTCCTATTTTGGGGATAAAAGAGGTATTTGTGTTTGAAAAGTTCCTATTTAAAGGGGGAAACCAGGTATTTCTTGGAGAAGATGTGATATATTTGGGAGAAATGTGGCATTTCTGGAAGAAACTGTCCTCATTTGGGGATAAAAGAGGTATTTGTGGGTGAAAAGTTCCTCTTTGAAGGGGGAAACCTGGTATTTCTTGGAGAAGATGTGATAAATTTTTGAGAAATCTGGCATTTCTGGAAGAAACTGTCCTCTTTTGGGGATAAAAGATGTATTTGTGGGTGACAAGGTCCTATTTGAAGGGGGAACCCTGGTATTTCTTGGAGAAGATGTGATATATTTGGGAGAAATGTGGCATTTCTGGAAGAAAAAGTCCTATTTTGGGAATAAAAGAGGTATTTGTCGGTGAAAAGGTCCTATTTCAAGGGGGAAAGCTGGTAATTCTTGGAGAAGATGTGGTATATTTCGGAGAAATGTGGCATTTCTGGAAGAAACTGTCCTCTTTTGGGGATCAAACAGGTATTTGTGGGTGAAAAGGTCCTATTTGAAGGGGGAAAGCTGGTATTTCTTGGAGAAGATGTGATATATTTGGGAGTAATCTGGCATTTCTGGCAGAGACTGTCCTATTTTGGGGATAAAAGAGGTATTTGTGGGTGAAAAGGTCCTATTTGAAGGGGGAAAGCTGGTATTTCTTGGAGAAGATGTGATCTATTTGGGAGAAATGTGGCATTTCTGGAAGAAACTGTCCTATTTTGGGGATAAAACAGGTATTTGTGGGTGAAAAGGTCCTATTTGAAGGGGGAAACCTGTTATTTCTTGGAGAAGATGTGATATATATGGGAGAAATGTGGCATTTCAGGAAGAAACTGTCCTATTTTGGGGATCAAACAGGTATTTGTGTTTGAAAAGGTCCTATTTCAAGGGGGAAACCTGGTATTTCTTGGAGAAGACGTGATATATTTGGGAAAAATCTGGAATTTCAGTAAGAAAATTTCCAATTTGAGGGATAAAACAGGAATTTGTGGGTGAAAAGGTCCTATTTGAGGGGGGAAACGTGGTATTTCTTGAAGAAGATGTGATCTATTTGGGAGAAATGTGGCCTTTCTGGAAGAAACTGTCCTATTTTGGGGATAAAAGAGGTATTTGTGGGTGACAATGTCCTATTTGAAGGGGGAAACCTGGCATTTCTTGGAGAAGATGTGATATATTTGGGAGAAATGTGGCATTTCTGAAAGAAAATGTCCTATTTTGAGGATAAAACAGGTATTTCTGGGTGAAAAGGTCCTATTTGAAGGGGGAAACCTGGTATTTCTTGGAGAAGATGTGATCTATTTGGGAGAAATGTGGCATTTCTGGAAGAAAAAGTCAAATTTGGGGGGAGAAGGCTGGTATTAGTGGGTGAAAAGGTCCTATTTCGAGGGGGAAACCTGGTATTTCTTGGAGAAGATGTGGTATACTTCGGAGATATGTGGCATTTCTGGAAGAAACTGTCCTATTTTGGGGATAAAAGAGGTATTTGTGGGTGAAAAGGTCCTATTTGAAGGGGGAAACCTGGTATTTCTTGGAGAAGATGTGATCTATTTGGGAGAAATGTGGCATTTCTGGAAGAAACTGTCCTATTTTGGGGATAAAAGAGGTATTTGTGGGTGAAAAGGTCCTATTTGAAGGGGGAAACCTGGTATTTCGTGGAGAAGATGTGATATATTTGGGAGAAATGTGGCATTTCTGGAAGAAACTGTCCTATTTTGGGGATGAAACAGGTATTTGTGGGAGAAAAGTTCCTATTTCAAGGGGAAACCTGGTATTTCTTGGAGAAGATGTGATCTATTTGGGAGAAATGTGGCATTTCAGGAAGAAACTGTCCTCTTTTGGGGATAAAAGAGGTATTTGTGGGTGAAAAGGTCCTATTTGAAGGGGGAAACCTGGTATTTCTTGGAGAAGATGTGATATATTAGGGAGAAATCTGGCATTTCTGACAGAAACTGTCCTATTTTGGGGATAAAACAGGTTTTTGAGGGTGAAAAGTTCCTATTTGAAGGGGAAAGCTGGTATTTCGTGGAGAAGATGTGGTATATTTGGGAGAAATGTGGCATTTCTGGTAGATACTGTCCTCTTTTGGGGATAAAAGAGGTATTTGAAAAGATCCTATTTCAAGGGGGAAACCTGGTATTTCTTGGAGAAGATGTGATATATTTGGGAGAAATGTGGCATTTCTGGAAGAAACTGTCCTATTTTGGGGATCAAACAGGTATTTGTGGGTGAAAAGGTCCTGTTTGAAGGGGGAAAGGTGGTATTTCTTGGAGAAGATGTGATATATTTGGGAGAAATGTGGCATGTCAGGGAGAAACTGTCCTATTTTGGGGATAAAACAGGTATTTGTGGGTGAAAAGGTCCTATTTGAAGGGGGAAACCTGGTATTTCTTGGAGAAGACGTGATATATTTGGGAGAAATCTGGAATTTCAGGAAGAAAATTTCCAGTTTGAGGGATAAAAGAGGTATTTGTGGGTGAAAAGGTCCTATTTGAAGGGGGAAACCTGGTATTTCTTGGTGAAGATGTGATCTATTTGGGAGAAATGTGGCATTTCTGGAAGAAAATGTCCTCTTTTGGGGATAAAAGAGGTATTTGTGGGTTAAAAGGTCCCATAAAAAGGGGGAAACCTGGTATTTCTTGGAGAAGATGTGATATATTTGGGAGAAAATTGGCATTTCTGGAAGAAAAAGTCCTATTTTGGGAATAAAAGAGGTATTTGTGGGTGAAAAGGTCCTATTTGAAGGGGGAAAGCTGGTATTTCTTGGAGAAGATGTGATCTATTTGGGAGAAATGTGGCATTTCTGGAAGAAACTGTCCTATTTTGGGGATAAAACAGGTATTTGTGGGTGATAAGGTCCTATTTCAAGGGGGAAACCTGTTATTTCTTGGAGAAGATGTGATATATATGGGAGAAATGTGGCATTTCTGGAAGAAAATGTCCTATTTTGGGGATCAAACAGGTATTTGTGGGTGAAAAGGTCCTATTTCAAGGGGGAAAGCTGGTATTTCTTGGAGAAGACGTGATATATTTGGGAAAAATCTGGAATTTCAGTAAGAAAATTTCCAATTTGAGGGATAAAACAGGAATTTGTGGGTGAAAAGGTCCTATTTGAGGGGGGAAACGTGGTATTTCTTGAAGAAGATGTGATATATTTGGGAGAAATGTGGCCTTTCTGGAAGAAACTGTCCTATTTTGGGGATAAAAGAGGTATTTGTGGGTGACAATGTCCTATTTGAAGGGGGAAACCTGGTATTTCTTGGAGAAGATGTGATATATTTGGGAGAAATGTGGCATTTCTGAAAGAAAATGTCCTATTTTGAGGATAAAACAGGTATTTGTCGGTGAAAAAGTCCTATTTGAAGGGGGAAACCTGGCATTTCTTGGAGAAGATGTGATATATTTGGGAGAAATGTGGCATGTCAGGAAGAAACTGTCCTATTTTGGGGATAAAAGAGGTATTTGTGGGTGAAAAGGTCCTATTTCGAGGGGGAAACCTGGTATTTCTTGGAGAAGACGTGATATATTTGGGAGAAATCTGGAATTTCAGGAAGAAGATTTCCAATTTGAGGGATAAAAGAGGTATTTGTGGGTGAAAAGGTCCCATAAAAAGGGGGAACCCTGGTATTTCTTGGAGAAGATGTGATATATTTGGGAGAAATGTGGCATTTCTGGAAGAAAAAGTCCTATTTTGGGAATAAAACAGGTATTTGTGGGTGAAAAGGTCCTATTTGAAGGGGGAAAGCTGGTAATTCTTGGAGAAGATGTGGTATATTTCGGAGAAATGTGGCATTTCTGGAAGAAACTGTCCTCTTTTGGGGATAAAACAGGTATTTGTGGGTGAAAAGGTCCTATTTGAAGGGGGAAAGCTGGTATTTCTTGGAGAAGATGTGATATATTTGGGAGTAATCTGGCATTTCTGGCAGAAACTGTCCTATTTTGGGGATAAAAGAGGTATTTGTGGGTGGAAAGGTCCTATTTGAAGGGGGAAAGCTGGTATTTCTTGGAGAAGATGTGATCTATTTGGGAGAAATGTGGCATTTCTGGAAGAAACTGTCCTATTTTGGGGATAAAACAGGTATTTGTGGGTGAAAAGGTCCCATAAAAAGGGGGAAACCTGGTATTTCTTGGAGAAGATGTGATATATATGGGAGAAATGTGGCATTTCAGGAAGAAACTGTCCTATTTTGGGGATAAAAGAGGTATTTGTGGGTGAAAAGGTCCTATTTCAAGGGGGAAACCTGGTATTTCTTGGAGAAGACGTGATATATTTGGGAAAAATCTGGAATTTCAGTAAGAAAATTCCCTATTTGAGGGATAAAACAGGAATTTGTGGGTGAAAAGGTCCTATTTGAAGGGGGAACCCTGGTATTTCTTGGAGAAGACGTGATATATTTGGGAAAAATCTGGAATTTCAGTAAGAAAATTTCCAATTTGAGGGATAAAACAGGAATTTGTGGGTGAAAAGGTCCTATTTGAGGGGGGAAACGTGGTATTTCTTGGAGAAGATGTGATCTATTTGGGAGAAATGTGGCCTTTCTGGAAGAAACTGTTCTATTTTGGGGATAAAAGAGGTATTTGTGGGTGACAATGTCCTATTTGAAGGGGGAAACCTGGTATTTCTTGGAGAAGATGTGATATATTTGGGAGAAATGTGGCATTTCTGAAAGAAAATGTCCTATTTTGAGGATAAAACAGGTATTTGTGTGTGAAAAGGTCCTATTTGAAGGGGGAAACCTGGCATTTCTTGGAGAAGATGTGATATATTTGGGAGAAATGTGGCATTTCTGGAAGAAACTGTCCTATTTTGGGGATAAAAGAGGTATTTGTGGGTGAAAAGGTCCTATTTGAAGGGGGAAACCTGGTATTTCTTGGAGAAGATGTGATCTATTTGGGAGAAATGTGGCATTTCTGGAAGAAAAAGTCAAATTTGGGGGGAGAAGGCTGGTATTAGTGGGTGAAAAGTTCCTATTTCGAGGGGGAAACCTGGTATTTCTTGGAGAAGATATGGTATACTTCGGAGATATGTGGCATTTCTGGAAGAAACTGTCCTATTTTGGGGATAAAAGAGGTATTTGTGGGTGAAAAGGTCCTATTTCAAGGGGGAAACCTGGTATTTCTTGGAGAAGATGTGATCTATTTGGGAGAAATGTGGCATTTCTGGAAGAAACTGTCCTATTTTGGGGATAAAAGAGGTATTTGTGGGTGAAAAGGTCCTATTTGAAGGGGGAAACCTGGTATTTCGTGGAGAAGATGTGATATATTTGGGAGAAATGTGGCATTTCTGGAAGAAACTGTCCTATTTTGGGGATGAAACAGGTATTTGTGGGAGAAAAGTTCCTATTTCAAGGGGGAAACCTGGTATTTCTTGGAGAAGATGTGATATATTTGGGAGAAATGTGGCATGTCAGGAAGAAACTGTCCTCTTTTGGGGATAAAAGAGGTATTTGTGGGTGAAAAGTTCCTATTTCCAGGGGGAAACCTGGTATTTCTTGGAGAAGATGTGATATATTTGGGAGAAATGTGGCATTTCTGGCAGAAACTGTCCTATTTTGGGGATAAAACGGGTTTTTGAGGGTGAAAAGTTCCTATTTGAAGGGGGAAAGCTGGTATTTCGTGGAGAAGATGTGGTATATTTGGGAGAAATGTGGCATTTCTGGTAGATACTGTCCTCTTTTGGGGATAAAAGAGGTATTTGAAAAGATCCTATTTCAAGGGGGAAACCTGGTATTTCTTGGAGAAGATGTGATATATTTGGGAGAAATGTGGCATTTCTGGAAGAAACTGTCCTATTTTGGGGATAAAAGAGGTATTTGTGGGTGACAATGTCCTATTTGAAGGGGGAAACCTGGTATTTCTTGGAGAAGATGTGGTATACTTCGGAGAAATGTGGCATTTCTGGAAGAAAAATCAAATTTTGGGGGTAAAACAGGTATTTGTGGGTGAAAAGGTCCTATTTGAAGGGGGAAAGCTGGTATTTCTTGGAGAAGATGTGATATATTTGGGAGAAATCTGGCATTTCTGGAAGAAACTGTCCTATTTTGGGGATAAAACAGGTATTTGTGGGTGAAAAGGTCCTATCTGAAGGGGGAAAAGTGGTATTTCTTGGAGAAGATGTGATATATTTGGGAGAAATGTGGCATTTCTGGAAGAAACTGTCCTATTTTGGGGATAAAAGAGGTATTTGTGTTTGAAAAGTTCCTATTTAAAGGGGGAAACCAGGTATTTCTTGGAGAAGATGTGATATATTTGGGAGAAATGTGGCATTTCTGGAAGAAACTGTCCTCATTTGGGGATAAAAGAGGTATTTGTGGGTGAAAAGTTCCTCTTTGAAGGGGGAAACCTGGTATTTCTTGGAGAAGATGTGATAAATTTTTGAGAAATCTGGCATTTCTGGAAGAAACTGTCCTCTTTTGGGGATAAAAGATGTATTTGTGGGTGACAAGGTCCTATTTGAAGGGGGAACCCTGGTATTTCTTGGAGAAGATGTGATATATTTGGGAGAAATGTGGCATTTCTGGAAGAAAAAGTCCTATTTTGGGAATAAAAGAGGTATTTGTCGGTGAAAAGGTCCTATTTCAAGGGGGAAAGCTGGTAATTCTTGGAGAAGATGTGGTATATTTCGGAGAAATGTGGCATTTCTGGAAGAAACTGTCCTCTTTTGGGGATCAAACAGGTATTTGTGGGTGAAAAGGTCCTATTTGAAGGGGGAAAGCTGGTATTTCTTGGAGAAGATGTGATATATTTGGGAGTAATCTGGCATTTCTGGCAGAGACTGTCCTATTTTGGGGATAAAAGAGGTATTTGTGGGTGAAAAGGTCCTATTTGAAGGGGGAAAGCTGGTATTTCTTGGAGAAGATGTGATCTATTTGGGAGAAATGTGGCATTTCTGGAAGAAACTGTCCTATTTTGGGGATAAAACAGGTATTTGTGGGTGAAAAGGTCCTATTTGAAGGGGGAAACCTGTTATTTCTTGGAGAAGATGTGATATATATGGGAGAAATGTGGCATTTCAGGAAGAAACTGTCCTATTTTGGGGATCAAACAGGTATTTGTGTTTGAAAAGGTCCTATTTCAAGGGGGAAACCTGGTATTTCTTGGAGAAGACGTGATATATTTGGGAAAAATCTGGAATTTCAGTAAGAAAATTTCCAATTTGAGGGATAAAACAGGAATTTGTGGGTGAAAAGGTCCTATTTGAGGGGGGAAACGTGGTATTTCTTGAAGAAGATGTGATCTATTTGGGAGAAATGTGGCCTTTCTGGAAGAAACTGTCCTATTTTGGGGATAAAAGAGGTATTTGTGGGTGACAATGTCCTATTTGAAGGGGGAAACCTGGCATTTCTTGGAGAAGATGTGATATATTTGGGAGAAATGTGGCATTTCTGAAAGAAAATGTCCTATTTTGAGGATAAAACAGGTATTTCTGGGTGAAAAGGTCCTATTTGAAGGGGGAAACCTGGTATTTCTTGGAGAAGATGTGATCTATTTGGGAGAAATGTGGCATTTCTGGAAGAAAAAGTCAAATTTGGGGGGAGAAGGCTGGTATTAGTGGGTGAAAAGGTCCTATTTCGAGGGGGAAACCTGGTATTTCTTGGAGAAGATGTGGTATACTTCGGAGATATGTGGCATTTCTGGAAGAAACTGTCCTATTTTGGGGATAAAAGAGGTATTTGTGGGTGAAAAGGTCCTATTTGAAGGGGGAAACCTGGTATTTCTTGGAGAAGATGTGATCTATTTGGGAGAAATGTGGCATTTCTGGAAGAAACTGTCCTATTTTGGGGATAAAAGAGGTATTTGTGGGTGAAAAGGTCCTATTTGAAGGGGGAAACCTGGTATTTCGTGGAGAAGATGTGATATATTTGGGAGAAATGTGGCATTTCTGGAAGAAACTGTCCTATTTTGGGGATGAAACAGGTATTTGTGGGAGAAAAGTTCCTATTTCAAGGGGGAAACCTGGTATTTCTTGGAGAAGATGTGATCTATTTGGGAGAAATGTGGCATTTCAGGAAGAAACTGTCCTCTTTTGGGGATAAAAGAGGTATTTGTGGGTGAAAAGGTCCTATTTGAAGGGGGAAACCTGGTATTTCTTGGAGAAGATGTGATATATTAGGGAGAAATCTGGCATTTCTGACAGAAACTGTCCTATTTTGGGGATAAAACAGGTTTTTGAGGGTGAAAAGTTCCTATTTGAAGGGGGAAAGCTGGTATTTCGTGGAGAAGATGTGGTATATTTGGGAGAAATGTGGCATTTCTGGTAGATACTGTCCTCTTTTGGGGATAAAAGAGGTATTTGAAAAGATCCTATTTCAAGGGGGAAACCTGGTATTTCTTGGAGAAGATGTGATATATTTGGGAGAAATGTGGCATTTCTGGAAGAAACTGTCCTATTTTGGGGATCAAACAGGTATTTGTGGGTGAAAAGGTCCTGTTTGAAGGGGGAAAGGTGGTATTTCTTGGAGAAGATGTGATATATTTGGGAGAAATGTGGCATGTCAGGGAGAAACTGTCCTATTTTGGGGATAAAACAGGTATTTGTGGGTGAAAAGGTCCTATTTGAAGGGGGAAACCTGGTATTTCTTGGAGAAGACGTGATATATTTGGGAGAAATCTGGAATTTCAGGAAGAAAATTTCCAGTTTGAGGGATAAAAGAGGTATTTGTGGGTGAAAAGGTCCTATTTGAAGGGGGAAACCTGGTATTTCTTGGTGAAGATGTGATCTATTTGGGAGAAATGTGGCATTTCTGGAAGAAAATGTCCTCTTTTGGGGATAAAAGAGGTATTTGTGGGTTAAAAGGTCCCATAAAAAGGGGGAAACCTGGTATTTCTTGGAGAAGATGTGATATATTTGGGAGAAAATTGGCATTTCTGGAAGAAAAAGTCCTATTTTGGGAATAAAAGAGGTATTTGTCTGTGAAAATGTCCTATTTCAACGGGGAAAGCTGGTAATTCTTGGAGAAGATGTGGTATATTTCGGAGAAATGTGGCATTTCTGGAAGAAACTGTCCTCTTTTGGGGATAAAACAGGTATTTGTGGGTGAAAAGGTCCTATTTGAAGGGGGAAAGCTGGTATTTCTTGGAGAAGATGTGATATATTTGGGAGTAATCTGGCATTTCTGGCAGAAACTGTCCTATTTTGGGGATAAAAGAGGTATTTGTGGGTGAAAAGGTCCTATTTGAAGGGGGAAAGCTGGTATTTCTTGGAGAAGATGTGATCTATATGGGAGAAATGTGGCATTTCTGGAAGAAACTGTCCTATTTTGGGGATAAAACAGGTATTTGTTGGTGAAAAGGTCCTATTTCAAGGGGGAAAGCTGGTATTTCTTGGAGAAGACGTGATATATTTGGGAAAAATCTGGAATTTCAGTAAGAAAATTTCCAATTTGAGGGATAAAACAGGAATTTGTGGGTGAAAAGGTCCTATTTGAGGGGGGAAACGTGGTATTTCTTGAAGAAGATGTGATATATTTGGGAGAAATGTGGCATTTCTGAAAGAAAATGTCCTATTTTGAGGATAAAACAGGTATTTGTCGGTGAAAAGGTCCTATTTGAAGGGGGAAACCTGGCATTTCTTGGAGAAGATGTGATATATTTGGGAGAAATGTGGCATGTCAGGAAGAAACTGTCCTCTTTTGGGGATAAAAGAGGTATTTGTGGGTGAAAAGGTCCTATTTGAAGAGGGAAACCTGGTTTTTCTTGAAGAAGATGTGATGTATTTGGGAGAAATGTGGCATTTCTGGAAGAAAATGTCCTATTTTGGGGATCAAACAGGTATTTGTGGGTGAAAAGTTCCTATTTCAAGGGGGAACCCTGGTATTTCTTGGAGAAGATGTGATATATTTTGGAGAAATGTGGCATTTCTGGAAGAAACTGTCCTATTTTGGGAATAAAACAGGTATTTGTCGGTGAAAATGTCCTATTTCAAGGGGGAATGCTGGTAATTCTTGGAGAAGATGTGGTATATTTCGGAGAAATGTGGCATTTCTGGAAGAAACTGTCCTCTTTTGGGGATAAAACAGGTATTTGTGGGTGAAAAGGTCCTATTTGAAGGGGGAAAGCTGGTATTTCTTGGAGAAGATGTGATATATTTGGGAGTAATCTGGCATTTCTGGCAGAAACTGTCCTATTTTTGGGATAAAAGAGGTATTTGTGGGTGGAAAGGTCCTATTTGAAGGTGGAAAGCAGGTATTTCTTGGAGAAGATGTGATCTATTTGGGAGAAATGTGGCATTTCTGGAAGAAACTGTCCTATTTTGGGGATAAAATAGGTATTTGTGGGTGAAAAGGTCGTATTTGAAGGGGGAAACCTGTTATTTCTTGGAGAAGATGTGATATATATGGGAGAAATGTGGCATTTCAGGAAGAAACTGTCCTATTTTGGGGATCAAACAGGTATTTGTGGGTGAAAAGGTCCTATTTCAAGGGGGAAACCTGGTATTTCTTGGAGAAGACGTGATATATTTGGGAAAAATCTGGAATTTCAGTAAGAAAATTCCCAATTTGAGGGATAAAACAGGTATCTGTGGGTGGAAAGGTCCTATTTGAAGGGGGAAAGCTGGTATTTCTTGAAGAAGATGTGATCTATTTGGGAGAAATGTGGCCTTTCTGGAAGAAACTGTCCTATTTTGGGGATAAAAGAGGTATTTGTGGGTGACAATGTCCTATTTGAAGGGGGAAACCTGGTATTTCTTGGAGAAGATGTGATATATTTGGGAGAAATGTGGCATTTCTGAAAGAAAATGTCCTATTTTGAGGATAAAACAGGTATTTGTCGGTGAAAAGGTCCTATTTGAAGGGGGAAACCTGGCATTTCTTGGAGAAGATGTGATATATTTGGGAGAAATGTGGCATTTCTGGAAGAAACTGTCCTCTTTTGGGGATAAAAGAGGTATTTGTGGGTGAAAAGGTCCTATTTGAAGGGGGAAACCTGGCATTTCTTGGAGAAGATGTGATATATTTGGGAGAAATGTGGCATTTCTGGAAGAAAAAGTCAAATTCGGGGGGAGAAGGCTGGAATTAGTGGGTGAAAAGGTCCTATTTCGAGGGGGAAACCTGGTATTTCTTGGAGAAGATGTGGTATACTTCGGAGATATGTGGCATTTCTGGAAGAAACTGTCCTATTTTGGGGATAAAAGAGGTATTTGTGGGTGAAAAGGTCCTATTTCAAGGGGGAAAGCTGGTATTTCTTGGAGAAGATGTGATCTATTTGGGAGAAATCTGGCATTTCTGGAAGAAACTGTCCTCTTTTGGGGATAAAAGAGGTATTTGTGGGTGAAAAGGTCCTATTTGAAGGGGGAAACCTGGTATTTCGTGGAGAAGATGTGATATATTTGGAAGTAATGTGGCATTTCTGGAAGAAACTGTCCTATTTTGGGGATGAAACAGGTATTTGTTGGAGAAAAGTACCAATTTCAAGGGGGAAACCTGGTATTTCTTGGAGAAGATGTGATCTATTTGGGAGAAATGTGGCATGTCAGGAAGAAACTGTCCTCTTTTGGGGATAAAAGAGGTATTTGTGGGTGAAAAGGTCCTATTTCAAGGGGGAAACCTGGTATTTCTTGGAGAAGATGTGATATATTTGGGAGAAATGTGGCATTTCTGGAAGAAACTGTCCTATTTTGGGGATAAAACAGGTATTTGAGGGTGAAAAGTTCCTATTTGAAAAGGGAAACCTGGTATTTCTTGGAGAAGACGTGATATATATGGGAGAAATCTGGAATTTCAGGAAGAAAATTTCCAGTTTGAGGGATAAAAGAGGTATTTGTGGGTGAAAAGGTCCTATTTGAAGGGGGAAACCTGGTATTTCTTGGAGAAGATGTGATCTATTTGGGAGAAATGTGGCATTTCTGGAAGAAACTGTCCTATTTTGGGATATAAAAGAGGTATTTGTGGGTGAAAACGTTGTATTTGAAGGGGGAAACCTGGCATTTCTTGGAGAAGATGTGATATATTTGGGAGAAATCTGGCATTTCTGGAAGAAACTGTCCTCTTTTGGGGATAAAAGAGGTATTTGTGGGTGAAAAGGTCCTATTTCCAAGGGGAAACCTGATATTTCTTGGAGAAGATGTGATATATTTGGGAGAAATGTGGCATTTCTGGAAGAAAAAGTCAAATTTGGGGGGAGAAGGCTGGTATTTGTGGGTGAAAAGTTCCTATTTCCAGGGGGAAACCTGGTATTTCTTGGAGAAGATGTGGTATATTTCGGAGAAATGTGGCATTTCTGGAAGAAACTGTCCTATTTTGGGGATCAAACAGGTATTTGTGGGCGCAAAGGTCCTATTTGAAGGGGGAAAGCTGGTATTTCTTGGAGAAGATGTGATATATTTGGGAGAAATCTGGCATTTCTGAAGAAAATTTCCAATATGAGGGATAAAACAGGTATTTGTGGGTGAAAAGGTCGTATTTGAAGGGGGAAACGTGGCATTTCTTGGAGAAGATGTGATATATTTGGGAGAAATGTGGCATTTCTGGAAGAAACTGTCCTATTTAGGGGATAAAACAGGTATTTGTGGGTGAAAAGGTCCTATTTGAAGGGGGAAATCTGGTATTTCTTGGAGAAGATGTGATATATTTGGGAGAAATGTGGCCTTTCTGGAAGAAAAAGTCAAATTTGGGGGAGAAGGCTGGTATTTGTGGGTGAAAAGGTCCTATTTGAAGCGGGAAACCTGGTATTACTTGGAGAAGATGTTACATATTTGGGAGAAATGTGGCATGTCTGGAAGAAACTGTCGTATCTTGGGGATAAAACAGGTATTTGTGGGTGAAAAGGTCCTATTTGAAGGGGGGAAACCTGGTATTTCTTGGAGAAGATGTGATATATTTGGGAGAAATGTGGCATGTCAGGAAGAAACTGTCCTCTTTTGGGGATAAAAGAGGTATTTGTGGGAGAAAAGGTCCTATTTGAAGGGGGAAACCTGGTATTTCTTGGAGAAGACGTGATATATTTGGGAGAAATCTGGAATTTCAGGAAGAAGATTTTCAATTTGAGGGATAGAAGAGGTATTTGTGGGTGAAAAGTTCCTCTTTGAAGGGGGAAACCTGGTTTTTCTTGAAGAAGATGTGATGTATTTGGGTGAAATGTGGCCTTTCTGGATGAAACTGTCCTCTTTTGGGGATAAAAGAGGTATTTGTGGGTGAAAAGGTCCCATAAAAAGGGGGAAACCTGGTATTTCTTGGAGAAGATGTGATATATTTGGGAGAAATCTGGCATTTCTGGAAGAAACTGTCCTATTTGGGGGATAAAAGAGGTATTTGTGGGTGAAAAGGTCCTATTTCGAGGGGGAAACCTGGTATTTCTTGGAGAAGATGTGATATATTTGGGAGAAATGTGGCATTTCTGGAAGAAACTGTCCTCTTTTGGGGATAAAAGAGGTATTTGTGGGTGAAAAGGTCCTATTTCAAGGGGGAAACCTGGTATTTCTTGGAGAAGATGTGATATATTTGTGAGAAATGTGGCATTTCTGGAAGAAAAAGTCAAATTTTGGGGGAGAAGGCTGGTATTTGTGGGTGAAAAGGTCCTATTTGAAGGGGGAAAGCTGGTATTTCTAGGAGATGATGTGGTATATTACGGAGAAATCTGGCATGTCTGGAAGAAACTGTCCTATTTTGGGATAAAAGAGGTATTTGTGGGTGAAACGGTCCTATTTGAAGGGGAAAACCTGGTATTTCTTGGAGAAGACGTGATATATTTGGGAGAAATCTGGAATTTCTGGAAGAAAATTTCCAATTTGAGGGATAAAAGAGGTATTTGTGTTTGAAAAGTTCCTATTTGAAGGGGGAACCCTGGTATTTCTTGAAGAAGATGTGATATATTTGGGAGAAATGTGGCCTTTCTGGAAGAAACTGTCCTCATTTGGGGATAAAAGAGGTATTTGTGGGTGACAAGGTCCTATTTCAAGGGGGATAGCTGGTATTTCCTGGAGAAGATGTGATATATTTGGGAGAAATGTGGCATGTCTGGAAGAAAATGTCCTATTTTGGGAATAAAAGACGTATTTGTCGGTGAAAAGGTTCTATTTCGAGGGGGAGAGCTGGAATTTCTTGGAGAAGATGTGATATATTTGGGAGAAATGTGGCTTTTCAGGAAGAAACAGTCCTATTTTGGGGATCAAACAGGTATTTGTGGAGAAAAGTTCCTATTTCAGGAGGAATCCTGGTATTTCTTGGAGAAGATGTGATCTATTTGGGAGAAATGTGGCACGTCAGGAAGAAAATGTCCTCCTTTGGGGATAAAAGAGGTATTTGTGGGTGAAAAGGTCCTATTTGAAGGGGGAAACCTGGTATTTCTTGGAGAAGATGTGATATATTTGGGAGAAATGAGGCATTTCTGGAAGAAACTGTCCTATTTTGGGGATAAAAGAGGTATTTGTGGGTGAAAAGGTCCTATTTGAAGGGGGAAACCTGCTATTTCTTGGAGAAGATGTGATATATTTGGGAGAAATGAGGCATTTCTGGAAGAAACTGTCCTATTTTGGGGATAAAAGAGGTATTTGTGGGTGACAAGGTCCTATTTGAAGGGGGAAAGCTGGTATTTCTTGGAGAAGATGTTCTATATTTGGGAGAAATGTGGCATTTCTGGGAGAAACTGTCCTCTTTTGGGGATAAAACAGGTATTTGTGGGTGAAAAGTTTCAATTTGAAGGGGGAAACCTGGAATTTCTTGGAGAAGATGTGATATATTTGGGAGAAATCAGGCATTTCTGGAAGAAAAGTCAAATTTCGGGGGAGAAGGCTGGTCATTTGTGGGTGAAAAGGTCCTATTTGAAGGGGGAAACCTGGTATTTCTTGGAGAAGATTTGGAATATTTGGGAGAAATGTGGCCTTTCTGGAAGAAACTGTCCTATTTTGGGGATCAAAGTGGTATTTGTGGGTGAAAAGGTCCTATTAGAAGGGGAAACCTGGTATTTCTTGGAGAAGATGTGATATATCTGGGTGAAACTTGGCATTTCTGGAAGAAACTGTCCTCTTTTGGGATAAAAGAGGTATTTGTGGGTGAAAAGGTCCTATTTGAAGGGGGAAACCTGGTATTTCGTGGAGAAGATGTGATACATTTGGGAGAAATGTGGCATTTCTGGAAGAAACTGTCCTATTTTGGCGATCAAACAGGTATTTGTGGGTGAAAAGGTCCTATTTGAAGGGGGAAACCTGGTATATCTTGGAGAAGATGTGATATATTTGGGAGAAATGTGGCATTTCTGGAAGAAACTGTCCTATTTTGGGATCAAACAGGTATTTGTGGGTGACAAGGTCCTATTTGAAGGGGGAAACGTGGAATTTCTTGGAGAAGATGTTCTATATTTGGGAGAAATGTGGCATTTCTGGAAGAAACTGTCCTATTTTGGGGATAAAACAGGTATTTGTGGGTGACAAGGTCCTATTTGAAGGGGAAACCTGGTATTTCTTGCAGAAGATGTGGTATATTTTGGAGAAATGTGGCATTTGTGGAAGAAAAAGTCAAATCTGGGGGGAGAAGGCTGGAATTTGTGGGAGAAAAGTTCCTATTTCAAGGGGGAAACCTGGTATTTCTTGGAGAAGATGTGATATATTTGGGAGAAATGTGGCATTTCTGGAAGAAACTGTCCTATTTTGGGGATCAAACAGGTATTTGTGTGTGAAAAGGTCATATTTCAGGAGGAATCCTGGTATTTCTTGGAGAAGATGTGATATATTTGGGAGAAACCTGGCATGTCAGGAAGAAAATGTCCTATTTTGGGATAAAACAGGTATTTGTGGGTGAAAAGGTCCTATTTCAAGGGGGAAACCTGGTATTTCTTGGAGAAGATGTGATATATTTGGGAGAAATGTGGCATTTCTGGAAGAAACAGTCCTATTTTGGGGATCAAACAGGTATTTGTGGGAGAAAAGTTCCTATTTCAGGAGGAATCCTGGTATTTCTTGGAGAAGATATGATATATTTTGGAGAAATGTGGCATGTCAGGAAGAAAATGTCCTCTTTTGGGTATAAAAGAGGTATTTGTGGGTGAAAAGTTCCTATTTCAAGGGGGAAAGCTGGTATTTCATGGAGAAGACGTGATATATTTGGGAGAAATGTGGAATTTCTGGAAGAAACTGTCCTATTTTGGGTATAAAAGAGGTATTTGTGGGAGAAAAGGTCCTATTTGAAGGGGGAAACCTGGTATTTCTTGGAGAAGATGTGGTACATTTGGGAGAAATGTGGCATTTCTGGAAGAAACTGTCCTCTGTTGGGGATAAAACAGGTATTTGTGGGTGAAAAGTTGCAAATTGAAGGGGGAAACCTGGTATTTCTTGGAGAAGATGTGATATATTTGGGAGAAATGTGGCATTTCTGGAAGAAACTGTCCTATTTTGGGGATAAAAGAGGTATTTGTGGGTGACAAGGTCCTATTTGAAGGGGGAACCCTGGTATTTCTTGGAGAAGATGTGATATATTTGGGAGAAATGTGGCATGTCAGGAAGAAACTGTCCTATTTTGGGGATCAAACAGGTATTTGTGTTTGAAAAGGTCCTATTTCAAGGGGGAAACCTGGTATTTCTTGGAGAAGACGTGATATATTTGGGAAAAATCTGGAATTTCAGTAAGAAAATTTCCAATTTGAGGGATAAAAGAGGTATTTGTGGGTGAAAAGTTCCTATTTGAAGGGGGAAACCTGGTATTTCTTGAAGAAGATGTGATATATTTGGGAGAGATGTGGCATTTCTGGAAGAAACTGTCCTATTTTGGGGATAAAAGAGGTATTTGTGGGTGACAAGGTCCTATTTCAAGGGGGAAACCTGGTATTTCTTGGAGAAGATGTGATCTATTTGGGAGAAATGTGGCATATCTTGAAGAAAATGTCCTATTTTGGAATAAAAGAGGTATTTGTGGGTGAAAAGGTCCTATTTGAAGGGGGAAAGCTGGTATTTCTTGGAGAAGATGTGATCTATTTGGGAGAAATGTGGCATTTCTGGAAGAAACTGTCATATTTTGGGGATAAAAGAGGTATTTGTGGGTGACAAGGTCCTATTTGAAGGGGGAAACCTGGTATTTCTTGGAGAAGATGTGATATATTTGGGAGAAATGTGGCATTTCTGGAAGAAAAACTCAAATTTGGGGGGAGAAGGCTGGCATTTGTGGGAAAAAAGGTCCTATTTGAAGGGGGAAACCTGTTATTTCTTGGAGAAGATGTGGTATATTTGGGAGAAATCAGGCATGTCAGGAAGAAACTGTCCTATTTTGGGGATCAAACAGGTATTTGTGGGCGCAAAGGTCCTATTTGAAGGGGGAAAGCTGGTATTTCTTGGAGAAGATGTTCTATTCTTGGGAGAAATCTGCTATTTCTGGAAGAAAATTAACAATTTGAGGGATAAAACAGGCATTTGTGGGTGACAAAGTCGTATTTGAAGGGGGAAACCCGGTATTTCTTGGAGAAGATGTGATCTATTTGGGAGAAATGTGGCATTTCTGGAAGAAACTGTCCTCTTTTGGGGATCAAACAGGTATTTGTGGGTGAAAAGGTCCTATTTCAAGGGGGAAACCTGGTATTTCTTGGAGAATATGTGATGTATTTGGGAGAAATGTGGCATTTCAGGAAGAAACAGTCCTATTTTGGGGATCAAACAGGTATTTGTGGGAGAAAAGTTCCTATTTCAGGAGGAATCCTGGTATTTCTTGTTGAATATGTGATATATTTGGGAGAAATGTGGCATGTCAGGAATAAAATGTCCTCTTTTTGGGATAAAAGAGGTATTTGTGGGTGAAAAGGTCCTATTTGAAGGGGGAGACCTGATATTTCTTGGAGAAGATGTGATATATTTGGGAGAAATGAGGCATTTCTGGAAGAAAATGTCCTATTTTGGGGATCAAAGAGGTATTTGAGGGTGAAAAGTTCCTATTTCCAGGGGGAAAGCTGGTATTTCATGGAGAAGACGTGATATATTTGGGAGAAATTTGGAATTTCTGGAAGAAACTGTCCTATTTTGGGGATAAAACAGGTATTTGTGGGTGAAAAGTTTCAATTTGAAGGGGGAAACCTGGAATTTCTTGGAGAAGATGTGATATATTTGGGAAAAATCAGGCATTTCTGGAAGAAAAAGTCAAATTTCGGGGGAGAAGGCTGGTATTTGTAGGTGAAAAGTTCCAATTTGAAGGGGGAAACCTGGTATTTCTTGGAGAAGATGTGATGTATTTGGGAGAAATGTGGCATTTCTGGAAGAAACTGGCCTATTTTGGGGATCAAACAGGTATTTGTGGGTGAAAAGTTCCTATTTGAAGGGGGAAACCTGGTATTTCTTGGAGAAGATGTGATCTATTTGGGAGAAATGTGGCATTTCTGGAAGAAACTGTCCTATTTTGGGGACAAAAGAGGTATTTGTGGGAGAAAAGGTCCTACTTGAAGGGGGAGACCTGGTATTTCTTGGAGAAGATGTGTTATATTTGGGATAAATGTGGCATTTCAGGAAGAAAATATCCAATTTGGGGGGAGAAGGCTGGTATTTGTAGGAGAAAAAGGTCCTATTTCCGGAGGAATCCTGGTATTTCTTGGAGAAGATGTGATGTATTTGGGAGAAATGTGGCATTTCAGGAAGAAACTGTCCTCTTTTGGGATAAAACAGGTATTTGTGGGTGAAAAGTTGCAATTTGAAGGGGGAAACCTGGTATTTCTTGGAGAAGATGTGATATATTTGGGAGAAATGTGGCATTTCTGGAAGAAAATGTCCAATTTCGGGGGAGAAGGCTGGTATTTGTGGGTGAAAAGGTCCTATTTGAAGGGGGAAACCTGCTATTTCTTGGAGAAGATGTGGTATATTTTGGAGAAATCTGGCCTTTCTGAAAGAAACTGTCCTATTTTGGGGATAAAAGAGGTATTTGTGGGTGAAACGGTCCTATTTGAAGGGGGAACCCTGGTATTTCTTGGAGAAGATGTGATATATTTGGGAGAAATGTGGCATTTCTGGAAGAAACTGTCCTATTTTGGGGATAAAAGAGGTATTTGTGGGTGAAAAGGTCCTATTTGAAGGGGGAAACCTGGTATTTCTTGGAGAAGATGTGATATATTTGGGAGAAATGTGGCATTTCAGGAAGAAACTGTCCTATTTTGGGGATCAAACAGGTATTTGTGGGAGAAAAGTTCCTATTTCAGGAGGAATCCTGGTATTTCTTGGAGAAGATGTGATATATTTGGGAGAAATGTGGCATGTCAGGAAGAAACTGTCCTCTTTTGGGGATAAAAGAGGTATTTGTGGGTGAAAAGGTCCTATTTCCAGGGGGAAACCTGGTATTTCATGGAGAAGACGTGATATATTTGGGAGAAATGTGGCATGTCTGGAAGAAACTGTCCTATTTTGGGTATAAAAGAGGTATTTGTGGAAGAAAAGGTCCTATTTGAAGGGGGAAACATGCTATTTCTTGGAGAAAATGTTCTATACTGGGAGAAATGTGGCATTTCTGGAAGAAACTGTCCTCTTTTGGGGATAAAACAGGTATTTGTGGGTGAAAATTTTCAATTTGACGGGGGAAACCTGGAATTTCTTGGAGAAGATGTGATATATTTGTGAGAAATCAGGCATTTCTGGAAGAAAAAGTCAAATTTCGGGGGAGAATGCTGGTATTTGTGGGTGAAAAGTTCCAATTTGAAGGGGGAAACCTGGTATTTCTTGGAGAAGATTTGGTATATTTGGGAGAAATCTGGCATTTCTGGAAGAAACTGTCCTATTTTGGGGATCAAACAGGTATTTGTGGGTGAAAAGGTCCTATTTGATGGGGGAAACGTGGTATTTCTTGGAGAAGATGTTCTATATTTGGGAGAAATGTGGCATTTCAGGAAGAAACTGTCCTATTTTGGGGATAAAAGAGGTATTTGTGGGTGAAAAGGTCCTATTTGAAGGGGGAAACCTGGTATTTCTTGGAGAAGATGGGATATATTTCGGAGAAATGAGGCATTTCTGGAAGAAACTGTCCTATTTTGGGGATAAAAGAGGTATTTGTGGGAGAAAAGGTCCTATTTGAAGGGGGAGACCTGGTATTTCTTGGAGAAGATGTGTTATATTTGGGAGAAATGTGGCATTTCTGGAAGAAAATATCCAATTTGGGGGAGAAGGCTGGTATTTGTAGGAGAAAAGGTCCTATTTCCGGAGGAATCCTGGTATTTCTTGGAGAAGATGTGATATATTTGGGAGAAATGTGGCCTTTCTGGAAGAAACTGTCCTATTTTGGGTATCAAACAGGTATTTGTGGGTGAAAAGGTCCTATTTGAAGGGGGAAACCTGGTATTTCTTGGAGAAGATGTGATTTATTTGGGAGAAATGTGGCATTTCTGGAAGAAACTGTCCTATTTTGGGGATCAAACAGGTATTTGTGGGTGACAAGGTCCTATTTGAAGGGGGAAACGTGGTATTTCTTGGAGAAGATGTGATATATTTGGGAGAAATGTGGCATGTCTGGAAGAAACTATCGTATTTTGAGGATAAAACAGGTATTTGTTTGTGAAAAGGACCTATTTCAAAGGGGATCCCCGGTTTTTCTTGGAGAAGATGTGATATATTTGGGAGAAATGTGACACTTCTGGAAGAAACTGTCCTATTTTGGGGATAAAAGAGGTATTTCTGGGAGAAAAGGTCCTATTTCCATTGGGTAACCTGGTATTTCTTGAAGAAGATGTGTTATATTTGGGAGAAATTTGGCATGTCGGAAGAAACTGTCCTATTTTGGGGATAAAAGAGGTATTTGTGGGTGAAAAGTTGCAATTTGAAGGGGGAAACCTGGTATTTCTTGGAGAAGATGTGATATATTTGGGAGAAGTGTGGCATTTCTGGAAGAAAAAATTAAATTTGGGGGGAGAGGGCTGGTATTTGTGGGAGAAAAGTTCCTATTTCAGGAGGAATCCTGGTATTTCTTGGAGAAGATGTGATCTATTTGGGAGAAATGTGGCATTTCTGGAAGAAACTGTCCTATTTTGGGGATAAAAGAGGTATTTGTGGGTGAAAAGGTCCTATTTGAAGGGGGAAACCTGGTATTTCTTGGAGAAGATGTGATGTATTTGGGAGAAATGTGGGATTTCTGGAAGAAACTGTCCTCTTTTGGGGATAAAACAGGTATTTGTGGGTGAAAAGGTCCTATTTCAAGGGGGAAACCTGGTATTTCTTGGAGAAGATGTTCTATATTTGGGAGAAATGTGGCATGTCTGGAAGAAAAAGTCAAATTTGGGGGAGAAGGCTGATATTTGTGGGAGAAAAGTACCTATTTCAGGAGGAATCCTGGTATTTCTTGGAGAAGATGTTGTATATTTCGGAGAAATCTGGCATGTCAGGAAGAAACTGTCGTATTTAGGGGATCAAACAGGTATTTGTGGGTGAAAAGGTCCTATTTGAAGGGGGAAAGCTGGTATTTCTTGGAGAAGATGTGATATATTTGGGAGAAATGTGGCATTTCAGGAAGAAACAGTCCTATTTTGGGGATCAAACAGGTATTTGTGGGAGAAAAGTTCCTATTTCAGGAGGAATCCTGGTATTTCTTGGAGAAGATGTGATATATTTGGGAGAAATGTGGCATGTCTGGAAGAAAATGTCCTCTTTTGGGGATAAAACAGGAATTTATGGGTGAAAAGGTCCCATTTCAAGGGGGAGACCTGGTATTTCTTGGAGAAGATGTGATATATTTGGGAGAAATGAGGCATTTCTGGAAGAAACTGTCCTCTTTTGGGGATAAAACAGGTATTTGAGGGTGAGAAGTTCCTATTTCCAGGGGGAAACCTGGTATTTCATGGAGAAGACGTGATATATTTGGGAGAAATGTGGAATTTCTGGAAGAAACTGTCCTATTTTGGGGATAAAACAGGTATTTGTGGGAGAAAAGGTCCTATTTGAAGGGGGAAACCTGGTATTTCTTGGAGAAGATGTGATATATTTGGGAGAAATGTGGCATTTCTGGAAGAAACTGTCCTCTTTTGGGGATAAAACAGGTATTTGTGGGTGAAAAGGTCCTATTTGAAGGGGGAAACCTGGTATTTCTTGGAGAAGATGTGATATATTTGGGAGAAATCAGGCATTTCTGGAAGTAAAAGTCAAATTTCGGGGGAGAAGGCTGGTATTTGTGGGTGAAAAGGTCCTATTTGAAGGGGGAAACCTGGTATTTCTTGGAGAAGATGTGGTATATTTGGGAGAAATGTGGCATTTCTGGAAGAAACTGTCCTATTTTGGGGATCAAACAGGTATTTGTGGGTGAAAAGGTCCTATTTCAAGGGGGAAACGTGGTATTTCTTGGAGAAGATGTGATATATTTGGGTGAAATGTGGCATTTCTGGAAGAAACTGTCCTATTTTGGGGATAAAAGAGGTATTTGTGGGTGAAAACGTCCTATTTGAAGGGGGAAACGTGGTATTTCTTGGAGAAGATGTGATATATTTGGGAGAAATGTGGCATTTCTGGAAGAAACTGTCCTATTTTGGGGATAAAAGAGGTATTTGTGGGTGACAAGGTCCTATTTGAAGGGGGAACCCTGGTATTTCTTTTAGAAGATGTGATATATTTGGGAGAAATGTGGCATTTCTGGAAGAAACTGTCCTATTTTGGGGATAAAACAGGAATTTGAGGGCGAAAAGTTCCTATTTGAAGGAGGAAAGCTGGTATTTCGTGGAGAATATGTGGTGTATTTGGGAGAAATCTGGCCTTTCTGAAAGAAACTGTCCTATTTTGGGGATAAAAGAGGTATTTGTGGGTGAAACGGTCCTATTTGAAGGCGGAAACCTGCTATTTCTTGGAGAAGATGTGATATATTTGGGAGAAATGTGGCATGTCAGGAAGAAACTGTCCTATTTTGGGGATAAAAGAGGTATTTGTGGGTGAAAAGGTCCTATTTGAAGGGGGAAAGCTGGTATTTCTTGGAGAAGATGTGATATATTTGGGAGAAATATGGCATTTCAGGAAGAAACAGTCCTATTTTGGGGATCAAACAGGTATTTGTGAGAGAAAAGTTCCTATTTCAGGAGGAATCCTGGTATTTCTTGGAGAAGATGTGATATATTTGGGAGAAATGTGGCATGTCAGGAAGAAACTGTCCTCTTTTGGGGATAAAAGAGGTATTTGTGGGTGAAAAGGTCCTATTTCCAGGGGGAAACCTGGTATTTCTTGGAGAAGATGTGATATATTTGGGAGAAATGTGGCATTTCTGGAAGAAACTGTCCTATTTTGGGGATCAAACAGGTATTTGAGGGTGAAAAGTTCCTATTTGAAGGGGGGAAACGTCGTATTTCTTGGAGAAGACGTGATATATTTGGGAGAAATCTGGAATTTCAGGAAGAAAATTTCCAATTTGAGGGATAAAACAGGTATTTGTGGGTGAAAAGTTCCTATTTGAAGGGGGAAACATGGTATTTCTTGAAGAAGATGTGATATATTTGGGAGAAATGTGGCATTTCTGGAAGAAACTGTCCTATTTTGGGATAAAAGAGGTATTTGTGGGTGACAATGTCCTATTTGAAGGGGGAAACCTGGTATTTCTTGGAGAAGATGTGATCTATTTGGGAGAAATATGGCATTTCTGCAAGAAAATGTCCTATTTTAGGATAAAACAGGTATTTGTGGGTGAAAAGGTCCTATTTGAAGGGGGAAACCTGGCATTTCGAGGAGAAGATGTGATATACTTCGGAGAAATATGGCATTTCTGGAAGAAACTGTCCTCTTTTGGGGATAAAAGAGGTATTTGTGGGTGAAAAGGTCCTATTTGAAGGGGGAAACCTGGTATTTCTTGGAGAAGATGTGATATATTTGGGAGAAATGTGGCATGTCTGCAAGAAACTGTCCAATTTGGGGGGAGAAGGCTGGTATTTGTGGGTTTAAATGTCCTATTTCGAGGGGGAAACCTGGTATTTCTTGGAGAAGATGTGGTATACTTCGGAGAAATGTGGCATTTCTGGAAGAAACTGTCCTATTTTGGGGATAAAAGAGGTATTTGTGAGTGAAAAGGTCCTATTTGAAGGGGGAGACCTGGTATTTCTTGGAGAAGATGTGATATATTTGGGAGAAATGTGGCCTTTCTGGAACAAACTGTCCTATTTTGGGGATAAAAGAGGTATTTGTGGGTGACAAGGTCCTATTTGAAGGAGGAATGCTGGTATTTCTTGGAGAAGATGTGATCTATTTGGGAGAAATGTGGCATTTCTGAAAGAAACTGTCCTATTTTGGGGATGAAACAGGTATTTGAGGGTGAAAAGGTCCTATTTGTAGGGGGAAACCTGGTATTTCTTGGAGAAGATGTGATATATTTGGGAGAAATGTAGCATTTCTGGAAGAAACTGTCCTCTTTTGGGGATCAAACAGGTATTTGTGGGTGAAAAGGTCCTATTTGAAGGGGGAAAGCTGGTATTTCTTGGAGAAGATGTGATATATTTGGGAGAAATGTGGCATGTCAGGAAGAAACTGTCCTATTTTGGGGATCAAACAGGTATTTGTGGGTGACAAGGTCCTATTTGAAGGGGGAAATCTGGTATTTCTTGGAGAAGATGTGGTATATTTGGGAGAAATGTGGCATTTCTGGCAGACACTGTCCTCTTTTTGGGATAAAAGAGGTATTTGTGGGTGAAAAGGTCCTATTTGAAGGGGGAAACCTGGTATTTCTTGGAGAAGATGTGATATATTTGGGAGAAATGTGGCATTTCAGGAAGAAAAAGTCAAATTTTGGGGATCAAACAGGTATTTGTGGGTGAAAAGGTCCTATTTGAAGTGGGAAAGCTGGTATTTCTTGGAGAAGATGTGATATATTTGGGAGAAATCAGGCATTTCTGGAAGAAACTGTCCTCTTTTGGGGATAAAACAGGTATTTGTGGGTGAAAAGGTCCTATTTGAAGGAGGAAAGCTGGTATATCGTGGAGAAGATGTGATATATTTGGGAGAAATGTGGCATTTCTGGAAGAAACTGTCCTCTTTTGGGGATAAAAAAGGTATTTGTGGGTGAAAAGGTCCTATTTGAAGGGGGAAACCTGGTATTTCTTGGAGAAGATGTGATATATTTGGGGGAAATCTGGCATTTCTGGAAGAAACTGTCCTCTTTTGGGGATAAAACAGGTATTTGTGTGTGAAAAGGACCTATTTCAAAGGGGATACCCGGTATTTCTTGGAGAAGATGTGATATATTTGGGAGAAATGTGACACTTCTGGAAGAAACTGTCCTATTTTGGGGATAGAACAGGTATTTGTGGGAGAAAAGGTCCTATTTCCATTGGGTAACCTGGTATTTCTTGGAGAAGATGTGTTGTATTTGGGAGAAATGTGGCATGTCTGGAAGAAACTGTCCTATTTTGGGGATCAAACAGGTATTTGTGGGTGAAAAGGTCCTATTTGAAGGGGGAAACCAGGTATTTCTTGGAGAAGATGTGATATATTTGGGAGAAATGTGGCATTTCTGGAAGAAAAAGTCAAATTTGGGGGGAGAGGGCTGGTATTTGTGGGAGAGAAGTTGCTATTTCAGGAGGAATCCTGGTATTTCTTGGAGAAGATGTGATATATTTGGGAGAAATGTGGCATTTCTGGAAGAAAATGTCCTCTTTTGGGGATAAAAGAGGTATTTGTGGGTGACAATGTGCTATTTGAAGGGGGAAACCTGGTATTTCTTGGAGAAGATGTGATGTATTTGGGAGAAATGTGGCATTTCTGGAAGAAACTGGCCTATTTTGGGGGTAAAAGAGGTATTTGTGGGTGAAAAGGTCCTATTTGAAGGGGGAAACCTGGTATTTCTTGGAGAAGATGTTCTATATTTGGGAGAAATGTGGCATGTCTGGAAGAAAAAGTCAAATTTGGGGGGAGAAGGCTGATATTTGTGGGAGAAAAGTTCCTATTTCAGGAGGAATAATGATATTTCTTGGAGAAGATGTGGTATATTTCGGAGAAATCTGGCATGTCAGGAAGAAACTGTCGTATTTTGGGGATCAAACAGGTATTTGTGGGTGAAAAGGTCCTATTTGAAGGGGGAAAGTTGGTATTTCTTGGAGAAGATGTGATATATTTGGGAGAAATGTGGCATTTCTGGAAGAAACTGTCCTATTTTGGGGATAAAACAGGTATTTGTGGGAGAAAAGTTCCTATTTCAGGAGGAATCCTGGTATTTCTTGGAGAAGATGTGATATAATTGGGAGAAATGTGGCATGTCTGGAAGAAACTGTCCTATTTTGGGGATAAAACAGGTATTTATGGGTGAAAAGGTCCTATTTCAAGGGGGAGACCTGGTATTTCTTGGAGAAGATGTGATATATTTGGGAGAAATGAGGCATTTCTGGAAGAAACTGTCCTATTTTGGGGATAAAAGAGGTATTTGAGGGTGAAAAGTTCCTATTTCCAGGGGGAAACCTGGTATTTCATGGAGAAGACGTGATATATTTGGGAGAAATGTGGAATTTCTGGAAGAAACTGTCCTATTTTGGGGATAAAAGAGGTATTTGTGGGAGAAAAGGTCCTATTTGAAGGGGGAAACCTGCTATTTCTTGGATAAGATGTTCTATATTTGGGAGAAATGTGGCATTTCAGGAAGAAACTGTCCTCTTTTGGGGATAAAACAGGTATTTGTGGGTGTAAAGTTGCAATTTGAAGGGGGAAACCTGGTATTTCTTGGAGAAGATGTGATATATTTGGGAGAAATCAGGCATTTCTGGAAGTAAAATTCAAATTTCGGGGGAGAAGGCTGGTATTTGTGGGTGAAAAGGTCCTATTTGAAGGGGGAAACCTGGTATTTCTTGGAGAAGATGTGGTATATTTGGGAGAAATGTGGCATTTCTGGAAGAAACTGTCCTATTTTGGGGATCAAACAGGTATTTGTGTGTGAAAAGGTCCTATTTAAAGGGAGAAACGTGGTATTTCTTGGAGAAGATGTGATATATTAGGGAGAAATCTGGCATTTCTGGAAGAAACTGTCCTCTTTTGGGGATAAAAGAGGTATTTGTGGGTGAAAAGTTCCTATTTCCAGGGGGAAACCTGGTACTTCTTGGAGAAGATGTGATATATTTGGGAGAAATGTGGCATTTCTGGAAGAAACTGTCCTATTTTGGGGATAAAAGAGGTATTTGTGGGTGACAAGGTCCTATTTGAAGGGGGAACCCTGGTATTTCTTGGAGAAGATGTGATATATTTGGGAGAAATGTGGCATTTCTGGAAGAAACTGTCCTATTTTGGGGATCAAACGGGTATTTGTGGGTGAAAAGGGCCTATTTCAAGGGGGAATCCTGGTATTTCTTGCAGAAGATGTGGTATATTTGGGAGAAATGTGGCATTTCTGGAAGAAAAAGTCAAATTTGGGGGGAGAAGTCTGGTATTTGTGGGAGAAAAGTTCCTATTTCCAGGGGGAAACCTGGTATTTCTTGGAGAAGATGTGGTGAATTTGGGAGAAATCTGGCCTTTCTGAAAGAAACTGTCCTCTTTTGGGGATAAAGCAGGTATTTGTGGGTGAAAAGGTCCTATTTGAAGGGGGAAAGCTGGTATTTCTTGGAGAAGATGTGATATATTTGGGAGAAATGTGGCATTTCTGGAAGAAACTGTCCTATTTTGGGGATCAAACAGGTATTTGTGGGTGAAAAGGTCCTATTTGAAGGGGGAAACGTGGTATTTCTTGGAGAAGATGTGATATATTTGGGAGAAATGTGGCATTTCAGGAAGAAACAGTCCTATTTTGGGGATCAAACAGGTATTTGTGGGAGAAAAGTTCCTATTTCAGGAGGAATCCTGGTATTTCTTGGAGAAGATGTGATATATTTGGGAGAAATGTGGCATGTCTGGAAGAAAATGTCCTCTTTTGGGGATAAAAGAGGTATTTGTGGGTGACAATGTCCTATTTGAAGGGGGAAACCTGGTTTTTCGTGGAGAAGATGTGATATATTTGGGAGAAATCTGGAATTTCAGGAAGAAAATTTCCAATTTGAGGGATAAAACAGGTATTTGTGGGTGAAAAGTTGCAATTTGAAGGGGGAACCCTGGTATTTCTTGGAGAAGATGTGATATATTTGGGAGAAATGTGGCATTTCTGGAAGAAACTGTCCTATTTTGGGGATAAAAGAGGTATTTGTGGGTGACAATGTCCTATTTGAAGGGGGAAACCTGGTATTTCTTGGAGAAGATGTGATATATTTGGGAGAAATATGGCATTTCTGCAAGAAAATGTCCTATTTTAGGATAAAACAGGTATTTGTGGGTGAAAAGGTCCTATTTGAAGGGGGAAACCTGGCATTTCTTGGAGAAGATGTGATATATTTGGGAGAAATGTGGCATTTCTGGAAGAAACTGTCCTCTTTTGGGGATAAAAGAGGTATTTGTGGGTGAAAAGGTCCTATTTGAAGGGGGAAAGCTGGTATTTCTTGGAGAAGATGTTCTATACTTAGGAGAAATGTGGCATTTCTGGAAGAAAATGTCAAATTTGGGGGGAGAAGGCTGGTATTTGTGGGTGAAAAGGTCCTATTTCGAGGGGGAACCTGGTATTTCTTGGAGAAGATGTGGTATACTTCGGAGAAATGTGGCATTTCTGGAAGAAACTGTCCTATTTTGGGGATAAAAGAGGTATTTGTGAGTGAAAAGGTCCTATTTGAAGGGGGAAAGGTGGTATTTCTTGGAGAAGATGTGATCTATTTGGGAGAAATGTGGCATTTCTGGAAGAAACTGTCCTATTTTGGGGATAAAAGAGGTATTTGTGGGTGAAAAGGTCCTATTTGAAGGGGGAAAGCTGGTATTTCTTGGAGAAGATGTGATATATTTGGGAGAAATGTGGCATTTCTGGAAGAAACTGTCCTCTTTTGGGGATAAAAGAGGTATTTGTGGGTGAAAAGGTCCTATTTGAAGGGGGAAAGCTGGTATTTCTTGGAGAAGATGTGATATATTTGGGAGAAATGTGGCATGTCTGGAAGAAACTGTCCTCTTTTGGGGATAAAAGAGGTATTTGTGGGTGAAAAGGTCCTATTTGAAGGGGGAAACCTGGTATTTCTTGGAGAATATGTGATATATTTGGGAGAAATCTGGCATTTCTGGAAGAAAAAGTCAAATTTTGGGGATCAAACAGGTATTTGTGGGTGAAAAGGTCCTATCTGAAGGGGGAAACGTGGTATTTCTTGGAGAAGATGTGATATATTTGGGAGAAATGTGGCATTTCAGGAAGAAACAGTCCTATTTTGGGGATCAAACAGGTATTTGTGGGAGAAAAGTTCCTATTTCAGGAGGAATCCTGGTATTTCTTGGAGAAGATGTGATATATTTGGGAGAAATGTGGCATGTCTGGAAGAAAATGTCCTCTTTTGGGGATAAAACAGGAATTTATGGGTGAAAAGGTCCCATTTCAAGGGGGAGACCTGGTATTTCTTGGAGAAGATGTGATATATTTGGGAGAAATGAGGCATTTCTGGAAGAAACTGTCCTCTTTTGGGGATAAAACAGGTATTTGAGGGTGAAAAGTTCCTATTTCCAGGGGGAAACCTGGTATTTCATGGAGAAGACGTGATATATTTGGGAGAAATGTGGAATTTCTGGAAGAAACTGTCCTATTTTGGGGATAAAACAGGTATTTGTGGGAGAAAAGGTCCTATTTGAAGGGGGAAACCTGGTATTTCTTGGAGAAGATGTGATATATTTGGGAGAAATGTGGCATTTCTGGAAGAAACTGTCCTCTTTTGGGGATAAAACAGGTATTTGTGGGTGAAAAGGTCCTATTTGAAGGGGGAAACCTGGTATTTCTTGGAGAAGATGTGATATATTTGGGAGAAATCAGGCATTTCTGGAAGTAAAAGTCAAATTTCGGGGGAGAAGGCTGGTATTTGTGGGTGAAAAGGTCCTATTTGAAGGGGGAAACCTGGTATTTCTTGGAGAAGATGTGGTATATTTGGGAGAAATGTGGCATTTCTGGAAGAAACTGTCCTATTTTGGGGATCAAACAGGTATTTGTGGGTGAAAAGGTCCTATTTCAAGGGGGAAACGTGGTATTTCTTGGAGAAGATGTGATATATTTGGGTGAAATGTGGCATTTCTGGAAGAAACTGTCCTATTTTGGGGATAAAAGAGGTATTTGTGGGTGAAAACGTCCTATTTGAAGGGGGAAACGTGGTATTTCTTGGAGAAGATGTGATATATTTGGGAGAAATGTGGCATTTCTGGAAGAAACTGTCCTATTTTGGGGATAAAAGAGGTATTTGTGGGTGACAAGGTCCTATTTGAAGGGGGAACCCTGGTATTTCTTTTAGAAGATGTGATATATTTGGGAGAAATGTGGCATTTCTGGAAGAAACTGTCCTATTTTGGGGATAAAACAGGAATTTGAGGGCGAAAAGTTCCTATTTGAAGGAGGAAAGCTGGTATTTCGTGGAGAATATGTGGTGTATTTGGGAGAAATCTGGCCTTTCTGAAAGAAACTGTCCTATTTTGGGGATAAAAGAGGTATTTGTGGGTGAAACGGTCCTATTTGAAGGCGGAAACCTGCTACTTCTTGGAGAAGATGTGATATATTTGGGAGAAATGTGGCATGTCAGGAAGAAACTGTCCTATTTTGGGGATAAAAGAGGTATTTGTGGGTGAAAAGGTCCTATTTGAAGGGGGAAAGCTGGTATTTCTTGGAGAAGATGTGATATATTTGGGAGAAATATGGCATTTCAGGAAGAAACAGTCCTATTTTGGGGATCAAACAGGTATTTGTGAGAGAAAAGTTCCTATTTCAGGAGGAATCCTGGTATTTCTTGGAGAAGATGTGATATATTTGGGAGAAATGTGGCATGTCAGGAAGAAACTGTCCTCTTTTGGGGATAAAAGAGGTATTTGTGGGTGAAAAGGTCCTATTTCCAGGGGGAAACCTGGTATTTCTTGGAGAAGATGTGATATATTTGGGAGAAATGTGGCATTTCTGGAAGAAACTGTCCTATTTTGGGGATCAAACAGGTATTTGAGGGTGAAAAGTTCCTATTTGAAGGGGGAAACCTGGTATTTCTTGGAGAAGACGTGATATATTTGGGAGAAATCTGGAATTTCAGGAAGAAAATTTCCAATTTGAGGGATAAAACAGGTATTTGTGGGTGAAAATTTCCTATTTGAAGGGGGAAACATGGTATTTCTTGAAGAAGATGTGATATATTTGGGAGAAATGTGGCATTTCTGGAAGAAACTGTCCTATTTTGGGGATAAAAGAGGTATTTGTGGGTGACAATGTCCTATTTGAAGGGGGAAACCTGGTATTTCTTGGAGAAGATGTGATCTATTTGGGAGAAATATGGCATTTCTGCAAGAAAATGTCCTATTTTAGGATAAAACAGGTATTTGTGGGTGAAAAGGTCCTATTTGAAGGGGGAAACCTGGCATTTCGAGGAGAAGATGTGATATACTTCGGAGAAATATGGCATTTCTGGAAGAAACTGTCCTCTTTTGGGGATAAAAGAGGTATTTGTGGGTGAAAAGGTCCTATTTGAAGGGGGAAACCTGGTATTTCTTGGAGAAGATGTGATATATTTGGGAGAAATGTGGCATGTCTGCAAGAAACTGTCCAATTTGGGGGGAGAAGGCTGGTATTTGTGGGTTTAAATGTCCTATTTCGAGGGGGAAACCTGGTATTTCTTGGAGAAGATGTGGTATACTTCGGAGAAATGTGGCATTTCTGGAAGAAACTGTCCTATTTTGGGGATAAAAGAGGTATTTGTGAGTGAAAAGGTCCTATTTGAAGGGGGAGACCTGGTATTTCTTGGAGAAGATGTGATATATTTGGGAGAAATGTGGCCTTTCTGGAACAAACTGTCCTATTTTGGGGATAAAAGAGGTATTTGTGGGTGACAAGGTCCTATTTGAAGGAGGAATGCTGGTATTTCTTGGAGAAGATGTGATCTATTTGGGAGAAATGTGGCATTTCTGAAAGAAACTGTCCTATTTTGGGGATGAAACAGGTATTTGAGGGTGAAAAGGTCCTATTTGTAGGGGGAAACCTGGTATTTCTTGGAGAAGATGTGATATATTTGGGAGAAATGTAGCATTTCTGGAAGAAACTGTCCTCTTTTGGGGATCAAACAGGTATTTGTGGGTGAAAAGGTCCTATTTGAAGGGGGAAAGCTGGTATTTCTTGGAGAAGATGTGATATATTTGGGAGAAATGTGGCATTTCTGGAAGAAACTGTCCTCTTTTGGGGATAAAAGAGGTATTTGTGGGTGACAAGGTCCTATTTGAAGGGGGAAAGCTGGTATTTCTTGGAGAAGATGTGGTATATTTGGGAGAAATGTGGCATTTCTGGCAGACACTGTCCTCTTTTTGGGATAAAAGAGGTATTTGTGGGTGAAAAGGTCCTATTTGAAGGGGGAAACCTGGTATTTCTTGGAGAAGATGTGATATATTTGGGAGAAATGTGGCATTTCAGGAAGAAAAAGTCAAATTTTGGGGATCAAACAGGTATTTGTGGGTGAAAAGGTCCTATTTGAAGTGGGAAAGCTGGTATTTCTTGGAGAAGATGTGATATATTTGGGAGAAATCAGGCATTTCTGGAAGAAACTGTCCTCTTTTGGGGATAAAACAGGTATTTGTGGGTGAAAAGGTCCTATTTGAAGGAGGAAAGCTGGTATATCGTGGAGAAGATGTGATATATTTGGGAGAAATGTGGCATTTCTGGAAGAAACTGTCCTCTTTTGGGGATAAAAAAGGTATTTGTGGGTGAAAAGGTCCTATTTGAAGGGGGAAACCTGGTATTTCTTGGAGAAGATGTGATATATTTGGGGGAAATCTGGCATTTCTGGAAGAAACTGTCCTCTTTTGGGGATAAAACAGGTATTTGTGTGTGAAAAGGACCTATTTCAAAGGGGATACCCGGTATTTCTTGGAGAAGATGTGATATATTTGGGAGAAATGTGACACTTCTGGAAGAAACTGTCCTATTTTGGGGATAGAACAGGTATTTGTGGGAGAAAAGGTCCTATTTCCATTGGGTAACCTGGTATTTCTTGGAGAAGATGTGTTATATTTGGGAGAAATGTGGCATGTCTGGAAGAAACTGTCCTATTTTGGGGATCAAACAGGTTTTTGTGGGTGAAAAGGTCCTATTTGAAGGGGGAAACCAGGTATTTCTTGGAGAAGATGTGATATATTTGGGAGAAATGTGGCATTTCTGGAAGAAAAAGTCAAATTTGGGGGGAGAGGGCTGGTATTTGTGGGAGAGAAGTTGCTATTTCAGGAGGAATCCTGGTATTTCTTGGAGAAGATGTGATATATTTGGGAGAAATGTGGCATTTCTGGAAGAAAATGTCCTCTTTTGGGGATAAAAGAGGTATTTGTGGGTGACAATGTCCTATTTGAAGGGGGAAACCTGGTATTTCTTGGAGAAGATGTGATGTATTTGGGAGAAATGTGGCATTTCTGGAAGAAACTGGCCTATTTTGGGGGTAAAAGAGGTATTTGTGGGTGAAAAGGTCCTATTTGAAGGGGGAAACCTGGTATTTCTTGGAGAAGATGTTCTATATTTGGGAGAAATGTGGCATGTCTGGAAGAAAAAGTCAAATTTGGGGGGAGAAGGCTGATATTTGTGGGAGAAAAGTTCCTATTTCAGGAGGAATAATGATATTTCTTGGAGAAGATGTGGTATATTTCGGAGAAATCTGGCATGTCAGGAAGAAACTGTCGTATTTTGGGGATCAAACAGGTATTTGTGGGTGAAAAGGTCCTATTTGAAGGGGGAAAGTTGGTATTTCTTGGAGAAGATGTGATATATTTGGGAGAAATGTGGCATTTCTGGAAGAAACTGTCCTATTTTGGGGATAAAACAGGTATTTGTGGGAGAAAAGTTCCTATTTCAGGAGGAATCCTGGTATTTCTTGGAGAAGATGTGATATAATTGGGAGAAATGTGGCATGTCTGGAAGAAACTGTCCTATTTTGGGGATAAAACAGGTATTTATGGGTGAAAAGGTCCTATTTCAAGGGGGAGACCTGGTATTTCTTGGAGAAGATGTGATATATTTGGGAGAAATGAGGCATTTCTGGAAGAAACTGTCCTATTTTGGGGATAAAAGAGGTATTTGAGGGTGAAAAGTTCCTATTTCCAGGGGGAAACCTGGTATTTCATGGAGAAGACGTGATATATTTGGGAGAAATGTGGAATTTCTGGAAGAAACTGTCCTATTTTGGGGATAAAAGAGGTATTTGTGGGAGAAAAGGTCCTATTTGAAGGGGGAAACCTGGTATTTCTTGGATAAGATGTTCTATATTTGGGAGAAATGTGGCATTTCAGGAAGAAACTGTCCTCTTTTGGGGATAAAACAGGTATTTGTGGGTGTAAAGTTGCAATTTGAAGGGGGAAACCTGGTATTTCTTGGAGAAGATGTGATATATTTGGGAGAAATCAGGCATTTCTGGAAGTAAAATTCAAATTTCGGGGGAGAAGGCTGGTATTTGTGGGTGAAAAGGTCCTATTTGAAGGGGGAAACCTGGTATTTCTTGGAGAAGATGTGATCTATTTGGGAGAAATGTGGCATTTCTGGAAGAAACTGTCCTATTTTGGGGATCAAACAGGTATTTGTGTGTGAAAAGGTCCTATTTAAAGGGAGAAACGTGGTATTTCTTGGAGAAGATGTGATATATTAGGGAGAAATCTGGCATTTCTGGAAGAAACTGTCCTCTTTTGGGGATAAAAGAGGTATTTGTGGGTGAAAAGTTCCTATTTCCAGGGGGAAACCTGGTACTTCTTGGAGAAGATGTGATATATTTGGGAGAAATGTGGCATTTCTGGAAGAAACTGTCCTATTTTGGGGATAAAAGAGGTATTTGTGGGTGACAAGGTCCTATTTGAAGGGGGAACCCTGGTATTTCTTGGAGAAGATGTGATATATTTGGGAGAAATGTGGCATTTCTGGAAGAAACTGTCCTATTTTGGGGATCAAACGGGTATTTGTGGGTGAAAAGGGCCTATTTCAAGGGGGAATCCTGGTATTTCTTGCAGAAGATGTGGTATATTTGGGAGAAATGTGGCATTTCTGGAAGAAAAAGTCAAATTTGGGGGGAGAAGTCTGGTATTTGTGGGAGAAAAGTTCCTATTTCCAGGGGGAAACCTGGTATTTCTTGGAGAAGATGTGGTGAATTTGGGAGAAATCTGGCCTTTCTGAAAGAAACTGTCCTCTTTTGGGGATAAAGCAGGTATTTGTGGGTGAAAAGGTCCTATTTGAAGGGGGAAAGCTGGTATTTCTTGGAGAAGATGTGATATATTTGGGAGAAATGTGGCATTTCTGGAAGAAACTGTCCTATTTTGGGGATCAAACAGGTATTTGTGGGTGAAAAGGTCCTATTTGAAGGGGGAAACGTGGTATTTCTTGGAGAAGATGTGATATATTTGGGAGAAATGTGGCATTTCAGGAAGAAACAGTCCTATTTTGGGGATCAAACAGGTATTTGTGGGAGAAAAGTTCCTATTTCAGGAGGAATCCTGGTATTTCTTGGAGAAGATGTGATATATTTGGGAGAAATGTGGCATGTCTGGAAGAAAATGTCCTCTTTTGGGGATAAAAGAGGTATTTGTGGGTGACAATGTCCTATTTGAAGGGGGAAACCTGGTTTTTCGTGGAGAAGATGTGATATATTTGGGAGAAATCTGGAATTTCAGGAAGAAAATTTCCAATTTGAGGGATAAAACAGGTATTTGTGGGTGAAAAGTTGCAATTTGAAGGGGGAACCCTGGTATTTCTTGGAGAAGATGTGATATATTTGGGAGAAATGTGGCATTTCTGGAAGAAACTGTCCTATTTTGGGGATAAAAGAGGTATTTGTGGGTGACAATGTCCTATTTGAAGGGGGAAACCTGGTATTTCTTGGAGAAGATGTGATATATTTGGGAGAAATATGGCATTTCTGCAAGAAAATGTCCTATTTTAGGATAAAACAGGTATTTGTGGGTGAAAAGGTCCTATTTGAAGGGGGAAACCTGGCATTTCTTGGAGAAGATGTGATATATTTGGGAGAAATGTGGCATTTCTGGAAGAAACTGTCCTCTTTTGGGGATAAAAGAGGTATTTGTGGGTGAAAAGGTCCTATTTGAAGGGGGAAAGCTGGTATTTCTTGGAGAAGATGTTCTATACTTAGGAGAAATGTGGCATTTCTGGAAGAAAATGTCAAATTTGGGGGGAGAAGGCTGGTATTTGTGGGTGAAAAGGTCCTATTTCGAGGGGGAACCTGGTATTTCTTGGAGAAGATGTGGTATACTTCGGAGAAATGTGGCATTTCTGGAAGAAACTGTCCTATTTTGGGGATAAAAGAGGTATTTGTGAGTGAAAAGGTCCTATTTGAAGGGGGAAAGGTGGTATTTCTTGGAGAAGATGTGATCTATTTGGGAGAAATGTGGCATTTCTGGAAGAAACTGTCCTATTTTGGGGATAAAAGAGGTATTTGTGGGTGAAAAGGTCCTATTTGAAGGGGGAAAGCTGGTATTTCTTGGAGAAGATGTGATATATTTGGGAGAAATGTGGCATTTCTGGAAGAAACTGTCCTCTTTTGGGGATAAAAGAGGTATTTGTGGGTGAAAAGGTCCTATTTGAAGGGGGAAAGCTGGTATTTCTTGGAGAAGATGTGATATATTTGGGAGAAATGTGGCATTTCTGGAAGAAACTGTCCTCTTTTGGGGATAAAAGAGGTATTTGTGGGTGAAAAGGTCCTATTTGAAGGGGGAAACCTGGTATTTCTTGGAGAAGATGTGATATATTTGGGAGAAATCTGGCATTTCTGGAAGAAAAAGTCAAATTTTGGGGATCAAACAGGTATTTGTGGGTGAAAAGGTCCTATCTGAAGGGGGAAACGTGGTATTTCTTGGAGAAGATGTGATATATTTGGGAGAAATGTGGCCTTTCTGGAAGAAAAAGTCAAGTTTGGGGGGAGAAGGCTGGTAGTTTTGGGTGAAAAGGTCCTATTTCCAGGGGGAAACCCGGTATTTCTTGGAGAAGATGTGGTATATTTTGGAGAAATCTGGCATTTCAGGAAGAAACTGTCCTCTTTTGGGGATAAAAGAGGTATTTGTGGGTGACAAGGTTCTATTTGAAGGGGGAAAGCTGGTATTTCTTGGAGAAGATGTGATATATTTGGGAGAAATGTGGCATTTCTGGAAGAAACTGTCCTATTTTGGGGATCAAACAGGTATTTGTGGGTGAAAAGGTCCTATTTGAAGGGGGAAACGTGGTATTTCTTGGAGAAGATGTGATATATTTGGGAGAAATCTGGAATTTCAGGGAGAAAATTTCCAATTTGAGGGATAAAACAGGTATTTGTGGGTGACAATGTCCTATTTGAAGGGGGAACCCTGGTATTTCTTGAAGAAGATGTGATATATTTGGGAGAAATGAGGCATTTCTGGAAGAAAATGTCCTCTTTTGGGGATAAAAGAGGTATTTGTGGGTGAAAAGGTCCTATTTGAAGGGGGAAACCTGGTATTTCTTGGAGAAGATGTGATCTATTTGATAGAAATCTGGCATTTCTGGAAGAAACTGTCCTATTTTGGGGATCAAAGAGGTATTTGTGGGTGAAAAAGACCTATTTCCAGGGGGAAACCTGTTATTTCTTGGTGAAGATGTGATATATTTGGGAGAAATGTGGCATTTCTGGAAGAAACTGTCCTCTTTTGGGGATAAAAGAGGTATTTGTGTTTGAAAAGGTCCTATTTCAAGGGGGAAACCTGGTATTTCTTGGAGAAGATGTGCTATATTTGGGAGAAATGTGGCATTTCTGGAAGAAAAAGTCAAATTTGGGGGGAGAAGGCTGGTATTTGTGGGTGAAAAGTTCCTATTTCCAGGGGGAAACGTGGTATTTCTTGGAGAAGATGTGGTATATTTCGGAGAAATCTGGCATTTCTGGAAGAAACTGTCCTCTTTTGGGAATAAAACAGGTATTTGTGGGTGAAAAGGTCCTATTTGAAGGGGGAAACCTGGTATTTCTTGGAGAAGATGTTCTATATTTGGGAGAAATCTGGAATTTCAGGAAGAAAATTTCCAATTTGAGGGATAAAAGAGGTATTTGTGGGTGAAAAGGTCCTATTTGAAGGGGGAACCCTGGTATTTCTTGAAGAAGATGTGATATATTTGGGAGAAATATGGCATTTCTGCAAGAAAATGTCCTATTTTAGGATAAAATCTGCTATTTCTGCAAGAAAATTTCCAATTTGAGGGATAAAACAGGCATTTGTGGGTGACAAGGTCGTATTTGAAGGGGGAAACCTGGTATTTCCTGGAGAAGATGTGATATATTTGGGAGAAATGTGGCATTTCTGGAAGAAACTGTCCTATTTTGGGGATAGAAGAGGTATTTGTGGGTAAAAAGGTCCTAATTCCAGGGGGAAACCTGGTATTTCTTGGAGAAGATGTGATGTATTTGGGAGAAATGTGGCATTTCTGGAAGAAACTGGCCTATTTTGGGGATAAAACAGGTATTTGTGGGTGAAAAGGTCCTATTTCCATTGGGTAACCTGCTATTTCTTGGAGAAGATGTGTTATATTTGGGAGAAATGTTGCATGTCCGAAGAAACTGTCCTATTTTGGGGATAAAACAGGTATTTGTGGGTGAAAAGGTCCTATTTGAAGGGGGAAACCTGGTATTTCTTGGAGAAGATGTGATATATTTGGGAGAAATGTGGCATTTCTGGAAGAAAAAGTCAAATTTGGGGGGAGAGGGCTGGTATTTGTGGGAGAAAAGTTCCTATTTCAGGAGGATTCCTGGTATTTCTTGGAGAAGATGTGATATATTTGGGAGAAATGTGGCATTTCTGGAAGAAACTGTCCTATTTTGGGGATAAAAGAGGTATTTGTGGGTGAAAAGGTCCTATTTCCAGGGGGAAACCTGGTATTTCTTGGAGAAGATGTTCTATATTTGGGAGAAATGTGGCCTTTCTGGAAGAAACTGTCCTATTTTGGGGATAAAACAGGTATTTGTGGGTGAAAAGGTCCTATTTCCAGGGGGAAACCTGGTATTTCTTGGAGAAGATGTTCTATATTTGGGAGAAATGTGGCCTTTCTGGAAGAAAAAGTCAAATATGGGGGGAGAAGGCTGATATTTGTGGGAGAAAAGTTCCTATTTCAGGAGGAATCCTGGTATTTCTTGGAGAAGATGTGGTATATTTCGGAGAAATCTGGCATGTCAGGAAGAAACTGTCGTATTTTGGGGATCAAACAGGTATTTGTGGGTGAAAAGGTCCTATTTGAAAGGGGAAAGGTGGTATTTCTTGGAGAAGATGTGATATATTTGGGAGAAATGTGGCATTTCAGGAAGAAACAGTCCTATTTTGGGGATCAAACAGGTATTTGTGGGTGAAAAGGTCCTATTTGAAGGAGGAAAGCTGGTATTTCTTGGAGAAGATGTGATATATTTGGGAGAAATGTGGCATTTCTGGAAGAAACTGTCCTATTTTGGGGATAAAAGAGGTATTTGTGGGTGAAAAGGACCTATTTCAAAGGGGATCCCTGGTTTTTCTTGGAGAAGATGTGATATATTTGGGAGAAATGTGACATTTCTGGAAGAAACTGTCCTATTTTGGGGATAAAAGAGGTATTTGTGGGAGAAAAGGTCCTATTTCCATTGGGTAACCTGGTATTTCTTGGAGAAGATATGTTATATTTGGGAGAAATGTGGCATGTCGGAAGAAACTGTCCTATTTTGGGGATAAAACAGTTATTTGTGTTTGAAAAGTTGCAATTTGAAGGGGGAAACCTGGTATTTCTTGGAGAAGATGTGATATATTTGGGAGAAATCTGGCATTTCTGGAAGAAAAAGTCAAATTTGGGGGGAGAGGGCTGGTATTTGTGGGAGAAAAGTTCCTATTTCAGGAGGAATCCTGGTATTTCTTGGAGAAGATGTGATCTATTTGGGAGAAATGTGGCATTTCTGGAAGAAACTGTCCTATTTTGGGGATAAAAGAGTTATTTGTGGGTGACAAGGTCCTATTTGAAGGGGGAAACCTGGTATTTCTTGGAGAAGATGTGATATATTTGGGAGAAATGTGGCCTTTCTGGAAGAAACTGTCCTATTTTGGGGATCAAACAGGTATTTGTGGGTGAAAAGGTCCTATTTGAAGGGGGAAAGCCGGTATTTCTTGGAGAAGATGTGATATATTTGGGAGAAATGTGGCATTTCTGGAAGAAACTGTCCTCTTTTGGGGATCAAACGGGTATTTGTGGGTGAAAAGGTCCTATTTCAAGGGGGAAACGTGCTATTTCTTGGAGAAGATGTGATATATTTGGGAGAAATGTGGCATTTCTGGAAGAAACTGTCCTATTTTGGGGATAAAAGAGGTATTTGTGGGTGAAAATGTCCTATTTGAAGGGGGAAAGCTGGTATTTCTTGGAGAAGATGTGATATATTTGGGAGAAATGTGGCATTTCTGGAAGAAACTGTCCAATTTGCGGGGAGAAGGCTGGTATTTGTGGGTGAAGAGGTCCTATTTGAAGGGGAAGCGTGGTATTTCTTGGAGAAGATGTGATATATTTGGGAGAAATCTGGCATTTCTGGAAGAAACTGTCCTCTTTTGGGGATAAAAGAGGTATTTGTGGGTGAAAAGTTCCTATTTCCAGGGGGAAACCTGGTATTACTTGGAGAAGATGTGATACATTTGGGAGAAATGAGGCATTTCTGGAAGAAACTGTCCTATTTTGGGGATAAAAGAGGTATTTGTGGGAGAAAAGATCCTATTTCGAGGGGGTCACCTGGTATTTCTTGGAGAAGATGTGTTATATTTGGGAGAAATGTGGCATGTCGGAAGAAACTGTCCTATTTTGGGGATAAAGCAGGTATTTGTGTTTGAAAAGGTCCTATTTGAAGGGGGAAACCTGGTATTTCTTGGAGAAGATGTGATATATTTGGGAGAAATGTGGCATTTCTGGAAGAAACTGTCCTATTTTGGGGATCAAAGAGGTATTTGTGGGTGAAAAGGTCCTATTTCCAGGGGGAAACCTGGTATTTCTTTGAGAAGATGTGATATATTTGGGAGAAATGTGGCATGTCTGGAAGAAAATATCCAATTTGGGGGGAGAAGGCTGGTATTTGTGGGTGAAAAGGTCCTATTTGAAGGGGGAAACGTGGTATTTCTTGGAGAAGATGTTCTATATTTGGGCGAAATGTGGCATTTCTGGAAGAAACTGTCCTATTTTGGGGCTAAAACAGGTATTTGTGGGTGAAAAGAATCACAGAATCTCAGAATCACAGAATCACAGAATCACGGAATCACTAAGGTTGGAAAAGACCTATAAGATCATCCAGTCCAACCATCCACCTATCACCCATGGTTCTCGCTAAACTATATCCCTCAACACAACATCTAATCGTTCCTTGAACAGCTCCGGGGTCGGTGACCCCACCACCTCCCCGGGCAGCCCATTCCAGTGCCCGACCACCCTTTCAGAGAAGTAGTATTTCCTAATATCCAGTCTGAATCTTCCCTGGCGCAGCTTGAAACCATTCCCCCTAGTCCTATCACCAGTTACCCGAGAGAAGAGGCCGACCCCCAGCTCGCTACAACCTCCCTTCAGGTAGTTCTAGAGAGCAAGAAGGTCTCCCCTGAGCCTCCTCTTCTCCAGACTGAACAATCCCAGCTCCCTCAGCCGCTCCTCATAAGGCCTGTGCTCCAGACCCCTCTCCAGTTTTGTTGCCCTTCTTTGAACATGCTCCAGGGCCTCAATGTCTTTCTTGTAGTGAGGGGCCCAGAACTGGACACAGTACTCAAGGTGCGGCCTCACCAGAGCTGAGTACAGGGGGACAATTACTTCCCTGCTCCTGCTGGTCACACTACTTCTGATGCAAGCCAAGATGCCATTGGCCTTCTTGGCTACCCGGGCACACTGCTGGCTCATGTTTAGCCGAGCGTCAACCAACACCCCCAGGGCCATTTCCTCTACACAGTCTTCCAGCCACTCCGCCCCAAGCCTGTAGCGTTGCTTGGGGTTGCCGTGGCCAAAGTGTAGGACCCGGCATTTGGTCTTATTAAACCTCATCCCATTGGCTTCAGCCCAGCTCTCCAGCCTGTCCAGATCCCTCTGTAGGGCCTCACTACCCCCAGGCAGATCGACACTTCCAGCCAGCTTGGTGTCATCTGCAAACTTACTGAGGGTGCACTCAATGCCCTCATCCAGGTCATCAATAAAGATACTGAACAGGACAGGCCCCAGCACCGACCCCTGGGGAACCCCACTCGTGACCGGTCGCCAGCCGGATTTGGCTCCATTGACCACCACTCTCTGGGCCCGGCCCTCCAGCCAGTTCCTTACCCAGCCAAGAGTGTACCTGTCCAAGCCACGGACTGCCAGCTTCTGCAGGAGAATGCTGTGGGAGACAGTGTCAAAGGCTTTGCTGAAGTCTAGGTAGACTACATCAACAGCCTTTCCCTCATCCACCAGGCGGCTCACTAGATCATAGAAGGAGATCAGGTTGGTCAAGCAGGACCTGCCCTTCGTGAACCCATGCTGGCTAGGCCTGATCCCCCGGTTGTCCCGCACTTGCCGCGTGATCTCCCTCAAGACAATCTGCTCCATAACCTTCCCCGGCACCGAGGTCAGGCTAACAGGCCTGTAGTTCCCCGGGTCCTCCTTACAGCCCTTCTTGTAGATGGGAGTCACATTGGCAAGCTTCCAGTCTTCTGGTACTTCACCAGTCAACAAGGAGCGCTGAGAGATGATGGAAAGCGGCTCGGCTATCACCTCCGCCAGTTCCCTCAGCACTCTCGGGTGAATCTCATCCGGCCCCATGGACTTGGGACAGTCCAGTTGGAGTAGCAGGTCTCTGACTGTTTCCTCCTGAATCGTGGATGGTTTAGCCTGCTCCCCAGCCGAGACTATCAGGTCAAAAAGCGGAGTGCCTTGAGGATAACTGGTCTGACCTTTAAAGACAGACGTAAAGAAGGCGTTCAAGACCTCCGCCTTTTCCTTATCCTCAGTAGTCACATTCCCAGCCTCATCCAGTAAAGAGTGGAGATTCTCCTTAGTTCTCCTCTTACTGTTGATATATTTGTAAAAGGGTTTCTTGTTTCTTTTTATCCCAGCGGCCAGGTTGAGTTCGAGCTGGGCTTTCGCCTTTCTGATTTTCTCCCTGCACATCTTCACAACTTCTCTGTACTCTTTCTGAGTCGCCCGTCCCTTCTTCCACAGGAGGTAGATTCTCTTTTTCTCCCGGAGCCTCAAGAATAGTTCCCTATTCATCCACGCCGGTCTCCTTCCCCGCCGGCTCTTTTTGCAGCTCAGGGGGACAGCCCGCTCCTGCGCCTGTAAGACTACGTTCTTGAAGAGCAACCAGTTGTCTTGGACCCCTTGACCCTCTAAGACCGAAACCCAGGGGACTCCCCCTACTAGTCTTCTAAACAATTCAAAGTCCGCCCTCCGGAAGTCCAAAGTAACAGTTTGGCTGTTCTTCCTCCTGGCTCCACCAAGAATGGAGAACTCTACCATCTCATGGTCACTCTGTCCAAGACAGCCCCCGACCACCACATCTTCCACCAGACCTTCTCTGTTTGCGAACAGCAGGTCTAGCGGGGCAGCTCCTCTCGTAGGCTCTCTCACCAGCTGCATCAGAAAGTTATCCTCCATACACTCCAGAAACCTCCTAGACTGCTTCTTCTGCGCTGCGTTGTATTCCCAGCATATGTCAGGGAAGTTGAAGTCCCCCAGGAGGACAAGGGCCGGCGACCTCGCAGCTTCTGCCAGCTGCTCATAGAACACCTCATCCGTCTCTTCATCCTGGTTCGGCGGTCTATAGCAGACGCCCACCAATATGTTTGCCTTGTCAGCCCTTCCCCTGATCTTCACCCATAGGGATTCAACCTTATCATCCCCAGCCACAAGCTCAGTAACATCAAAGCACTCTCTAACATACAGAGCCACACCACCACCCCTTCTTCCTTGCCTATCCTTCCTGAAGAGCTTGGAGCCATCCATTGCAGCACTCCAGTCATGGGAGCAGTCCCACCATGTTTCCATAATGGCGACTAGGTCATAGCTTGCCTGCCGCACCACGGCTTCCAACTCTTCTTCTTTGTTGCCCATGCTGCGTGCATTGGTGTAGACGCACTTCAGCCGAGCCCCTCGCCTCATCCCTGATCCCATTGCCGCTCCCCCAGGCTCATCTCTAGCAGGCCTGGTTTTATCCCCTACCCCCTTCATATCTAGTTTAAAGCCCTCTCCACAAGTCCTGCCAGCTCCTGGGCAAGGATCCGTTTCCCCCTTCGAGACAGGTGAGACCCATCAGCAGACCCCAGGCCCGCTGCCGAGTAGACCGCCCCATGATCAAAGAACCCCAAATTCTTGCTTTTGCACCAGCCTTTCAGCCACGCGTTTATAAGGTGTGTTCTTCTGGTGGTCTCAGCATCCTTCCCTGCCACTGTAGGAATACAGGCAAATACTACCTGTACGCCTGCTCCTTCAACTAACCTCCCCAGTCTCCTAAAGTCATTTTTCATAGTCCTCAGGTTTCCATCAGTGACCTCATCACTGCCAGCCTGAACTATCAATAAGGGATAATAATCAGAGGAGCGGATCAACCTAGGAAGTTTCCTAGAAATATCCCTGAGCCGGGCCCCAGGGAGGCAGCACACCTCCCTACGGGTGGGGGCAGGCCGACATATTGGGCCTTCAGTTCCTCCTAGAAGGGAGTCTCCTACGACTATCACCCTCCTTTCTTTACCGGAGGAGGCAGTCTTTAAGCGTGGAGCTGGACGCCTCTCCTTGGGAACACTTGGAGGCAGTTCTCCCACTTCATCCTCAGCCACCGCACCCTCCAGTTGCAGGGCTTCAACCCTATTACATAGAGGCACCTGGGGAACCGAGGTAGGTCGGGATGGGGGTCGCCCGCATCGCCGAGCTGGAACCTGCTGCCATTCCTCCTCCGCCCTCAGGTTAGCTCTCAGTTTGACTGCGGCAAGGCAGAGGGTCCACTACCATTTGGGGGTTGCAATCTCTGCGTCTTTCTCGCAGAGAGTCACACCACCAGTCAATCTCCCGCTCGCACTCTCTGATGGCTCTTAATCTCCCTACCTCCTCTCTAAGTTCCACCACCAGGCTGAGCAGCTCCTCCACCTGCTCGCACCTCGCACAAGTGGCATCCTTCCCATTCTCCCCCGGCAGCAGCAGGCTCAGGCACTCCCTACAGCCAGAGACCTGAACCGCTACATTTCTCGGCAGGCCCTCTGTCTGGGTCGCCACAGTCCTCTTGGGGCAAGCCCGCCGCCTGGTAGAGACCATGTTTGAACCTGCGCTCTCGAGGTCTGTCAGTAGGAGAGCTGATGTCCTGGAAAGGGATGTGGGCCGAAGCTAGCTTCTGCCCTCCAAGAGCTGCTTTTAATACCCCAATGAGCAGTCAAGGTCACGCCAAGAGATAAGAGCCAGCTCCGCCCCTGCTGCCTCAGCAGCCCGCCCACAAGCTGCCAGCCCCAGGCGCTGGCAGCGTGCTTGTGCTGCCTTCACAAAACAGCCCTGCTCTGAAGCTGGACTCCTCAGCAATGACCGTTACACACGGCAGGAAGCAAGGAAAACAGGTATTTGTGGGTGAAAAGGTCCTATTTCAAGGGGGAAACCATACTCCCCCCAAATCGGACATTTTCTCCCACAAATACCAGCTTTCTCCCCTGAAATAGTACCCCTTCACCCGCAAATACCAGCTTTCTCCCCTGAAATAGTACTCATTCACCCACAAATACCTGTTTTATCCCCCAAAACAGGACATTTTCTCCCAGAAATACCACCTTACTCCCCAAAAATAGGAACTTTTCTCCCACAAATACCTCTTTTATCCCCCAAAACAGGACATTTTCTCCCACAAATACCACCTTTCTCCCCCAATTCTCCCCCAAAATACCTCTTTTTCTCCCACAAATACCAGATTTCTCCCCAATTCAGGACATTTTCTCCCAGAAATGCAAGATTGTTTCCCAAACGTAGGACATTTTCTCCCACAAATACCAGCTTTCTCCCCCAAAATAGGTCATTTTCTTCAAGGAATACCCGATTTCAAATCAAAAATACCACATTTTCTCCCACAAATACCAGCTTTCTCCCCCCAAATTGGACTTTTTCTTCCAGAAATGCCTCTTTTCTCCCAAATATATCACATCTTCTTCCACAAATACCACCTTACTTACCCCCAAATCCGACATTTTCTCCCACAAATACCAGCTTTCTCCCCTGAAATAGTTCCCATTCACCCACAAATACCTCTTGTATCCCCAAAATAGGACATTTTCTCCCACAAATACCTCTTGTATCCCCCCAAACAGGACATTTTCTCCCAAAAATACCACCTTTCTCCCCCAAAATACAGAATCACAGAATCACAGAATTGCCAGGGTTGGAAGGGACCTCAAGGATCATGAATCTCCAACCCCCCTGCCACACGCAGGGCCACCAATCATCCCACCTCATGCTAGACCAGGCTGCCCAGGGCCTCATCCAATCTGGCCTTGAACACCTCCAGGGAGGGACGGGGCATCCACAACCTCTCTGGCCAGCCTGTTCCACTATCTCACCACTCTCTCTGTAAAGAAGTTCCCCCTGATGTCCAACCTAAATCTCCCTTCCCTCAACTTCAAACCATTTCCCCTTGTCCTGCTGTTATCTCCCCTTTCCAAGAGTTGATTCCCCTCCTCTTTGTAGGCTCCCTTGAGGTACTGAAAGGCTGCAATGAGCTCACCCCGCAGCCTTCTTTTCTCCAGGCTGAACAAGCCCAGCTCCTTCAGCCTGTCCTCATAGGGGAGGTGCTCCAATCCCCTGATCATTTTGCTGGCTCTCCTCTGGACCCTCTCCAACAGCTCCCTGTCTTTCTTGTACTGGGGGCTCCAGACCTGGACACAGTACTCCAGATGGGGCCTCACAAGAGCAGAGGAGAGGGGAACAATCACCTCCCTGTCCCTGCTGGCCACCCCTCTGCTGATGGAGCCCAGGATACCATTCACCTTCCGAGCCACAAGGGCACACTGCTGGCTCATAGTCAGTTTTTCATCTATCAGGACCCCCAAGTCCTTCTCCACACGGCTGCTCTCAAGGACCGCTCCTTCCAGCCTGTAGGGATGCCTGGGATTTCTCCGGCCCAAGTGCAAAACTCTGCACTTTGCCGTGTTGAACCGCATCAGGTTCACCCGGGCCCACCATTCTAGCCTCTCCAAGTCCCTCTGAATGGCATCCCTTCCTTCAACCGTGTCGACCGCACCACTCAGCTTGGTGTCGTCAGCAAACTTCCTGAGGGTGCACTCAATTCCGTCATCGATGTCATTTATAAAGATGTTAAATTCTCCCACAAATACCTGCTTTCTCCCCAAATCACAACATTTTCTCCCAGAAATGCTAGATTGTTTCCCAAACGTAGGACATTTTCTACCAGATATACCACATTTCTCCCCCAAAATAGGTCGTTCTGTTCAAGGAATACCCGATTTCAACTCAAACATGGGACATTTTCTCCAACACATAACAGGCTCCCCACCCGAAATAGGACCTTTTCTCCCACAAATTCCAGTTTTCTCCCCCCAAATTGGACTTTTTCTTCCAGAAATGCCAGTTTACTCCCAAATATATAACATCTTCTCCAAGAAATGCCTCTTTTATCCCCAAAACAGGACATTTTCTCCCACAAATACCAGCTTTCTCCCCTGAAATAGTAACCAATCACCCACAAATACCTGTTTAATCCCAAAAATAAGACATTTTCTCCCACAAATACCAGTTTTATCCCAAAAATGAGACATTTTCTTCCAGAAATACCACCTTACTCCCCCAAAATAGGACCTTTTCTCCCACAAATACCTCTTTTATCCCCCAAAACAGTACATTTTCTCCCACAAATACCACCTTTACCCCCCAAAATACCTCTTTTTCTCCCACAAATACCTGCTTTCTCCCCAAATCAGGACATTTTCTCCCAGAAATGCTAGATTGTTTCCAAACGTGGGACATTTTCTACCACAAATACCACCTTTCTCCCCCAAAATAGGTCATTTTCTTCGAGGAATACCCGATTTCAACTCAAAAAAGAGGACACTTTCTCCAAGAAATACCAGGTTTCCCCCTTCAAATAGGACCTTTTCTCCCACAAAAACCAGCCTTCTCCCCCCAAGTTGGAATTTTTCTTCCAGACATGCCACATTTCTCCCAAATATATCACATCTTATCCAAGAAATAGCAGGTTTCCCCCTTCAAATAGGACCTTTTCACCCACAAATACCTGTTCTCTTTCCCAAATTGGACATTTTCTTCCTGACATGCCAGATTTCCCCAAATATATCACATCTTCTCCAAGAAATGCCAGGTTTCCCAACTTGAAATAGGACCTTTTCACCCTCAAATACCTGTTTTATACACAAAACAGGACAGTTTCTGCCAGACATGCCACATTTCTCCCAAATAGATCACATCTTCTCCAAGAAATACCAGGTTTCCTCCAGAAATAGGAACTTTTCACCCACAAATACCAACCTTCTCCCCACAAATTGGACATTTTCTTCCAGAAATGCCACATTTCTCCCAAATTCACCGCATCTTCTCAGAGAAATACCAGCTTTCCCCTTCAAATAGGACCTTTTCACCCACAAATACCTCTTTTATCCCCAAAACAGGACAGTTTCTTCCAGAAATGCCACATTTCTCCCAAATATAGAACATCTTCTCCAAGAAATACCAGGTTTCCCCCTTCAAATAGGACCTTTTCACCCACAAATACCCCTTTTATCCCCAAAATAGGACAGTTTCTTCCTGAAATGCCACATTTCTCCCAAATATATCACATCTTCTCCAAGAAATACCAGGTTTCCCCCTTCAAATAGGACCTTTTCACCCACAAATACCTGTTTTATCCCCAAAATAGGACAGTTTCTTCCACAAATGCCACATTTCTCCCAAATTCACCACATTTTCTCCGAGAAATACCAGGTTTCCCCCTGGAAATAGGACCTTTTCAACCACAAATACCTCTTTTATCCCCAAAAGAGGACAGTTTCTTCCAGAAATGCCACATTTCTCCCAAATATATCACATCTTCTCCAAGAAATACCACGTTTCCCCCTTCAAATTGGAACTTTTCACCCACAAATACCTCTTTTACCCCCAAAATAGGACAGTTTCTTCCAGAAATGCCACATTTCTCCCAAATAGATCACATCTTCTCCAAGAAATACCACGTTTCCCCCTGGAAATAGGACCTTTTCACCCACAAATACCTCTTTGATCCCCAAAATAGGACAGTTTCTTCCAGAAATGCCACATTTCTCCCAAATATATCACATCTTCTCCAAGAAAGACCAGGGTTCCCCCTTGAAATAGGACCTTTTCACCCACAAATACCTCTTTTGTCCCCAAAAGAGGACAGTTTCTTCCAGAAATGCCACATTTCTCCCAAATATATCACATCTTCTCCAAGAAATACCAGGTTTCCCCCTGGAAATAGGACCTTTTCACCCACAAATACCTCTTTTATCCCCAAAATAGGACAGTTTCTTCCAGAAATGCCACATTTCTCCCAAATAGATCACATCTTCTCCAAGAAATGCCACGTTTCCCCCTTCAAATAGGACCACTTCACCCACAAATACCTCTTTTATCTCCAAAATTGGACAGTTTCTTCCAGAAATGGCACATTTCTCCCAAATGTATTAGATCTTCTCCAAGAAATACCAGGTTTCCCCCTTGAAATAGGACCTTGTCACCCATAAATACCTCTTTTGTCCCCAAAAGAGGACAGTTTCTTCCTGACATGCCACATTTCTCCCAAATATAGAACATCTTCTCCAAGAAATACCAGGGTTCCCCCTTCAAATAGGACCTTTTCACCCACAAATACCCCTTTTATCCCCAAAATAGGACAGTTTCTTCCTGAAATGCCACATTTCTCCCAAATATATCACATCTTCTCCAAGAAATACCAGCTTTCCCCCTTCAAATAGGACCTCTTCACCCACAAATACCTGTTTTATCCCCAAAATAGGACAGTTTCTTCCAGAAATGCCACATTTCTCCCAAATATATCACATCTTCTCCAAGAAATACCAGGTTTCCCCCTTCAAATAGGACCTTTTCACCCACAAACACCTGTTTTATCCCTCAAATTGGACAGTTTCTTCCAGAAATGCCACATTTCTCCCAAATATATCACATCTTCTCCAAGAAATACCACGTTTCGCCTTCAAATAGGACCTTTTCACCCACAAATACCTCTTTTATCCCCAAAATAGGACAGTTTCTTCCTGACATGCCACATTTCTCCCAAATATATCACATCTTCTCCAAGAAATACCACGTTTCCCCCTTCAAATAGGACCTTTTCACCCACAAATACCTCTTTTATCCCCAAAAGAGGACAGTTTCTTCCAGAAATGCCACATTTCTCCCAAATATATCACATCTTCTCCAAGAAATACCAGCTTTCCCCCTTGAAATAGGACCTTTTCACCCACAAATACCTCTTTTATCCCCAAAATAGGACATTTCTTTCCAGACATGACAGCTTTCTCCCAAATATGTAACATCTTCTTCAAGAAATACCATGTTTCCCCCTTCAAATAGGACCTTTTCATCCACAAATACCTGTTTTATCCCCAAAACAGGACAGTTTCTTCCAGAAATGCCACTTTTCTCCCAAATATACCACATCTTCTCCAAGAAATAGCAGGTTTCCCCCTTCAAATAGGACCTTTTCACCCACAAATACCCGCATTCTCCCCCCAAATTGAACATTTTCTTCCAGAAATGCCACATTTCTCCCAAATATATCACATCTTCTCCAAGAAATACCACGTTTCCCCCTGGAAATAGGAACTTCTCACCCACAAATACCTCTTTTATCCCCCAAATAGGACAGTATCTTCCAGAAAGGCCAGATTTCTCCCAAATATATCACATCTTCTCCAAGAAATACCACGTTTCCCCCTGGAAATAGGACCTTTTCACCCACAAATACCTGTTTTATACCCAAAATAGGACAGTTTCATCCAGAAATGCCAGATTTCTCCCAAATAGATCACATCTCCTCCAAGAAATACCAGGTTTCCCCCTTGAAATAGGACCTTTTCACCCACAAATACCTGTTTCATCCCCAAAATAGGACAGTTTCTTCCAGAAATACAACATTTCTCACAAATATACCACATCTTCTCCAAGAAATACCAGCTTTCCCTCTTCAAATAGGACTTTGTCACCCACAAATACCTCTTTTATCCCCAAAAGAGGACAGTTTCTTCCAGAAATGCCACATTTCTCCCAAATATATCACATCTTCTCCAAGAAATACCAGGTTTCCCCCTTCAAATAGGACCTTTTCACCCACAAATACCTCTTTTATCACCAAAATAGGACAGTTTCTCCCAGACATGCCAGATTTCTCCCAAATATATCACATCTTCTCCAAGAATTACCACGTTTCCCCCTTGAAATAGGGCATTTTAACCCACAAATACCTCTTTTATCCCCAAAATAGGACAGTTTCTTCCAGAAATGCCACATTTCTCCCAAATATATCACATCTTCTCCAAGAAATACCAGGTTTCCCCCTTCAAATAGGACCTTTTCACCCACAGATACCTCTTTTATCCCCAAAAGAGGACAGTTTCTTCCAGAAATGCCACATTTCCCCCAAATATATCACATCTTCTCCAAGAAATACCAGGGTTCCCCCTTCAAATAGGACCTTTTCACCCACAAATACCTCTTTTATCCCCAAAATAGGACGTTTCCTTTCTGACATGACAGCTTTCTCCCAAATATGTAACGTCTTCCACAAGAAATACCACCTTTCCCCCTTCAAATAGGACCTTTTCACCCACAAATACCTCTTTTATCTCCAAAATACGTCAGTTTCTTCCAGAAATGCCTGATTTCTCCCAAATATATCACATCTTCTCCAAGAAATACCAGGTTTCCCCCTGGAAATAGGACCTTTTCACCCACAAATACCTGTTTCATCCCCAAAATACGACAGTTTCTTCCAGACATGCCACATTTCTCCCAAATATGTAACATCTTCTCCAAGAAATACCATGTTTCCCCCTTCAAATAGGAACTTTTCACCCACAAATACCTCTTTGATCCCCAAAATAGGACAGTTTCTTCCAGAAATTCCACATTTCTCCCAAATATACCACATCTTCTCCAAGAAATACCAGGTTTCCCCCTTGAAATAGGACCTTGTCACCCACAAATACCTCTTTTGTCCCCAAAATAGGACATTTTCTTCCAGAAATGCCACATTTCTCCCAAATATATCACATCTTCTCCAAGAAATACCAGGTTTCCCCCTTCAAATAGGACCTTTTCACCCACAAATACCTGTTTTATCCCCAAAATAGGACAGTTTCTTCCTGACATGCCAAATTTCTCCCAAATAAATCACATCTTCTCCAAGAAATACCAGATTTCCTCCTTCAAATAGGAACTTTTCACACACAAATACCTGTTTGATCCCCAAAATAGGACAGTTTCTTCCAGAAATGCCACATTTCTCCCAAATAGATCACATCTTCTCCAAGAAATACCACGTTTCCCCCTGGAAATAGGACCTTTTCACCCACAAATACCCGTTTGATCCCCAAAATAGGACAGTTTCTTCCAGAAATGCCACATTTCTCCCAAATAGATCACATCTCCTCCAAGAAATACCAGCTTTCCCCCTGGAAATAGGACCTTTTCGCCCACAAATACCTCTTTTATCCCCAAAAGAGGACAGTTTCTTCCAGAAATGCCACATTTCTCCCACACATATCACATCTTCTCCAAGAAATACGACGTTTCCCCCTTCAAATAGGACCTTTTCACCCACAAATACCTCTTTTATCCCCAAAATACGACAGTTTCTTCCAGAAAGGCCAGATTTCTCCCAAATATATCACATCTTCTCCAAGAAATACCAGGTCTCCCCCTGGAAAAAGGACCTTTTCACCCACAAATACCTGTTTGATCCCCAAAAGAGGACAGTTTCTTCCAGAAATGCCACATTTCTCCCAAATATATCACATTTTCTCCAAGAAATACCAAGTTTCCCCCTTGAAATAGGACCTTTTCACCCACAAATACCTGTTTGATCCCCAAAATAGGACAGTTTCTTCCAGACATGCCACATTTCTCCCAAATATATCACATCTTCTCCAAGAAATACCACGTTTCCCCCTTCAAATAGGACCTTTTCTCCCACAAATACCTGTTTGATCCCCAAAATAGGACAGTTTCTTCCAGACAAGCCACATTTCTCCCAAATATACCACATCTTCTCCAAGAAATACCAGGTATCCCCCTTCAAATAGGACCTTTTCACCCACTAATACCACTTTTATCCCCAAAAGAGGACAGTTTCTTCCAGAAATGCCACATTTCTCCCAAATAGATCACATCTTCTCCAAGAAATACCAGGTTTCCCCCTTCAAATAGGACCTTTTCACCCACAAATACCTCTTTTATCCCCAAAATAGGACAGTTTCTTCCAGAAATGCCACATTTCTCCCAAATATATCACATCTTCTCCAAGAAATACCAGGTTTCCCCCTTCAAATAGGACCTTTTCACCCACAAATACCTCTTTTATCCCCAAAATAGGACAGTTTCTTCGAGAAATGCCACATTTCTCCCAAATATATCACATCTTCTCCAAGAAATACCAGCTTTCCCCCTTCAAATAGGACCTTTTCACCCACAGATACCTCTTTTATCCCCAAAAGAGGACAGTTTCTTCCAGAAATGCCACATTTCTCCCAAATATAGCACATCTTCTCCAAGAAATACCAGGTTTCCCCCTTCAAATAGGACCTTTTCACCCACAAATACCTCTTTTATCCCCAAAAGAGGACGTTTCCTTTCTGACATGACAGCTTTCTCCCAAATATGTAAGTCTTCCACAAGAAATACCACCTTTCCCCCTTCAAATAGGACCTTTTCACCCACAAATACCTCTTTTATCTCCAAAATACGTCAGTTTCTTCCAGAAATGCCTGATTTCTCCCAAATATATCACATCTTCTCCAAGAAATACCACCTTTCCCCCTTCAAAAAGGAAATTTTCACCCACAAATACCTGTTTCATCCCCAAAATACGACAGTTTCTTCCAGACATGCCACATTTCTCCCAAATATGTAACATCTTCTCCAAGAAATACCATGTTTCCCCCTTCAAATAGGAACTTTTCACCCACAAATACATCTTTGATCCCGAAAATAGGAGAGTTTCTTCCAGAAATTCCACATTTCTCCCAAATATACCACATCTTCTCCAAGAAATACCAGGTTTCCCCCTTGAAATAGGACCTTGTCACCCACAAATACCTCTTTTGTCCCCAAAATAGGACAGTTTCTTCCAGAAATGCCACATTTCTCCCAAATATATCACATCTTCTCCAAGAAATACCAGGTTTCCCCCTTCAAATAGGACATTTTCACCCACAAATACCTGTTTTATCCCCAAAATAGGACAGTTTCTTCCTGACATGCCACATTTCTCCCAAATAAATCACATCTTCTCCAAGAAATACCAGGTTTCCCCCTTCAAATAGGAACTTTTCACCCACAAATACCTGTTTGATCCCCAAAATAGGACAGTTTCTTCCAGAAATGCCACATTTCTCCCAAATAGATCACATCTTCTCCAAGAAATACCACGTTTCCCCCTGGAAATAGGACCTTTTCACCCACAAATACCCGTTTGATCCCCAAAATAGGACAGTTTCTTCCAGAAATGCCACATTTCTCCCAAATAGATCACATCTCCTCCAAGAAATCCCAGCTTTCCCCCTGGAAATAGGACCTTTTCGCCCACAAATACCTCTTTTATCCCCAAAAGAGGACAGTTTCTTCCAGAAATGCCACATTTCTCCCACACATATCACATCTTCTCCAAGAAATACGACGTTTCCCCCTTCAAATAGGACCTTTTCACCCACAAATACCTCTTTTATCCCCAAAATACGACAGTTTCTTCCAGAAAGGCCAGATTTCTCCCAAATATATCACATCTTCTCCAAGAAATACCAGGTCTCCCCCTGGAAAAAGGACCTTTTCACCCACAAATACCTGTTTGATCCCCAAAAGAGGACAGTTTCTTCCAGAAATGCCACATTTCTCCCAAATATATCACATTTTCTCCAAGAAATACCAAGTTTCCCCCTTGAAATAGGACCTTTTCACCCACAAATACCTGTTTGATCCCCAAAATAGGACAGTTTCTTCCAGACATGCCACATTTCTCCCAAATATATCACATCTTCTCCAAGAAATACCACGTTTCCCCCTTCAAATAGGACCTTTTCTCCCACAAATACCTGTTTGATCCCCAAAATAGGACAGTTTCTTCCAGACAAGCCACATTTCTCCCAAATATACCACATCTTCTCCAAGAAATACCAGGTATCCCCCTTCAAATAAGACCTTTTCACCCACTAATACCACTTTTATCCCCAAAAGAGGACAGTTTCTTCCAGAAATGCCACATTTCTCCCAAATAGATCACATCTTCTCCAAGAAATACCAGGTTTCCCCCTTCAAATAGGACCTTTTCACCCACAAATACCTCTTTTATCCCCAAAATAGGACAGTTTCTTCCAGAAATGCCACATTTCTCCCAAATATATCACATCTTCTCCAAGAAATACCAGGTTTCCCCCTTCAAATAGGACCTTTTCACCCACAAATACCTCTTTTATCCCCAAAATAGGACAGTTTCTTCCAGAAATGCCACATTTCTCCCAAATATATCACATCTTCTCCAAGAAATACCAGCTTTCCCCCTTCAAATAGGACCTTTTCACCCACAGATACCTCTTTTATCCCCAAAAGAGGACAGTTTCTTCCAGAAATGCCACATTTCTCCCAAATATAGCACATCTTCTCCAAGAAATACCAGGTTTCCCCCTTCAAATAGGACCTTTTCACCCACAAATACCTCTTTTATCCCCAAAAGAGGACGTTTCCTTTCTGACATGACAGCTTTCTCCCAAATATGTAAGTCTTCCACAAGAAATACCACCTTTCCCCCTTCAAATAGGACCTTTTCACCCACAAATACCTCTTTTATCTCCAAAATACGTCAGTTTCTTCCAGAAATGCCTGATTTCTCCCAAATATATCACATCTTCTCCAAGAAATACCACCTTTCCCCCTTCAAATAGGACCTTTTCACCCACAAATACCTGTTTCATCCCCAAAATACGACAGTTTCTTCCAGACATGCCACATTTCTCCCAAATATGTAACATCTTCTCCAAGAAATACCATGTTTCCCCCTTCAAATAGGAACTTTTCACCCACAAATACATCTTTGATCCCGAAAATAGGAGAGTTTCTTCCAGAAATTCCACATTTCTCCCAAATATACCACATCTTCTCCAAGAAATACCAGGTTTCCCCCTTGAAATAGGACCTTGTCACCCACAAATACCTCTTTTGTCCCCAAAATAGGACAGTTTCTTCCAGAAATGCCACATTTCTCCCAAATATATCACATCTTCTCCAAGAAATACCAGGTTTCCCCCTTCAAATAGGACCTTTTCACCCACAAATACCTGTTTTATCCCCAAAATAGGACAGTTTCTTCCTGACATGCCACATTTCTCCCAAATAAATCACATCTTCTCCAAGAAATACCAGGTTTCCCCCTTCAAATAGGAACTTTTCACCCACAAATACCTGTTTGATCCCCAAAATAGGACAGTTTCTTCCAGAAATGCCACATTTCTCCCAAATAGATCACATCTTCTCCAAGAAATACCACGTTTCCCCCTGGAAATAGGACCTTTTCACCCACAAATACCCGTTTGATCCCCAAAATAGGACAGTTTCTTCCAGAAATGCCACATTTCTCCCAAATATATCACATCTCCTCCAAGAAATACCAGCTTTCCCCCTGGAAATAGGACCTTTTCGCCCACAAATACCTCTTTTATCCCCAAAAGAGGACAGTTTCTTCCAGAAATGCCACATTTCTCCCACACATATCACATCTTCTCCAGGAAATACGACGTTTCCCCCTTCAAATAGGACCTTTTCACCCACAAATACCTGTTTTATCCCCAAAATAGGACAGTTTCTTCCAGAAAGGCCAGATTTCTCCCAAATATATCACATCTTCTCCAAGAAATACCAGGTCTCCCCCTGGAAAAAGGACCTTTTCACCCACAAATACCTGTTTGATCCCCAAAAGAGGACAGTTTCTTCCAGAAATGCCACATTTCTCCCAAATATATCACATTTTCTCCAAGAAATACCAAGTTTCCCCCTTGAAATAGGACCTTTTCACCCACAAATACCTGTTTGATCCCCAAAATAGGACAGTTTCTTCCAGACATGCCACATTTCTCCCAAATATATCACATCTTCTCCAAGAAATACCACGTTTCCCCCTTCAAATAGGACCTTTTCTCCCACAAATACCTGTTTGATCCCCAAAATAGGACAGTTTCTTCCAGACAAGCCACATTTCTCCCAAATATACCACATCTTCTCCAAGAAATACCAGGTTTCCCCCTTCAAATAGGACCTTTTCACCCACAAATACCTGTTTTATCCCCAAAATAGGACAGTTTCTTCCAGAAAGGCCACATTTCTCCCAAATATATCACATCTTCTGCAAGAAATAGCAGGTTTCCTCCTTCAAATAGGACCTTTTCACCCAGATATACCTGTTTGATCCCTAAAATAGAACAGTTTCTTCCAGAAATGCCACATTTCTCCCAAATAGATCACATCTTCTCCAAGAAATACCAGCTTTCCCCCTTCAAATACGACATTTTCACCCACATATTCCAGCCTTCTCCCCCGAAATTTGACATTTTCTTCCAGAAATGCCACATTTCTCCCAAATATATCACAACTCCTCCAAGAAATACCAGCTTTCCCCCTGGAAATAGGACCTTTTCACCAACAAATACCTCTTTTATCCCCCAAATAGGACGGTTTCTTCCAGAAATGCCACATTTCTCCCAAATGTATCACATCTTCTCCAAGAAATACCACGTTGCCCCCTTTTCACGCACAAATACCTCTTTTATCCCCAAAATAGGACAGTTTCTTCCAGAAATGCCACATTTCTCCCAAATATATCACATCTTCTCCAAGAAATACCAGCTCTCCCCCTGGAAATAGGACCTTTTCACCCACAAATACCTGTTTGATCCCCAAAAGAGGACAGTTTCTTCCAGAAATGCCACATTTCTCCCAAATATATCACATCTTCTCCAAGAAATACCAGGTTTCCCCCTTGAAAGAGGACCTTTTCACCCACAAATACCTGTTTGATCCCCAAAATAGGACAGTTTCTTCCGGACATGCCACATTTTTCCCAAATATATCACATCTTCTCCAAGAAATACCAGGGTTCCCCCTTCAAATAGTACCTTTTCAACCACAAATACCTCTTTTATCCCCAAAATAGGACAGTTTCTTCCAGACATGCCACATTTCTCCCAAATATATCACATCTTCTCCAAGAAATACCAGGTTTCCCCCTTCAAATAGGACCTTTTCACCCACAAATACCTCTTTTATCCCTGAAATTGGACATTTTCTTCCAGAAATGCCACATTTCTCCCAAATATACCACATCTTCTCCAAGAAATACCAGGTTTCCCCCTGGAAATAGGACCTTTTCACCCACAAATACCTCTTTTATCCCCAAAATAGGACATTTCCTTCCTGACATGACAGCTTTCTCCCAAATATGTAACATCTTCTTCAAGAAATACCATGTTTCCCCCTTCAAATATGACCTTTTCGTCCACAAATACCTGTTTTATCCCCAAAATAGGACAGTTTCTTCCAGAAATGCCACTTTTCTCCCAAATATACCACATCTTCTCCAAGAAATAGCAGGTTTCCCCCTTCAAATAGGACCTTTTCACCCACAAATACCCGCATTCTCCCCACAAAGTGAACATTTTCTTCCAGAAATGCCACATTTCCCCAAATATAGAATATTTTCTCCAAGAAATACCAGGTTTCCCCCTGGAAATAGGAACTTTTCACCCACAAATAACTCTTTTATCCCCCAAATAGGACAGTTTCTTCCAGAAATGCCATATTTCTCCCAAATATATCACATCTTCTCCAAGAAATACCAGGTTTCCCCCTTCAAATAGGACCTTTTCACCCACAAATACCCGTTTGACCCCAAAATAGGACAGTTTCTTCCAGAAAGGCCAGATTTCTCCCAAATATATCACATCTTCGCCAAGAAATACCAGTTTTCCCCCTTCAAATAGGACCTTTTCACCCACAAATACCTCTTTTATCCCCAAAATAGGACAGTTCCATCCACAAATGCCAGATTTCTCCAAAATAGATCACATCTCCTCCAAGAAATAACAGGTTTCCCCCTTCAAATACGACCTTTTTACCCACAAATACCTCTTTTATCCCCAAAATAGGACAGTTTCTTCCAGAAATGCCACATTTCTCCCAAATATACCACATCTTCTCCAAGAAATACCAGGTTTCCCCCTGGAAATAGGACCTTTTCACCCACAAATACCTGTTTTATCCCCAAAATAGGACAGTTTCTTCCAGAAATGCCACATTTCTCCCAAATATAACACATCTTCTCCACGAAATACCAGGTTTCCCCCTTCAAATTGGACCTTTTCAGCCACAAACACCTGTTTTATCCCTCGAATTGGACAGTTTCTTCCAGAAATGCCACATTTCTCCCAAATATACCACATCTTCTCCAAGAAATACCACGTTTCCCCCTTCAAATAGGACCTTTTCACCCACAAATACCTCTTTTACCCCCAAAATAGGACAGTTTCTTTCTGACATGCCACATTTCTCCCAAATATATCACATCTTCTCCAAGAAATACCACGTTTCCCCCTTCAAATAGGACCTTTTCACCCACAAATACCTCTTTTATCCCCAAAATTGGACAGTTTCTTCCAGAAATGCCACATTTCTCCCAAATATATCACATCTTCTCCAAGAAATACCAGCTTTCCCCCTGGAAATAGGACCTTTTCACCCACATATACCTCTTTTATCCCCAAAATAGGACATTTCCTTCCTGACATGACAGCTTTCTCCCAAATATGTAACATCTTCTTCAAGAAATACCATGTTTCCCCCTTCAAATAGGACCTTTTCATCCACAAATACCTGTTTTATCCCCAAAATAGGACAGTTTCTTCCAGAAATGCCACTTTTCTCCCAAATATACCACATCTTCTCCAAGAAATAGCAGGTTTCCCCCTTGAAATAGGACCTTTTCACCCACAAATACCCGCATTCTCCCCCCAAAGTGAACATTTTCTTCCAGAAATGCCACATTTCTCCCAAATATAGAATATTTTCTCCAAGAAATACCAGGTTTCCCCCTGGAAATAGGAACTTTTCACCCACAAATACCTCTTTTATCAGCCAAATAGGACAGTTTCTTCCAGAAATGCCACGTTTCTCCCAAATATATCACATCTTCTCCAAGAAATACCAGGTTTCCCCCTTCAAATAGGACCTTTTCACCCACAAATACCCGTTTGACCCCAAAATAGGACAGTTTCTTCCAGAAATGCCTCATTTCTCCCAAATATATCACATCTTCTCCAAGAAATACCAGGTTTCCCCCTTCAAATAGGACCTTTTCACCCACAAATACCTCTTTTATCCCCAAAAGAGGACAGTTTCATCCACAAATGCCACATTTCTCCCAAATAGATCACATCTCCTCCAAGAAATACCAGCTTTCCCCCTTCAAATACGACCTTTTCACCCACAAATACCTGTTTTATCCCCAAAATAGGACAGTTTCTTCCAGAAATGCCAGATTTCTCCCAAATATATCACATCTTCTCCAAGAAATACCAGGTCTCCCCCTGGAAAAAGGACCTTTTCACCCACAAATACCTGTTTGATTCCCAAAATAGGACAGTTTCTTCCAGAAAGGCCACATTTCTCCCAAATATATCACATCTTCTCCAAGAAATACCACGTTTCCTCCTTGAAATAGGACCTTTTCACCCACAAATACCTGCTTGATCCCCAAAATAGGACAGTTTCTTCCAGACATGCCACATTTCTCCCAAATAGATCACATCTTCTCCAAGAAATACCAGGTTTCCCCCTTCAAATAGGAACTTTTCTCCCACAAATATGTGTTTGATCCCCTAAATAGGACAGTTTCTTCCAGACAAGCCACATTTCTCCCAAATATACCACATCTTCTCCAAGACATACCAGCTTTCCCCCTTCAAATAGGACCTTTTCTCCCACAAATACCTGTTTGATCCCCAAAATAGGACAGTTTCTTCCAGAAACGCCACATTTCTCCCAAATATATCACATCTTCTCCAAGAAATACCAGGTTTCCCCCTGGAAAAAGGACCTTTTCACCCACAAATACCTGTTTGATCCCCAAAAGAGGACAGTTTCTTCCAGAAATGCCACATTTCTCCCAAATATATCACATCTTCTCCAAGAAATACCAGGTTTCCCCCTTCAAATAGGACCTTCTCACCCACAAATACCTGTTTGATCCCCAAAATAGGACAGTTTCTTCCAGAAATGCCACATTTCTCCCAAATATATCACATCTTCTCCAAGAAATACCACGTTTCCCCCTGGAAATAGGACCTTTTCACCCACAAATACCTGTTTGATTCCCAAAATAGGACAGTTTCTTCCAGAAAGGCCACATTTCTCCCAAATATATCACATCTTCTCCAAGAAATACCACGTTTCCCCCTTCAAATAGGACCTTTTCACCCACAAATTCCAGCCATCTCCCCCGAAATTTGACATTTTCTTCCAGAAATGCCACATTTCTCCCAAAAATATCTCAAATCCTCCAAGAAATACCAGCTTTCCCCCTGGAAATAGGACCTTTTCACCCACAAATACCTCTTTTATCCCCCAAATAGGACAGTTTCTTCCTGACATGCCACATTTCTCCCAAATGTATCACATCTTCTCCAAGTAATACCACGTTTCCCCCTTTTCACCAACAAATAACTCTTTTATCCCCCAAATAGGACAGTTTCTTCCCTACATGCCAGATTTCTCCCAAATATATCACATCTTCTCCCACAAATACCAGGTTTCCCCCTTCAAATAGGACCTTTTCAACCACTAATACCTCTTTTATCACCAAAAGAGGACAGTTTCTTCCAGAAAGGCCACATTTCTCCCAAATATATCACATCTTCTCCAAGAAATACCAGGTTTCCCCCTTCAAATAGGACCTTTTCACCCACAAATACCTCTTTGATCCCCAAAATAGGACAGTTTCTTCCAGAAATTCCACATTTCTCCCAAATATATCACATCTTCTCCAAGAAATGCCAGGTTTCCCCCTTCAAATAGGACCTTGTCACCCACAAATACCTCTTTTGTCCCCAAAATAGGACAATTTCTTCCAGACATGCCACATTTCTCCCAAATATATCACATCTTCTCCAAGAAATACCAGGTTTCCCCCTGGAAATAGGACCTTTTCACCCACAAATACCTCTTTTATCCCCAAAATAGGACAGTGTCTTCCTGACATGCCACATTTCTCCCAAATAAATCATATCTTCTCCAAGAAATACCAGGTTTCCTCCTTCAAATAGGAACTTTTCACCCACAAATACCTCTTTTATCCCCAAAATAGGACAGTTTCTTCCAGAAAGGCCACATTTCTCCCAAATATATCACATCTTCTGCAAGAAATAGCAGGTTTCCTCCTTCAAATAGGACCTTTTCACCCAGATATACCTGTTTGATCCCTAAAATAGAACAGTTTCTTCCAGAAATGCCACATTTCTCCCAAATAGATCACATCTTCTCCAAGAAATACCAGCTTTCCCCCTTCAAATACGACATTTTCACCCACATATTCCAGCCTTCTCCCCCGAAATTTGACATTTTCTTCCAGAAATGCCACATTTCTCCCAAATATATCACAACTCCTCCAAGAAATACCAGCTTTCCCCCTGGAAATAGGACCTTTTCACCAACAAATACCTCTTTTATCCCCCAAATAGGACGGTTTCTTCCAGAAATGCCACATTTCTCCCAAATGTATCACATCTTCTCCAAGAAATACCACGTTGCCCCCTTTTCACGCACAAATACCTCTTTTATCCCCAAAATAGGACAGTTTCTTCCAGAAATGCCACATTTCTCCCAAATATATCACATCTTCTCCAAGAAATACCAGCTCTCCCCCTGGAAATAGGACCTTTTCACCCACAAATACCTGTTTGATCCCCAAAAGAGGACAGTTTCTTCCAGAAATGCCACATTTCTCCCAAATATATCACATCTTCTCCAAGAAATACCAGGTTTCCCCCTTGAAAGAGGACCTTTTCACCCACAAATACCTGTTTGATCCCCAAAATAGGACAGTTTCTTCCGGACATGCCACATTTTTCCCAAATATATCACATCTTCTCCAAGAAATACCAGGGTTCCCCCTTCAAATAGTACCTTTTCAACCACAAATACCTCTTTTATCCCCAAAATAGGACAGTTTCTTCCAGACATGCCACATTTCTCCCAAATATATCACATCTTCTCCAAGAAATACCAGGTTTCCCCCTTCAAATAGGACCTTTTCACCCACAAATACCTCTTTTATCCCTGAAATTGGACATTTTCTTCCAGAAATGCCACATTTCTCCCAAATATACCACATCTTCTCCAAGAAATACCAGGTTTCCCCCTGGAAATAGGACCTTTTCACCCACAAATACCTCTTTTATCCCCAAAATAGGACATTTCCTTCCTGACATGACAGCTTTCTCCCAAATATGTAACATCTTCTTCAAGAAATACCATGTTTCCCCCTTCAAATATGACCTTTTCGTCCACAAATACCTGTTTTATCCCCAAAATAGGACAGTTTCTTCCAGAAATGCCACTTTTCTCCCAAATATACCACATCTTCTCCAAGAAATAGCAGGTTTCCCCCTTCAAATAGGACCTTTTCACCCACAAATACCCGCATTCTCCCCACAAAGTGAACATTTTCTTCCAGAAATGCCACATTTCCCCAAATATAGAATATTTTCTCCAAGAAATACCAGGTTTCCCCCTGGAAATAGGAACTTTTCACCCACAAATAACTCTTTTATCCCCCAAATAGGACAGTTTCTTCCAGAAATGCCATATTTCTCCCAAATATATCACATCTTCTCCAAGAAATACCAGGTTTCCCCCTTCAAATAGGACCTTTTCACCCACAAATACCCGTTTGACCCCAAAATAGGACAGTTTCTTCCAGAAAGGCCAGATTTCTCCCAAATATATCACATCTTCGCCAAGAAATACCAGTTTTCCCCCTTCAAATAGGACCTTTTCACCCACAAATACCTCTTTTATCCCCAAAATAGGACAGTTCCATCCACAAATGCCAGATTTCTCCAAAATAGATCACATCTCCTCCAAGAAATAACAGGTTTCCCCCTTCAAATACGACCTTTTTACCCACAAATACCTCTTTTATCCCCAAAATAGGACAGTTTCTTCCAGAAATGCCACATTTCTCCCAAATATACCACATCTTCTCCAAGAAATACCAGGTTTCCCCCTGGAAATAGGACCTTTTCACCCACAAATACCTGTTTTATCCCCAAAATAGGACAGTTTCTTCCAGAAATGCCACATTTCTCCCAAATATAACACATCTTCTCCACGAAATACCAGGTTTCCCCCTTCAAATTGGACCTTTTCAGCCACAAACACCTGTTTTATCCCTCGAATTGGACAGTTTCTTCCAGAAATGCCACATTTCTCCCAAATATACCACATCTTCTCCAAGAAATACCACGTTTCCCCCTTCAAATAGGACCTTTTCACCCACAAATACCTCTTTTACCCCCAAAATAGGACAGTTTCTTTCTGACATGCCACATTTCTCCCAAATATATCACATCTTCTCCAAGAAATACCACGTTTCCCCCTTCAAATAGGACCTTTTCACCCACAAATACCTCTTTTATCCCCAAAATTGGACAGTTTCTTCCAGAAATGCCACATTTCTCCCAAATATATCACATCTTCTCCAAGAAATACCAGCTTTCCCCCTGGAAATAGGACCTTTTCACCCACATATACCTCTTTTATCCCCAAAATAGGACATTTCCTTCCTGACATGACAGCTTTCTCCCAAATATGTAACATCTTCTTCAAGAAATACCATGTTTCCCCCTTCAAATAGGACCTTTTCATCCACAAATACCTGTTTTATCCCCAAAATAGGACAGTTTCTTCCAGAAATGCCACTTTTCTCCCAAATATACCACATCTTCTCCAAGAAATAGCAGGTTTCCCCCTTGAAATAGGACCTTTTCACCCACAAATACCCGCATTCTCCCCCCAAAGTGAACATTTTCTTCCAGAAATGCCACATTTCTCCCAAATATAGAATATTTTCTCCAAGAAATACCAGGTTTCCCCCTGGAAATAGGAACTTTTCACCCACAAATACCTCTTTTATCAGCCAAATAGGACAGTTTCTTCCAGAAATGCCACGTTTCTCCCAAATATATCACATCTTCTCCAAGAAATACCAGGTTTCCCCCTTCAAATAGGACCTTTTCACCCACAAATACCCGTTTGACCCCAAAATAGGACAGTTTCTTCCAGAAATGCCTCATTTCTCCCAAATATATCACATCTTCTCCAAGAAATACCAGGTTTCCCCCTTCAAATAGGACCTTTTCACCCACAAATACCTCTTTTATCCCCAAAAGAGGACAGTTTCATCCACAAATGCCACATTTCTCCCAAATAGATCACATCTCCTCCAAGAAATACCAGCTTTCCCCCTTCAAATACGACCTTTTCACCCACAAATACCTGTTTTATCCCCAAAATAGGACAGTTTCTTCCAGAAATGCCAGATTTCTCCCAAATATATCACATCTTCTCCAAGAAATACCAGGTCTCCCCCTGGAAAAAGGACCTTTTCACCCACAAATACCTGTTTGATTCCCAAAATAGGACAGTTTCTTCCAGAAAGGCCACATTTCTCCCAAATATATCACATCTTCTCCAAGAAATACCACGTTTCCTCCTTGAAATAGGACCTTTTCACCCACAAATACCTGCTTGATCCCCAAAATAGGACAGTTTCTTCCAGACATGCCACATTTCTCCCAAATAGATCACATCTTCTCCAAGAAATACCAGGTTTCCCCCTTCAAATAGGAACTTTTCTCCCACAAATATGTGTTTGATCCCCTAAATAGGACAGTTTCTTCCAGACAAGCCACATTTCTCCCAAATATACCACATCTTCTCCAAGACATACCAGCTTTCCCCCTTCAAATAGGACCTTTTCTCCCACAAATACCTGTTTGATCCCCAAAATAGGACAGTTTCTTCCAGAAACGCCACATTTCTCCCAAATATATCACATCTTCTCCAAGAAATACCAGGTTTCCCCCTGGAAAAAGGACCTTTTCACCCACAAATACCTGTTTGATCCCCAAAAGAGGACAGTTTCTTCCAGAAATGCCACATTTCTCCCAAATATATCACATCTTCTCCAAGAAATACCAGGTTTCCCCCTTCAAATAGGACCTTCTCACCCACAAATACCTGTTTGATCCCCAAAATAGGACAGTTTCTTCCAGAAATGCCACATTTCTCCCAAATATATCACATCTTCTCCAAGAAATACCACGTTTCCCCCTGGAAATAGGACCTTTTCACCCACAAATACCTGTTTGATTCCCAAAATAGGACAGTTTCTTCCAGAAAGGCCACATTTCTCCCAAATATATCACATCTTCTCCAAGAAATACCACGTTTCCCCCTTCAAATAGGACCTTTTCACCCACAAATTCCAGCCATCTCCCCCGAAATTTGACATTTTCTTCCAGAAATGCCACATTTCTCCCAAAAATATCTCAAATCCTCCAAGAAATACCAGCTTTCCCCCTGGAAATAGGACCTTTTCACCCACAAATACCTCTTTTATCCCCCAAATAGGACAGTTTCTTCCTGACATGCCACATTTCTCCCAAATGTATCACATCTTCTCCAAGTAATACCACGTTTCCCCCTTTTCACCAACAAATAACTCTTTTATCCCCCAAATAGGACAGTTTCTTCCCTACATGCCAGATTTCTCCCAAATATATCACATCTTCTCCCACAAATACCAGGTTTCCCCCTTCAAATAGGACCTTTTCAACCACTAATACCTCTTTTATCACCAAAAGAGGACAGTTTCTTCCAGAAAGGCCACATTTCTCCCAAATATATCACATCTTCTCCAAGAAATACCAGGTTTCCCCCTTCAAATAGGACCTTTTCACCCACAAATACCTCTTTGATCCCCAAAATAGGACAGTTTCTTCCAGAAATTCCACATTTCTCCCAAATATATCACATCTTCTCCAAGAAATGCCAGGTTTCCCCCTTCAAATAGGACCTTGTCACCCACAAATACCTCTTTTGTCCCCAAAATAGGACAATTTCTTCCAGACATGCCACATTTCTCCCAAATATATCACATCTTCTCCAAGAAATACCAGGTTTCCCCCTGGAAATAGGACCTTTTCACCCACAAATACCTCTTTTATCCCCAAAATAGGACAGTGTCTTCCTGACATGCCACATTTCTCCCAAATAAATCATATCTTCTCCAAGAAATACCAGGTTTCCTCCTTCAAATAGGAACTTTTCACCCACAAATACCTCTTTTATCCCCAAAATAGGACAGTTTCTTCCAGAAATGCCAGATTTCTCCCAAATGTATCACATCTTCTCCAAGAAATACCACCCTTCCCCCTTCAAATAGGACCTTTTCACCCATAAATTCCAGCCTCCTCCCCCGAAATTTGACGTTTTCTTCCAGAAAGGCCACATTTTGCACAAATATATCACATCTCCTCCAAGAAATACCAGCTTTCCCTCTGGAAATAGGACCTTTTCACCCACAAATACCTCTTTTATCCCCAAAATAGGACAGTTTCTTCCAGAAATGCCACAATTCTCCCAAATATATCACATCTTCTCCAAGAAATACCAGGATTCCCCCTTCAAATAGGACCTTTTCACCCACAAATTCCTCTTTTATCCCCAAAATAGGACAGTTTCTTCCAGACATGCCACATTTCTCCCAAATATACCACATCTTCTCCAAGAAATACCAGGGTTCCCCCTTCAAATAGGACATTTTCACCCACAAATACCTCTTTTACCCCCAAAAGAGGACAGTTTCTTCCAGACATGCCACATTTCTCCCAAATATATCACATCTTCTCCAAGAAATACCACGTTTCCCCCTTGAAATAGGACCTTTTCACCCACAAATACCTGTTTGATCCCCAAAAGAGGACAGTTTCTTCCAGAAAGGCCACATTTTGCACAAATATATCACATCTTCTCCAAGAAATACCAGCTTTCCCCCTTCAAATAGGACCTTTTCACCCACAAATACCTGTTTGATCCCCAAAAGAGGACAGTTTCTTCCAGAAATGCCACATTTCTCCCAAATAGATCACATCTTCTCCAAGAAATGCCTGGTTTCCCCCTTCAAATAGGACCTTTTCACCCACAAATACCTCTTTTATCCCCAAAATAGGACAGTTTCTTCCAGACATACCATATTTCTCCCAAATATATCACATCTTCTCCAAGAAATACCAGGGTTCCCTCTTCAAATAGGACATTTTCACCCACAAATACCTCTTTTATCCCCAAAATAGGACAGTTTCTTCCAGAAATGCCACTTTTCTCCCAAATATACCACATCTTCTCCAAGAAATAGCAGGTTTCCCCCTTCAAATAGGACCTTTTCACCCACAAATACCCGCATTCTCCTCCCAAATTGAACATTTTCTTCCAGAAATGCCAGATTTCTCCCAAATATAGAATATTTTCTCCAAGAAATACCAGGTTTCCCCCTGGAAATAGGAACTTTTCACCTACAAATACCTCTTTTATCCCCCAAATAGGACAGTTTCTTGCAGAAATGCCACATTTCTCCCAAATAGATCACATCTTCTCCAAGAAATACCAGGTTTCCCGTTTCAAATAGGACCTTTTCTCCCACAAATACCCCATTTATCCCCAAAATAGGACAGTTTCGTCGAGAAATGCCACATTTCTCCAAAATAGATCACATCTTCTCCAAGAAATACCAGCTCTCCCCCTTCAAATAGGACCTTTTCACCCACAAATACCTCTTTTATCCCCAAAAGAGGACAGTTTCTTCCAGAAATGCCACATTTCTCCCAAATGTATCACATCTTCTCCAAGAAATACCACGTTCCCCCTTTTCACCCACAAATACCTCTTTTATCCCCAAAAGAGGACAGTTTCTTCCTGACATGCCACATTTCTCCCAAATAGATCACATCTTCTCCAAGAAATACCAGCTTTCCCCCTTCAAATAGGACCTTTTCTCCCACAAATACCCCTTTTATCCCCCAAATAGGACAGTTTCTTCCAGAAATGCCACATTTCTCCAAAATAGATCACATCTTCTCCAAGAAATACCAGCTCTCCCCCTGGAAATAGGACCTTTTCACCCACAAATACCTCTTTTATCCCCAAAAGAGGAGAGTTTCTTCCAGAAATGCCACATTTCTCCCAAATATAGCACATCTTCTCCAAGAAATACCAGGTTTCCCCCTTCAAATAGGACCTCTTCACCCACAAATACCTCTTTTATCCCCAAAATAGGACAGTTTCTTCCTGACATGCCACATTTCTCCCAAATATATCACATCTTCTCCAAGAAATACCATGTTTCCCCCTTCAAATAGGACCTTTTCTCCCACAAATACCTGTTTGATCCCCAAAATAGGACAGTTTCTTCCAGACATGCCACATTTCTCCCAAATTCACCACATCTTCTCCAAGAAATACCAGGTTTCCCCCTGGAAATAGGACCTTTTCACCCACAAATACCTCTTTTATCCCCAAAATAGGACAGTTTCTTCCAGAAATGCCACATTTCTCCCAAATATACCACATCTTCTCCAAGAAATACCAGGTTTCCCCCTTCAAATAGGACCTTTTCACCCACAAATACCTCTTTTATCCCCAAAATAGGACAGTTTCTTCCAGACATGCCACATTTCTCCCAAATATATCACATCTTCTCCAAGAAATACCACGTTTCCCCCTGCAAATAGGACCTTTTCACCCACAAACACCTGTTTTATCCCACAAATTGGACAGTTTCTTCCAGAAATGCCACATTTCTCCCAAATATATCACATCTTCTCCAAGAAATACCAGGTTTCCCCCTTCAAATAGGACCTTTTCACCCACAAATACCTGTTTCATCCCCGAAATAGGACAGTTTCTTCCTGACATGCCACATTTCTCCCAAATATATCACATCTTCTCCAAGAAATACCAGGTTTCCCCCTTCAAATAGGAACTTTTCAAACACAAATACCTCTTTTATCCCCAAAATTGGACAGTTTCTTCCAGAAATGCCACATTTCTCCCAAATATATCACATCTTCTCCGAGAAATAGCAGGTTTCCCCCTTCAAATAGGACATTTTCACCCACAAATACCCGCATTCTCCCCCCAAATTGAACATTTTCTTCCAGAAATGCCAGATTTCTCCCAAATATAGAATATTTTCTCCAAGAAATACCAGGTTTCCCCCTGGAAATAGGAACTTTTCACCCACAAATACCACTTTTATCCCCAAAATAGGACAGTTTCTTCCAGAAAGGCCACATTTCTCCCAAATAGATCACATCTTCTCCAAGAAATACCAGGTTTCCCCCTTCAAATAGGACCTTTTCACCCACAAATACCCGTTTGATCCCCAAAAGAGGACAGTTTCATCCACAAATGCCAGATTTCTCCCAAATATATCACAACTCCTCCAAGAAATACCAGGTTTCCCCCTTCAAATAGGAACTTTTCACCCACAAATACCTGTTTCATTCCCAAAATAGGACAGTTTCTTCCAGAAATGCCATATTTCTCCCAAATATATCACATCTTCTACAAGAAATGCCAGCTTTCCCTCTTGAAATAGGACCTTTTCGCCCACAAATACCTCTTTTATCCCCAAAATAGGACAGTTTCTTCCAGAAATGCCACATTTCTCCAAAATAGATCACATCTTCTCCAAGGAATACCAGGTTTCCCCCTTCAAATAGGACCTTTTCACCCACAAATACCTGTTTCATCCCCAAAATAGGACAGTTTCTTCAAGAAATGCCACATTTCTCCCAAATAGATCACATCTCCTCCAAGAAATTCCAGGTTTCCCCCTTCAAATAAGACCTTTTCACCCACAAATACCTCTTTTATCCCTCAAAATAGGACGTTTCCTTCCAGACATGACAGCTTTCTCCCAAATATATCACATCTTCTCCAAGAAATACCAGGGTTCCCCCTTCAAATAGGACCTTTTCACCCACAAATACCTCTTTTATCCCCCAAAGAGGACAGTTTCTTCCAGAAATGCCACATTTCTCCCAAATATATCACATCTTCTCCAAGAAATACCAGGGTTCCCCCTTCAAATAGGACCTTTTCAAACACAAATACCTCTTTTATCCCCCAAAGAGGACAGTTTCTTCCAGACATGCCACATTTCTCCCAAATATATCACATCTTCTCCAAGAAATACCAGGTTTCCCCCTTCAAATAGGACCTTTTCAAAAACAAATACCTCTTTGATCCCCAAAATAGGACAGTTTCTTCCAGAAATGCCACATTTCTCCCAAATATATCACATCTTCTCCAAGAAATACCACGTTTCCCCCTTCAAATAGGACATTTTCACCCTCAAATACCTGTTTGATCCCCAAAATACGGCAGTTTCTTCCAGACATGCCACATTTCTCCCAAATATAGCACATCTTCTCCAAGAAATACCAGCTTTCCCCCTTCAAATAGGACCTTTTCACCCACAAATACCTCTTTTCTCCCCAAAATAGGACAGTTTCTTCCTGACATGACAGCTTTCTCCCAAATATAGAACATCTTCTCCAAGAAATACCAGGTTTCCTCCTGAAATAGGACCTTTTCACCCACAAATACCTCTTTTATCCCCAAAATAGGACAGTTTCTTCCAGAAAGGCCACATTTCTCCCAAATATATCACATCTTCTCCAAGAAATACCAGGTTTCCCCCTTCAAATAGGACCTTTTCACCCACAAATACCTCTTTTATCCCCAAAAGAGGACATTTCCTTCCTGACATGACAGCTTTCTCCCAAATATGTAACATCTTCTACAAGAAATACCATGTTTCCCCCTTCAAATAGGAACTTTTCTCCCACAAATACCTGTTTGATCCCTCAAATTGGACATTTTCTTCCAGAAATGCCACTTTTATCCCGAATATACCACATCTTCTCCAAGAAATACCAGCTTTCCCCCTTCAAATAGGAACTTTTCACCCACAAATACCCGCATTCTCCCCCCAAATTGAACATTTTCTTCCAGAAATGCCAGATTTCTCCCAAATATAGAATATTTTCTCCAAGAAATACCAGGTTTCCCCCTGGAAATAGGAACTTTTCACCCACAAATACCTCTTTTATCCCCAAAATAGGACAGTTTCTTCCACAAATGCCAGATTTCTCCCAAATAGATCACATCTTCTCCAAGAAATACCAGGTTTCCCCCTTCAGATAGGACCTTTTCACCCACAAATACCTGTTTCATCCCCAAAATAGGACAGTTTCTTCCAGAAATGCCATATTTCTCCCAAATGTATCATATATTCTACAAGAAATACCAGCTTTCCCTCTTGAAATAGGACCTTGTCGCCCACAAATACCTCTTTTATCCCCAAAATAGGACAGTTTCTTCCAGAAATGCCACATTTCTCCCAAATAGATCACATCTCCTCCAAGAAATACCAGGTTTCCCCCTTCAAATAGGACATTTTCACCCACAAATACCTCTTTTATCCCCAAAATAGGACGTTTCGTTCCTGACATGACAGCTTTCTCCCAAATATGTAACATCTTCTACAAGAAATACCACGTTTCCCCCTTCAAATACGACCTTTTCACCCACAAATACCTGTTTTATCCCCAAAATACGTCAGTTTCTTCCAGAAATGCCTGATTTCTCCCAAATTTATCACATCTTCTCCAAGAAATACCAGGGTTCCCCCTTCAAATAGGACCTTTTCACCCACAAATACCTCTTTTATCCCCCAAATAGGATAGTTTCTTCAAGAAATGCCACATTTCTCCCAAATATATCACATCTTCTCCAAGAAATACCAGCTTTCCCCCTTCAAATAGGACCTTTTCACACACAAATACCTCTTTTATCCCCAAAAGAGGACAGTTTCTTCCAGAAATGCCACATTTCTCCCAAATATATCACATCTTCTCCAAGAAATACCACACTTCCCCCTTCAAATAGGACCTTGTCACCCACAAATACCTCTTTTATCCCCAAAATACGACAGTTTCTTCCAGAAATGCCACATTTCTCCCAAATATATCACGTCTTCTACAAGAAATACCAGGTTTCCCCCTTCAAATAGGACCTTTTCACCCAGAAATACGTGTTTGATCCCCAAAATACGACAGTTTCTTCGAGAAATGCCACATTTCTCCCAAATATATCATATCTTCTACACGAAATACCAGCTTTCCCTCTTGAAATAGGACCTTGTCGCCCACAAATACCTCTTTTATCCCCAAAATAGGACAGTTTCTTCCAGAAATGCCACATTTCTCCCAAATGTATCACATCTCCTCCAAGAAATACCAGGTTTCCCCCTTCAAATAGGACATTTTCACCCACAAATACCTCTTTTATCCCCAAAATAGGACGTTTCCTTCCTGACATGACAGCTTTCTCCCAAATATGTAACATCTTCTACAAGAAATACCACGTTTCCCCCTTCAAATAGGACCTTTTCACCCACAAATACCTGTTTTATCCCCAAAATATGTCAGTTTCTTCCAGAAATGCCTGATTTCTCCCAAATATATCACATCTTCTCCAAGAGATACCAGGGTTCCCCCTTCAAATAGGACCTTTTCACCCACAAATACCTCTTTTATCCCCCAAATAGGACAGTTTCTTCCAGAAATGCCATATTTCTCCCAAATATATCACATCTCCTCCAAGAAATACAAGGGTTCCCCCTTCAAATAGGACCTTTTCACCCAGAAATGCCTGTTTCATCCCCCAAATACGACAGTTTCTTCCAGACATGCCACATTTCTCCCAAATATATCACATCTTCTCCAAGAAATACCACGTTTCCCCCTTCAAATAGGAACTTTTCACCCACAAATACCTCTTTTATCCCCAAAATAGGACAGTTTCTTCCAGACATGCCAGATTTCTCCCAAATATATCACATCTTCTCCAAGAAATACCAGCTTTCCCCCTTGAAATAGGACCTTTTCACCCACAAATACCTGTTTTATCCCCAAAATAGGACAGTTTCTTCCAGAAATGCCAGATTTCTCCCAAATATATCACATCTTCTCCAAGAAATACCACCCTTCCCCCTTCAAATAGGACCTTTTCACCCACAAATACCTCTTTTATCCCCAAAAGAGGACAGTTTCTTCCAGAAATTCCACATTTCTCCCAAATATATCACATCTTCTCCAAGAAATACCAGCTTTCCCCCTTCAAATACGACCTTTCCACCCATAAATTCCAGCCTTCTCCCCCGAAATTTGACGTTTTCTTCCAGAAAGGCAACATTTCGCCCAAATATATCACATCTCCTCCAAGAAATACCAGATTTCCCCCTGGAAATAGGACCTTTTCACCCACAAATACCTCTTTTATTCCCAAAAGAGGGCAGTTTCTTCCAGAAATGCCACATTTCTCCCAAATAGATCACATCTTCTCCAAGAAATACCACGTTTCCCCCTTCAAATAGGACCTTTTCACCCACAAATACCTGTTTTATCCCCAAAATACGACAGTTTCTTACAGACATGCCACATTTCTCCCAAATGTAGCACATCTTCTCCAAGAAATACCAGCTTTCCCCCTTCAAATAGGACCTTTTCACCCACAAATACCTCTTTTATCCCCAAAAGAGGACAGTTTCTTCCAGAAATGCCACATTTCTCCCAAATATATCACGTCTTCTCCAAGAAATACCAGCTTTCCCCCTTCAAATAGGACCTTTTCACCCACAAATACGTGTTTGATCCCCAAAAGAGGACAGTTTCTTCCAGAAAGGCAACATTTCTCCCAAATATATCACATCTTCTCCAAGAAATACCACGTTTCCCCCTTGAAATAGGACCTTTTCACCCACAAATACCTGTTTGATCCCCAAAATAGGACAGTTTCTTCCTGACATGCCACATTTCTCCCAAATAGATCACATCTTCTCCAAGAAATACCAGGGTTCCCCCTTCAAATAGGACCTTTTCTCCCACAAATACCTGTTTCATCCCCTAAATAGGACAGTTTCTTCCAGACATGCCAAATTTCTCCCAAATTCACCACATTTTCTCCAAGAAATAGCAGGTTTCCCCCTTCAAATAGGACCTTTTCACCCACAAATACCTCTTTTATCCCCAAAAGAGGACAGTTTCTTCCAGAAATGCCACATTTCTCCCAAATATATCACATCTTCTCCAAGAAATACCAGGTTTCCCCCTTCAAATAGGACCTTTTCACCCACAAATACCTCTTTTATCCGCAAAAGAGGACAGTTTCTTCCAGAAATGCCACATTTCTCCCAAATAGATCACATCTTCTCCAAGAAATACCAGTTTTCCCCCTTCAAATAGGACCTTTTCACCCACAAACACCTGTTTCATCCCTCAAATTGTACAGTTTCTTCCAGACATGCCATATTTCTCCCAAATATATCACATCTTCTCCAAGAAATACCACGTTTCCCCCTTCAAATAGGAACTTTTCACCCACAAATACCTGTTTTATCCCCAAAATACGTCAGTTTCTTCCAGAAATGCCTGATTTCTCCCAAATATATCACATCTTCTCCAAGAAATACCAGGGTTCCCCCTTCAAATAGGACCTTTTCACCCACAAATACCTCTTTTATCCCCCAAATAGGACAGTTTCTTCCTGACATGCCATATTTCTCCCAAATATATCACATCTCCTCCTAGAAATACCAGGTTTCCCCCTTCAAATAGGAGCTTTTCACCCAGAAATGCCTGTTTCATCCCCCAAATAGGACAGTTTCTTCCAGGCATGCCACATTTCTCCCAAATATATCATATCTTCTCCAAGAAATACCACGTTTCCCCCTTCAAATAGGAACTTTTCACCCACAAATACCTCTTTTATCCCCAAAATAGGACAGTTTCTTCCAGACATGCCAGATTTCTCCCAAATATATCACATCTCCTCCAAGAAATACCAGCTTTCCCCCTGGAAATAGGACCTTTTCACCCACAAATACCTCTTTTATTCCCAAAAGAGGGCAGTTTCTTCCAGAAATGCCACATTTCTCCCAAATAGATCACATCTTCTCCAAGAAATACCAGCTTTCCCCCTGGAAATAGGACCTTTTCACCCACAAATACCTGTTTTATCCCCAAAATACGTCAGTTTCTTCCAGAAATGCCACATTTCTCCCAAATGTAGCACATCTTCTCCAAGAAATACCAGCTTTCCCCCTTCAAATAGGACCTTTTCACCCACAAATACCTGTTTTATCCCCAAAATACGTCAGTTTCTTCCAGAAATGCCTGATTTCTCCCAAATATATCACATCTTCTCCAAGAAATACCAGAGTTCCCCCTTCAAATAGGACCTTTTCACCCACAAATACCTCTTTTATCCCCAAAATACGACAGTTTCTTTCTGACATGCCACATTTCTCCCAAATATATCACATCTCCTCCAAGAAATACCAGGGTTCCCCCTTCAAATAGGACCTTTTCACCCACAAATGCCTGTTTCATCCCCATAATAGGACAGTTTCTTCCAGACATGCCACATTTCTCCCAAATATATCACATCTTCTCCAAGAAATACCACGTTTCCCCCTTCAAATAGGAACTTTTCACCCACAAATACCTCTTTTATCCCCAAAATAGGACAGTTTCTTCCAGACATGCCAGATTTCTCCCAAATATATCACATCTTCTCCAAGAAATACCAGCTTTCCCCCTTGAAATAGGACCTTTTCACCCACAAATACCTGTTTTATCCCCAAAAGAGGACAGTTTCTTCCAGAAATGCCACATTTCTCCCAAATATTTCACATCTTCTCCAAGAAATACCAGGTTTCCCCCTTCAAATAGGACCTTTTCACCCACAAATACCTCTTTTATCCCCAAAAGAGGACAGTTTCTTCCACAAATGCCACATTTCTCCCAAATAGATCACATCTTCTCCAAGAAATACCAGTTTTCCCCCTTCAAATAGGACCTTTTCACCCACAAACACCTGTTTCATCCCTCAAATTGTACAGTTTCTTCCAGAAATGCCATATTTCTCCCAAATATATCACATCTTCTCCAAGAAATACCAGAGTTCCCCCTTCAAATAGGACCTCTTCACCCACAAATACCTGTTTTATCCCCCAAATAGGACAGTTTCTTCCAGAAATGCCACATTTCTCCCAAATATATCACATCTTCTCCAAGAAATACCAGGTTTCCCCCTTCAAATAGGACCTTTTCACCCACAAATACCTCTTTTATCCCCAAAATAGGACAGTTTCTTCCAGACATGCCATATTTCTCCCAAATAGATCACATCTTCTCCACGAAATACCAGGGTTCCCCCTTCAAATAGGACCTTTTCACCCACAAATACCTCTTTTACCCCCAAAATAGGACAGTTTCTTCCTGACATGCCACATTTCTCCCAAATATATCACATCTTCTCCAAGAAATACCAGCTTTCCCCCTTGAAATAGGACCTTTTCACCCACATATACCTCTTTTATCCCCAAAATAGGACATTTCCTTCCTGACATGACAGCTTTCTCCCAAATATAGAACATCTTCTACAAGAAATACCATGTTTCCCCCTGGTAATAGGACATTTTCATCCACAAATACCTGTTTTATCCCCAAAATACGACAGTTTCTTCCAGAAAGGCCACATTTCTCCCAAATATACCACATCTTCTCCAAGAAATAGCAGGTTTCCCCCTTCAAATAGGAACTTTTCAAACACAAATACCCGCATTCTCCCCCCAAATTGAACATTTTCTTCCAGAAATGCCAGATTTCTCCCAAATATAGAACATTTTTTCCAAGAAATACCAGGTTTCCTCCTGAAATAGGACCTTTTCACCCACAAATACCTCTTTTATCCCCAAAATTGGACATTTCCTTCCTGACATGACAGCTTTCTCCCAAATATAGAACATCTTCTCCAAGAAATACCAGGTTTCCTCCTGAAATAGGACCTTTTCACCCACAAATACCTCTTTTATCCCCAAAATAGGACAGTTTCTTCCTGACATGCCACATTTCTCCCAAATATATCACATCTTCTCCAAGAAATACCAGGTTTCCCCCTTCAAATAGGACCTTTTCACCGACAAATACCTCTTTTATCCCCAAAAGAGGACATTTCCTTCCTGACATGACAGCTTTCTCCCAAATATGTAACATCTTCTCCAAGAAATACCACTTTTCCCCCCTTCAAATAGGACCTTTTCTCCCACAAATACCTGTTTGATCCCTCAAATTGGACATTTTCTTCCAGAAATGCCACTTTTATCCCGAATATACCACATCTTCTCCAAGAAATAGCAGGTTTCCCCCTTCAAATAGGAACTTTTCAAACACAAATACCCGCATTCTCCCCCCAAATTGAACATTTTCTTCCAGAAATGCCAGATTTCTCCCAAATATAGAATATTTTCACCAAGAAATACCAGGTTTCCCCCTGGAAATAGGAACTTTTCACCCACAAATACCTCTTTTATCCCCCAAATAGGACAGTTTCTTCCACAAATGCCACATTTCTCCCAAATAGATCACATCTTCTCCAAGAAATACCAGGTTTCCCCCTTCAAATAGGACCTTTTCACCCACAAATACCTGTTTCATCCCCAAAATAGGACAGTTTCTTCCAGAAATGCCATATTTCTCCCGAATATATCATATCTTCTACAAGAAATACCAGCTTTCCCTCTTGAAATAGGACCTTGTCGCCCACAAATACCTCTTTTATCCCTCAAAATAGGACAGTTTCTTCCAGAAATGCCACATTTCTCCCAAATAGATCACATCTCCTCCAAGAAATACCAGGTTTCCCCCTTCAAATAGGACATTTTCACCCACAAATACCTCTTTTATCCCCAAAATAGGACGTTTCCTTCCTGACATGACAGCTTTCTCCCAAATATATCACATCTGCTCCAAGAAATACCAGCTTTCCCCCTTCAAATAGGACCTTTTCTCCCACAAATACCTGTTTCATCCCCAAAATAGGACAGTTTCTTCCAGAAATGCCATATTTCTCCCAAATAGATCACATCTTCTCCAAGAAATACCAGCTTTCCCCCTTCAAATAGGACCTTTTCACCCACAAATACCTGTTTTATCCCCAAAATACGTCAGTTTCTTCCAGAAATGCCTGATTTCTCCCAAATATATCACATCTTCTCCAAGAAATACCAGAGTTCCCCCTTCAAATAGGACCTTTTCACCCACAAATACCTCTTTTATCCCCAAAATACGACAGTTTCTTTCTGACATGCCACATTTCTCCCAAATATATCACATCTCCTCCAAGAAATACCAGGGTTCCCCCTTCAAATAGGACCTTTTCACCCACAAATGCCTGTTTCATCCCCATAATAGGACAGTTTCTTCCAGACATGCCACATTTCTCCCAAATATATCACATCTTCTCCAAGAAATACCACGTTTCCCCCTTCAAATAGGAACTTTTCACCCACAAATACCTCTTTTATCCCCAAAATAGGACAGTTTCTTCCAGACATGCCAGATTTCTCCCAAATATATCACATCTTCTCCAAGAAATACCAGCTTTCCCCCTTGAAATAGGACCTTTTCACCCACAAATACCTGTTTTATCCCCAAAAGAGGACAGTTTCTTCCAGAAATGCCAGATTTCTCCCAAATATAACACGTCTTCTCCAAGAAATACCACCCTTCCCCCTTCAAATAGGACCTTTTCACCCACAAATACCTCTTTTATCCCCAAAAGAGGACAGTTTCTTCCAGAAATTCCACATTTCTCCCAAATATAGAACATCTTCTCCACGAAATACCACGTTTCCCCCTTCAAATACGACCTTTCCACCCATAAATTCCAGCCTTCTCCCCCGAAATTTGACGTTTTCTTCCAGAAAGGCAACATTTCGCCCAAATATATCACATCTCCTCCAAGAAATACCAGCTTTCCCCCTGTAAATAGAACCTTTTCACCCACAAATACGTCTTTTATTCCCAAAATAGGACAGTTTCTTCCAGAAATGCCACATTTCTCCCAAATAGATCACATCTTCTCCAAGAAATACCAGCTTTCCCCCTTCAAATAGGACCTTTTCACGCACAAATACGTGTTTGATCCCCAAAAGAGGACAGTTTCTTCCAGAAATGCCACATTTCTCCCAAATATATCACATCTCCTCCAAGAAATACCAGGTTTCCCCCTTCAAATAGGACCTTTTCACCCATAAATACCCGTTTGATCCCCAAAATAGGACAGTTTCTTCCAGAAAGGCCAGATTTCTCCAAAATATATCACATCTTCTTCAAGAAATAACAGGTTTCCCCCTTCAAATAGGACCTTTTCACCCACAAATACCTGTTTGATCCCCAAAATAGGACAGTTTCTTCCACAAATGCCAGATTTCTCCCAAATAGATCACATCTGCTCCATGAAATACCAGGTTTCCCCCTTCAAATAGGACCTTTTCACCCACAAATACCTGTTTCATCCCCAAAATATGACAGTTTCTTTCAGAAATGCCACATTTCTCCCAAATATATCACATCTTCTCCAAGAAATACCACGTTTCCCCCTTGAAATAGGACCTTGTCGCCCACAAATACCTCTTTTATCCCCAAAAGAGGACAGTTTCTTCCAGAAATGCCAGATTTCTCCCAATTGTATCACATCTTCTCCAAGAAATACCACCCTTCCCCCTTCAAATAGGAACTTTTCACCCACAAATACCTCTTTTATCCCCAAAATAGGACAGTTTCTTCCAGAAATTCCACATTTCTCCCAAATATAGAACATCTTCTCCAAGAAATACCACGTTTCCGCCTTCAAATACGAACTTTTCACCCATAAATTCCAGCCTTCTCCCCCGAAATTTGACGTTTTCTTCCAGAAAGGCCACATTTCTCTCAAATATAGCACATCTTCTCCAAGAAATACCAGCTTTCCCCCTGGAAATAGGACCTTTTCACCCACAAATACCTCTTTTATTCCCAAAATAGGACAGTTTCTTCCAGAAATGCCATATTTCTCCCAAATAGATCACATCTTCTCGAAGAAATACCAGGTTTCCCCCTTCAAATAGGACCTTTTCACCCACAAATACCTGTTTGACCCCCAAAATACGACAGTTTCTTCCACAAATGCCACATTTCTCCCAAATAGATCACATCTTCTCCATGAAATTCCAGGTTTCCCCCTTCAAATAGGACCTTTTCACCCACAAATACCTGTTTGATCCCCAGAATAGGACAGTTTCTTCAAGAAATGCCACATTTCTCCCAAATATACCACATCTTCTCCAAGAAATACCAGGTTTCCCCCTTCAAATAGGACCTTTTCACCCACAAATACCTGTTTTATCCCCAAAATACGACAGTTTCTTCCTAACATGCCACATTTCTCCCAAATATATCACATCTTCTCCAAGAAATACCAGGTTTCCCCCTTCAAATAGGACCTTTTCACCCACAAATACCTCTTTTATCCCCAAAAGAGGACATTTCCTTCCTGACATGACAGCTTTCTCCCAAATATGTAACATCTTCTACAAGAAATACCATGTTTCCCCCTTCAAATAGGAACTTTTCTCCCACAAATACCTGTTTGATCCCTCAAATTGGACATTTTCTTCCAGAAATGCCACTTTTCTCCCGAATATACCACATCTTCTCCAAGAAATACCAGCTTTCCCCCTTCAAATAGGAACTTTTCACCCACAAATACCCGCATTCTCCCCCCAAATTGAACATTTTCTTCCAGAAATGCCACATTTCTCCCAAATAGATCACATCTTCTCCAAGAAATACCAGCTTTCCCCCCTTCAAATAGGACCTTTTCACCCACAAATACCTCTTTTATCCCCAAAATAGGACATTTCCTTCCTGACATGACAGCTTTCTCCCAAATATAGAACATCGTCTACAAGAAATACCATGTTTCCCCCTGGAAATAGGACATTTTCATCCACAAATACCTGTTTTATCCTAAAAATACGACAGTTTCTTCCAGAAAGGCCACATTTCTCCCAAATATACCACATCTTCTCCAAGAAATAGCAGGTTTCCCCCTTCAAATAGGAACTTTTCACCCACAAATACCCGCATTCTCCCCCCAAATTGAACATTTTCTTCCAGAAATGCCAGATTTCTCCCAAATATAGAACATTTTTTCCAAGAAATACCATGTTTCCCCTTCAAATATGAACTTTTCACCCATAATTACCTCTTTTATCCCGCAAATAGGACAGTTTCTTCCAGAAATGCCACATTTCTCCCAAATAGATCACATCTCCTCCAAGAAATACCAGGTTTCCCCCTTCAAATAGGACCTTTTCACCCATAAATACCCGTTTGATCCCCAAAATAGGACTGTTTCTTCCAGAAAGGCCAGATTTCTCCCAAATATATCACATCTTCTCCAAGAAATACCAGGTTTCCCCCTTCAAATAGGACCTTTTCACCCACAAATACCTGTTTGATCTCCAAAATAGGACAGTTTCTTCCACAAATGCCAGATTTCTCCCAAATAGATGACTTCTCCTCCAAGAAATACCAGGTTTCCCCCTTCAAATAGGACCTTTTCACCTACAAATACTTGTTTCATCCCCCAAATAGGACAGTTTCTTTCAGAAATGCCACATTTCTCCCAAATATATCACATCTTCTCCAAGAAATACGAAGTTTCCCTCTTGAAATAGGACCTTGTCGCCCACAAATACCTCTTTTATCCCCAAAATAGGACAGTTTCTTCCAGAAATGCCACATTTCTCGCAAATAGATCACAACTTCTCCAAGGAATACCAGCTTTCCCCCTGGAAATAGGACCTTTTCACCCACAAATACCTCTTTTATCCCCAAAAGAGGACAGTTTCTTCCTGACATGCCACATTTCTCCCAAATATATCACATCTTCTCCAAGAAATACCAGGTTTCCTCCTGAAATAGGACCTTTTCACCCACAAATACCTCTTCTATCCCCAAAATAGGACAGTTTCTTCCAGAAATGCCAGATTTCTCCCAAATGTATCACATCTTCTCCAAGAAATACCAGGTTTCCCCCTTCAAATACGACATTTTCACCCACAAATTCCAGCCTTCTACCCCGAAATTTGACATTTTCTTCCAGAAATGCAACATTTCTCTTAAATATATCACATCTCCTCCAAGAAATACCAGGTTTCCCTCTTGAAATAGGACCTTGTCGCCCACAAATACCTCTTTTATCCCATAAATAGGACAGTTTCTTCCAGAAATTCCACATTTCTCCCAAATAGATCACATCTTCTCCAAGAAATACCAGCTTTCCCCCTGGAAATAGGACCTTTTCACCCACAAATACCTCTTTTATCCCATAAATAGGACAGTTTCTTCCAGAAATGCCACATTTCTCCCAAATATATCACATCTTCTCCAAGAAATACCAGGTTTCCTCCTGAAATAGGACCTTTTCACCCACAAATACCTCTTTTATCCCCAAAAGAGGACAGTTTCTTCCAGAAATGCCAGATTTCTCCCAAATGTATCACATCTTCTCCAAGAAATACCACCCTTCCCCCTTCAAATAGGACCTTTTCACCCACAAATACCTCTTTTATCCCCAAAAGAGGACAGTTTCTTCCAGAAATTCCACATTTCTCCCAAATATAGAACATCTTCTCCAAGAAATACCACGTTTCCCCCTTCAAATACGACCTTTCCACCCATAAATTCCAGCCTTCTCCCCCGAAATTTGACGTTTTCTTCCAGAAAGGCCACATTTCTCCCAAATATATCACATCTTCTCCAAGAAATACCAGCTTTCCCCCTGGAAATAGGACCTTTTCACCCACAAATACCTCTTTTATTCCCAAAATAGGACAGTTTCTTCCAGAAATGCCATATTTCTCCCAAATAGATCACATCTTCTCCAAGAAATACCACGTTTCCCCCTTCAAATAGGACCTTTTCACCCACAAATACCTGTTTGACCCGCAAAATACGACAGTTTCTTCCAGACAAGCCACATTTCTCCCAAATATAGCACATCTTCTCCAAGAAATACCACCCTTCCCCCTTCAAATAGGACCTTTTCACCCACAAATACCTGTTTGATCCCCAAAATAGGACAGTTTCTTCAAGAAATGCCACATTTCTCCCAAATATACCACATCTTCTCCAAGAAATACCAGGTTTCCCCCTTGAAATCGGACCTTTTCACCCACAAATACCTGTTTTATCCCCAAAATACGACAGTTTCTTCCAGAAAGGCCACATTTCTCCCAAATATATCACATCTTCTCCAAGAAATACCACGTTTCCCCCTTGAAATAGGACCTTTTCACCCACAAATACCTGTTTGATCCCCAAAATAGGACAGTTTCTTCCTGACATGCCACATTTCTCCCAAATATATCACATCTTCTCCAAGAAATACCAGGTTTCCCCCTTCAAATAGGAGCTTTTCACCCACAAATACCTCTTTTATCCCCAAAAGAGGACATTTCCTTCCTGACATGACAGCTTTCTCCCAAATATCTAACATCTTCTACAAGAAATACCATGTTTCCCCCTTCAAATAGGACCTTTTCTCCCACAAATACCTGTTTGATCCCTCAAATTGGACAGTTTCTTCCAGAAATGCCACATTTCTCCCAAATAGATCACATCTTCTCCAAGAAATAGCAGGTTTCCCCCTTCAAATAGGAACTTTTCACCCACAAATACCCGCATTCTCCCCCCAAATTGAACATTTTCTTCCAGAAATGCCAGATTTCTCCCAAATATAGAATATTTTCTCCAAGAAATACCAGGTTTCCCCCTGGAAATAGGAACTTTTCACCCACAAATATCTATTTTATCCCCAAAATAGGACAGTTTCTTCCACAAATGCCACATTTCTCCCAAATAGATCACATCTTCTCCAAGAAATACCAGGTTTCCCCCTTCAAATAGGACCTTTTCAAAAACAAATACCTGTTTCATCCCCAAAATAGGACAGTTTCTTCCAGAAATGCCATATTTCTCCCAAATATATCATATCTTCTACAAGAAATGCCAGCTTTCCCTCTTGAAATAGGACCTTGTCGCCCACAAATACCTCTTTTATCCCCAAAATAGGACAGTTTCTTCCAGAAATGCCACATTTCTCCCAAATAGATCACATCTCCTCCAAGAAATACCAGGTTTCCCCCTTCAAATAGGACATTTTCACCCACAAATACCTCTTTTATCCCCAAAATAGGACGTTTCGTTCCTGACATGACAGCTTTCTCCCAAATATGTAACATCTTCTACAAGAAATACCACGTTTCCCCCTTCAAATACGACCTTTTCACCCACAAATACCTCTTTTATCCCCAAAATAGGACAGTTTCTTCCAGACATGCCATATTTCTCCCAAATACATCACATCTTCTCCAAGAAATACCAGGTTTCCCCCTTCAGATAGGACCTTTTCACCCACAAATACCTGTTTTATCCCCAAAAGAGGACAGTTTCTTCCAGAAATGCCAGATTTCTCCCAAATATATCACATCTTCTCCAAGAAATACCACACTTCCCCCTTCAAATAGGACCTTGTCACCCACAAATACCTCTTTTATCCCCAAAAGAGGACAGTTTCTTCCAGAAATTCCACATTTCTCCCATATATAGAACATCTTCTCCAAGAAATACCAGGTTTCCCCCTTCAAATATGACCTTTCCACCCATAAATTCCAGCCTTCTCCCCTGAAATTTGACGTTTCCTTCCAGAAATGCCACATTTCTCCCAAATATATCACATCTCCTCCAAGAAATACCAGCTTTCCCCCTTCAAATAGGACCTTTTCACCCATAAATACCTGTTTCATCCCCAAAATAGGACAGTTTCTTCCACAAATGCCAGATTTCTCCCAAATAGATGACTTCTCCTCCAAGAAATACCAGGTTTCCCCCATCAAATAGGACCTTTTCACCCACAAATACCTGTTTCATCCCCAAAATAGGACAGTTTCTTTCAGAAATGCCACATTTCTCCCAAATATATCACATCTTCTCCAAGAAATACGACGTTTCCCTCTTGAAATAGGACCTTGTCGCCCACAAATACCTCTTTTATCCCCAAAATAGGACAGTTTCTTCCAGAAATGCCACATTTCTCGCAAATAGATCACAACTTCTCCAAGGAATACCAGCTTAACCCCTGGAAATAGGACCTTTTCACCCACAAATACCTCTTTGATCCCCAAAATAGGACAGTTTCTTCCTGACATGCCACATTTCTCCCAAATATATCACATCTTCTCCAAGAAATACCAGGTTTCCACCTGAAATAGGACCTTTTCACCCACAAATACCTCTTCTATCCCCAAAATAGGACAGTTTCTTCCAGAAATGCCAGATTTCTCCCAAATGTATCACATCTTCTCCAAGAAATACCAGGTTTCCCCCTTCAAATACGACATTTTCACCCACAAATTCCAGCCTTCTACCCCGAAATTTGACATTTTCTTCCAGAAATGCAACATTTCTCTTAAATATATCACATCTCCTCCAAGAAATACCACGTTTCCCTCTTGAAATAGGACCTTGTCGCCCACAAATACCTCTTTTATCCCCAAAATAGGACAGTTTCTTCCAGAAATTCCACATTTCTCCCAAATAGATCACAACTTCTCCAAGGAATACCAGCTTTCCCCCTGGAAATAGGACCTTTTCACCCACAAATACCTCTTTTATCCCATAAATAGGACAGTTTCTTCCAGAAATGCCACATTTCTCCCAAATATATCACATCTTCTCCAAGAAATACCAGGTTTCCTCCTGAAATAGGACCTTTTCACCCACAAATACCTCTTTTATCCCCAAAAGAGGACAGTTTCTTCCAGAAATGCCAGATTTCTCCCAAATGTATCACATCTTCTCCAAGAAATACCACCCTTCCCCCTTCAAATAGGACCTTTTCACCCACAAATACCTCTTTTATCCCCAAAAGAGGACAGTTTCTTCCAGAAATTCCACATTTCTCCCAAATATAGAACATCTTCTCCACGAAATACCACGTTTCCCCCTTCAAATACGACCTTTCCACCCATAAATTCCAGCCTTCTCCCCCGAAATTTGACGTTTTCTTCCAGAAAGGCCACATTTCTCCCAAATATATCACATCTTCTCCAAGAAATACCAGCTTTCCCCCTGGAAATAGGACCTTTTCACCCACAAATACCTCTTTTATTCCCAAAATAGGACAGTTTCTTCCAGAAATGCCATATTTCTCCCAAATAGATCACATCTTCTCCAAGAAATACCACGTTTCCCCCTTCAAATAGGACCTTTTCACCCACAAATACCTGTTTGACCCGCAAAATACGACAGTTTCTTCCAGACATGCCACATTTCTCCCAAATATAGCACATCTTCTCCAAGAAATACCACCCTTCCCCCTTCAAATAGGACCTTTTCACCCACAAATACCTGTTTTATCCCCAAAATAGGACAGTTTCTTCAAGAAATGCCACATTTCTCCCAAATATACCACATCTTCTCCAAGAAATACCAGGTTTCCCCCTTGAAATCGGACCTTTTCACCCACAAATACCTGTTTTATCCCCAAAATACGACAGTTTCTTCCAGAAAGGCCACATTTCTCCCAAATATATCACATCTTCTCCAAGAAATACCAGGGTTCCTCCTGAAATAGGACCTTTTCACCCACAAATACCTCTTTTATCCCCAAAATACGACAGTTTCTTCCTGACATGCCAGATTTCTCCCAAATGTATCACATCTTCTCCAAGAAATACCACCCTTCCCCCTTCAAATAGGAACTTTTCACCCACAAATACCTCTTTTATCCCCAAAAGAGGACAGTTTCTTCCAGAAATTCCACATTTCTCCCAAATATATCACATCTTCTCCAAGAAATACCACGTTTCCCCCTTCAAACACGACCTTTTCACCATAAATTCCAGCCTTCTCCACCGAAATTTGACGTTTTCATCCAGAAAGGCCACATTACTCCCAAATATATCACATCTTCTCCAAGAAATACCAGCTTTCCCCCTTCAGATAGGACCTTTTCACCCACAAATACCTCTTTTATTCCCAAAATAGGACAGTTTCTTCCAGAAATGCCATATTTCTCCCAAATAGATCACATCTTCTCCAAGAAATGCCTGGTTTCCCCCTTCAAATAGGACCTTTTCACCCACAAATACCTGTTTCATCCCCAAAATAGGACAGTTTCTTCCAGAAATGCCATATTTCTCCCAAATGTATCATATCTTCTACAAGAAATACCAGCTTTCCCTCTTGAAATAGGACCTTGTCGCCCACAAATACCTCTTTTATCCCCAAAATAGGACAGTTTCTTCCAGAAATGCCACATTTCCCCCAAATAGATCACATCTCCTCCAAGAAATACCAGGTTTCCCCCTTCAAATAGGACATTTTCACCCACAAATACCTCTTTTATCCCATAAATAGGACGTTTCGTTCCTGACATGACAGCTTTCTCCCAAATATAGCACATCTTCTCCAAGAAATACCACCCTTCCCCCTTCAAATAGGACCTTTTCACCCACAAATACCTGTTTTATCCCCAAAATACGTCAGTTTCTTCCAGAAATGCCTGATTTCTCCCAAATTTATCACATCTTCTCCAAGAAATACCAGGGTTCCCCCTTCAAATAGGAACTTTTCACCCACAAATACCTCTTTTATCCCCCAAATAGGATAGTTTCTTCAAGAAATGCCACATTTCTCCCAAATATATCACATCTTCTCCAAGAAATACCAGCTTTCCCCCTTCAAATAGGACCTTTTCACACACAAATACCTCTTTTATCCCCAAAAGAGGACAGTTTCTTCCAGAAATGCCACATTTCTCCCAAATATATCACATCTTCTCCAAGAAATACCACACTTCCCCCTTCAAATAGGACCTTGTCACCCACAAATACCTCTTTTATCCCCAAAATACGACAGTTTTTTCCAGAAATGCCAGATTTCTCCCAAATATATCACGTCTTCTACAAGAAATACCAGGTTTCCCCCTTCAAATAGGACCTTTTCACCCAGAAATACGTGTTTGATCCCCAAAAGAGGACAGTTTCTTCCAGAAAGGCCACATCTCTCCCAAATATATCTCATCTTCTTCAAGAAATACCACGTTTCCCCCTTGAAATAGGACCTTTTCACCCACAAATACCTGTTTTATCCCCAAAAGAGGACAGTTTCTTCCTGACATGCCAGATTTCTCCCAAATATATCACATCTTCTCCAAGAAATACCAGGGTTCCCCCTTCAAATAGGACCTTTTCTCCCACAAATACCTGTTTCATCCCCTAAATAGGACAGTTTCTTCCAGACATGCCTGATTTCTCCCAAATTCACCACATCTTCTCCAAGAAATACCAGGTTTCCCCCTTCAAATAGGACCTTTTCACCCACAAATACCTCTTTTATCCCCAAAAGAGGACAGTTTCTGCCAGAAATGCCACATTTCTCCCAAATAGATCACATCTTCTCCAAGAAATACCAGGTTTCCCCCTTCAAATAGAACCTTTTCACCCACAAACACCTGTTTCATCCCTCAAATTGGACATTTTCTTCCAGAAATGCCACATTTCTCCCAAATATATCACATCTCCTCCAAGAAATACCAGGTTTCCCCCTTCAAATAGGACCTTTTCACCCATAAATACCTGTTTCATCCCCAAAATAGGACAGTTTCTTCCACAAATGCCAGATTTCTCCCAAATAGATGACTTCTCCTCCAAGAAATACCAGGTTTCCCCCATCAAATAGGACCTTTTCACCCACAAATACCTGTTTCATCCCCAAAATAGGACAGTTTCTTTCAGAAATGCCACATTTCTCCCAAATATATCACATCTTCTCCAAGAAATACGACGTTTCCCTCTTGAAATAGGACCTTGTCGCCCACAAATACCTCTTTTATCCCCAAAATAGGACAGTTTCTTCCAGAAATGCCACATTTCTCGCAAATAGATCACAACTTCTCCAAGGAATACCAGCTTAACCCCTGGAAATAGGACCTTTTCACCCACAAATACCTCTTTGATCCCCAAAATAGGACAGTTTCTTCCTGACATGCCACATTTCTCCCAAATATATCACATCTTCTCCAAGAAATACCAGGTTTCCACCTGAAATAGGACCTTTTCACCCACAAATACCTCTTCTATCCCCAAAATAGGACAGTTTCTTCCAGAAATGCCAGATTTCTCCCAAATGTATCACATCTTCTCCAAGAAATACCAGGTTTCCCCCTTCAAATACGACATTTTCACCCACAAATTCCAGCCTTCTACCCCGAAATTTGACATTTTCTTCCAGAAATGCAACATTTCTCTTAAATATATCACATCTCCTCCAAGAAATACCACGTTTCCCTCTTGAAATAGGACCTTGTCGCCCACAAATACCTCTTTTATCCCCAAAATAGGACAGTTTCTTCCAGAAATTCCACATTTCTCCCAAATAGATCACAACTTCTCCAAGGAATACCAGCTTTCCCCCTGGAAATAGGACCTTTTCACCCACAAATACCTCTTTTATCCCATAAATAGGACAGTTTCTTCCAGAAATGCCACATTTCTCCCAAATATATCACATCTTCTCCAAGAAATACCAGGTTTCCTCCTGAAATAGGACCTTTTCACCCACAAATACCTCTTTTATCCCCAAAAGAGGACAGTTTCTTCCAGAAATGCCAGATTTCTCCCAAATGTATCACATCTTCTCCAAGAAATACCACCCTTCCCCCTTCAAATAGGACCTTTTCACCCACAAATACCTCTTTTATCCCCAAAAGAGGACAGTTTCTTCCAGAAATTCCACATTTCTCCCAAATATAGAACATCTTCTCCACGAAATACCACGTTTCCCCCTTCAAATACGACCTTTCCACCCATAAATTCCAGCCTTCTCCCCCGAAATTTGACGTTTTCTTCCAGAAAGGCCACATTTCTCCCAAATATATCACATCTTCTCCAAGAAATACCAGCTTTCCCCCTGGAAATAGGACCTTTTCACCCACAAATACCTCTTTTATTCCCAAAATAGGACAGTTTCTTCCAGAAATGCCATATTTCTCCCAAATAGATCACATCTTCTCCAAGAAATACCACGTTTCCCCCTTCAAATAGGACCTTTTCACCCACAAATACCTGTTTGACCCGCAAAATACGACAGTTTCTTCCAGACATGCCACATTTCTCCCAAATATAGCACATCTTCTCCAAGAAATACCACCCTTCCCCCTTCAAATAGGACCTTTTCACCCACAAATACCTGTTTTATCCCCAAAATAGGACAGTTTCTTCAAGAAATGCCACATTTCTCCCAAATATACCACATCTTCTCCAAGAAATACCAGGTTTCCCCCTTGAAATCGGACCTTTTCACCCACAAATACCTGTTTTATCCCCAAAATACGACAGTTTCTTCCAGAAAGGCCACATTTCTCCCAAATATATCACATCTTCTCCAAGAAATACCACCTTTCCCCCTTGAAATAGGACCTTTTCACCCACAAATACCTGTTTGATCCCCAAAATAGGACAGTTTCTTCCAGAAAGGCCACATTTCTCCCACATATACCACATCTTCTCCAAGAAATAGCAGGTTTCCCCCTTCAAATAGGACCTTTTCACCCACAAATACCCGCATTCTCCCCCCAAATTGAACATTTTCATCCAGAAATGCCAGATTTCTCCCAAATATAGAACATTTTTTCCAAGAAATACCATGTTTACCCCTTCAAATAGGAACTTTTCACCCATAATTACCTCTTTTATCCCCAAAATACGACAGTTACTTCCAGAAATGCCACATTTCTTCCAAATATATCACATCTCCTCCAAGAAATACCAGGTTTCCCCCTTCAAATAGGACCTTTTCACCCATAAATACCCGTTTGATCCCCAAAATAGGACTGTTTCATCCAGAAAGGCCAGATTTCTCCCAAATATATCACATCTTCTCCAAGAAATACCACGTTTCCCCCTTCAAATAGGACCTTGTCGCCCACAAATACCTCTTTTATCCCCAAAATAGGACAGTTTCTTCCTGACATGCCAGATTTCTCCCAAATGTATCACATCTTCTCCAAGAAATACCACCCTTCCCCCTTCAAATAGGAACTTTTCACCCACAAATACCTGTTTGATCCCCAAAATAGGAAAGTTTCTTCCACAAATGCCAGATTTCTCCCAAATAGATCACATCTCCTCCAAGAAATACCAGGTTTCCCTCTTCAAATAGGACCTTGTCGCCCACAAATACCTCTTTTATCCCCAAAATAGGACAGTTTCTTCCAGAAATGCCACATTTCTCCCAAATAGATCACAACTTCTCCAAGGAATACCAGCTTTCCCCCTGGAAATAGGACCTTTTCACCCACAAATACCTCTTTTATCCCATAAATAGGACAGTTTCTCCCAGAAATGCCACATTTCTCCCAAATATATCACATCTTCTCCAAGAAATACCAGGGTTCCTCCTGAAATAGGACCTTTTCACCCACAAATACCTCTTTTATCCCCAAAAGAGGACAGTTTCTTCCTGACATGCCAGATTTCTCCCAAATGTATCACATCTTCTCCAAGAAATACCACCCTTCCCCCTTCAAATAGGAACTTTTCACCCACAAATACCTCTTTTATCCCCAAAATAGGACAGTTTCTTCCAGAAATTCCACATTTCTCCCAAATATAGAACATCTTCTCCAAGAAATACCACGTTTCCCCCTTCAAATACGACCTTTTCACCATAAATTCCAGCCTTCTCCACCGAAATTTGACGTTTTCATCCAGAAAGGCCACATTACTCCCAAATATATCACATCTTCTCCAAGAAATACCAGCTTTCCCCCTTCAGATAGGACCTTTTCACCCACAAATACCTCTTTTATTCCCAAAATAGGACAGTTTCTTCCAGAAATGCCATATTTCTCCCAAATAGATCACATCTTCTCCAAGAAATGCCTGGTTTCCCCCTTCAAATAGGACCTTTTCACCCACAAATACCTGTTTCATCCCCAAAATAGGACAGTTTCTTCCAGAAATGCCATATTTCTCCCAAATGTATCATATCTTCTACAAGAAATACCAGCTTTCCCTCTTGAAATAGGACCTTGTCGCCCACAAATACCTCTTTTATCCCCAAAATAGGACAGTTTCTTCCAGAAATGCCACATTTCTCCCAAATAGATCACATCTCCTCCAAGAAATACCAGGTTTCCCCCTTCAAATAGGACATTTTCACCCACAAATACCTCTTTTATCCCATAAATAGGACGTTTCGTTCCTGACATGACAGCTTTCTCCCAAATATAGCACATCTTCTCCAAGAAATACCACCCTTCCCCCTTCAAATAGGACCTTTTCACCCACAAATACCTGTTTTATCCCCAAAATACGTCAGTTTCTTCCAGAAATGCCTGATTTCTCCCAAATTTATCACATCTTCTCCAAGAAATACCGGGGTTCCCCCTTCAAATAGGAACTTTTCACCCACAAATACCTCTTTTATCCCCCAAATAGGATAGTTTCTTCAAGAAATGCCACATTTCTCCCAAATATATCACATCTTCTCCAAGAAATACCAGCTTTCCCCCTTCAAATAGGACCTTTTCACACACAAATACCTCTTTTATCCCCAAAAGAGGACAGTTTCTTCCAGAAATGCCACATTTCTCCCAAATATATCACATCTTCTCCAAGAAATACCACACTTCCCCCTTCAAATAGGACCTTGTCACCCACAAATACCTCTTTTATCCCCAAAATACGACAGTTTTTTCCAGAAATGCCACATTTCTCCCAAATATATCACGTCTTCTACAAGAAATACCAGGTTTCCCCCTTCAAATAGGACCTTTTCACCCAGAAATACGTGTTTGATCCCCAAAAGAGGACAGTTTCTTCCAGAAAGGCCACATCTCTCCCAAATATATCACATCTTCTTCAAGAAATACCACGTTTCCCCCTTGAAATAGGACCTTTTCACCCACAAATACCTGTTTTATCCCCAAAAGAGGACAGTTTCTTCCTGACATGCCAGATTTCTCCCAAATATATCACATCTTCTCCAAGAAATACCAGGGTTCCCCCTTCAAATAGGACCTTTTCTCCCACAAATACCTGTTTCATCCCCTAAATAGGACAGTTTCTTCCAGACATGCCTGATTTCTCCCAAATTCACCACATCTTCTCCAAGAAATACCAGGTTTCCCCCTTCAAATAGGACCTTTTCACCCACAAATACCTGTTCTATCCCCATAAGAGGACAGTTTCTGCCAGAAATGCCACATTTCTCCCAAATAGATCACATCTTCTCCAAGAAATACCAGGTTTCCCCCTTCAAATAGAACCTTTTCACCCACAAACACCTGTTTCATCCCTCAAATTGGACATTTTCTTCCAGAAATGCCACATTTCTCCCAAATATATCACATCTCCTCCAAGAAATACCAGGTTTCCCCCTTCAAATAGGACCTTTTCACCCATAAATACCTGTTTCATCCCCAAAATAGGACAGTTTCTTCCACAAATGCCAGATTTCTCCCAAATAGATGACTTCTCCTCCAAGAAATACCAGGTTTCCCCCATCAAATAGGACCTTTTCACCCACAAATACCTGTTTCATCCCCAAAATAGGACAGTTTCTTTCAGAAATGCCACATTTCTCCCAAATATATCACATCTTCTCCAAGAAATACGACGTTTCCCTCTTGAAATAGGACCTTGTCGCCCACAAATACCTCTTTTATCCCCAAAATAGGACAGTTTCTTCCAGAAATGCCACATTTCTCGCAAATAGATCACAACTTCTCCAAGGAATACCAGCTTAACCCCTGGAAATAGGACCTTTTCACCCACAAATACCTCTTTGATCCCCAAAATAGGACAGTTTCTTCCTGACATGCCACATTTCTCCCAAATATATCACATCTTCTCCAAGAAATACCAGGTTTCCACCTGAAATAGGACCTTTTCACCCACAAATACCTCTTCTATCCCCAAAATAGGACAGTTTCTTCCAGAAATGCCAGATTTCTCCCAAATGTATCACATCTTCTCCAAGAAATACCAGGTTTCCCCCTTCAAATACGACATTTTCACCCACAAATTCCAGCCTTCTACCCCGAAATTTGACATTTTCTTCCAGAAATGCAACATTTCTCTTAAATATATCACATCTCCTCCAAGAAATACCACGTTTCCCTCTTGAAATAGGACCTTGTCGCCCACAAATACCTCTTTTATTCCCAAAATAGGACAGTTTCTTCCAGAAATTCCACATTTCTCCCAAATAGATCACAACTTCTCCAAGGAACACCAGCTTTCCCCCTGGAAATAGGACCTTTTCACCCACAAATACCTCTTTTATCCCATAAATAGGACAGTTTCTTCCAGAAATGCCACATTTCTCCCAAATATATCACATCTTCTCCAAGAAATACCAGGTTTCCTCCTGAAATAGGACCTTTTCACCCACAAATACCTCTTTTATCCCCAAAAGAGGACAGTTTCTTCCAGAAATGCCAGATTTCTCCCAAATGTATCACATCTTCTCCAAGAAATACCACCCTTCCCCCTTCAAATAGGACCTTTTCACCCACAAATACCTCTTTTATCCCCAAAAGAGGACAGTTTCTTCCAGAAATTCCACATTTCTCCCAAATATAGAACATCTTCTCCACGAAATACCACGTTTCCCCCTTCAAATACGACCTTTCCACCCATAAATTCCAGCCTTCTCCCCCGAAATTTGACGTTTTCTTCCAGAAAGGCCACATTTCTCCCAAATATATCACATCTTCTCCAAGAAATACCAGCTTTCCCCCTGGAAATAGGACCTTTTCACCCACAAATACCTCTTTTATTCCCAAAATAGGACAGTTTCTTCCAGAAATGCCATATTTCTCCCAAATAGATCACATCTTCTCCAAGAAATACCACGTTTCCCCCTTCAAATAGGACCTTTTCACCCACAAATACCTGTTTGACCCGCAAAATACGACAGTTTCTTCCAGACATGCCACATTTCTCCCAAATATAGCACATCTTCTCCAAGAAATACCACCCTTCCCCCTTCAAATAGGACCTTTTCACCCACAAATACCTGTTTTATCCCCAAAATAGGACAGTTTCTTCAAGAAATGCCACATTTCTCCCAAATATACCACATCTTCTCCAAGAAATACCAGGTTTCCCCCTTCAAATAGGACCTTTTCACCCACAAATACCTGTTTTATCCCCAAAATACGACAGTTTCTTCCAGAAAGGCCACATTTCTCCCAAATATATCACATCTTCTCCAAGAAATACCACGTTTCCCCCTTGAAATAGGACCTTTTCACCCACAAATACCTGTTTGATCCCCAAAATAGGACAGTTTCTTCCAGAAAGGCCACATTTCTCCCACATATACCACATCTTCTCCAAGAAATAGCAGGTTTCCCCCTTCAAATAGGACCTTTTCACCCACAAATACCCGCATTCTCCCCCCAAATTGAACATTTTCATCCAGAAATGCCAGATTTCTCCCAAATATAGAACATTTTTTCCAAGAAATACCATGTTTACCCCTTCAAATAGGAACTTTTCACCCATAATTACCTCTTTTATCCCGCAAATAGGACAGTTTCTTCCAGAAATGCCACATTTCTCCCAAATATATCACATCTCCTCCAAGAAATACCAGGTTTCCCCCTTCAAATAGGACCTTTTCACCCATAAATACCCGTTTGATCCCCAAAATAGGACTGTTTCTTCCAGAAAGGCCAGATTTCTCCCAAATATATCACATCTTCTCCAAGAAATACCACGTTTCCCCCTTCAAATAGGACCTTTTCACCCACAAATACCTCTTTTATCCCCAAAATAGGACAGTTTCTTCCTGACATGCCAGATTTCTCCCAAATAGATCACATCTTCTCCAAGAAATACCACCCTTCCCCCTTCAAATAGGAACTTTTCACCCACAAATACCTGTTTGATCCCCAAAATAGGAAAGTTTCTTCCACAAATGCCAGATTTCTCCCAAATAGATCACATCTCCTCCAAGAAATACCAGGTTTCCCCCTTCAAATAGGACCTTGTCGCCCACAAATACCTCTTTTATCCCCAAAATAGGACAGTTTCTTCCAGAAATGCCACATTTCTCCCAAATAGATCACAACTTCTCCAAGGAATACCAGCTTTCCCCCTGGAAATAGGACCTTTTCACCCACAAATACCTCTTTTATCCCATAAATAGGACAGTTTCTCCCAGAAATGCCACATTTCTCCCAAATATATCACATCTTCTCCAAGAAATACCAGGGTTCCTCCTGAAATAGGACCTTTTCACCCACAAATACCTCTTTTATCCCCAAAAGAGGACAGTTTCTTCCTGACATGCCAGATTTCTCCCAAATGTATCACATCTTCTCCAAGAAATACCACCCTTCCCCCTTCAAATAGGAACTTTTCACCCACAAATACCTCTTTTATCCCCAAAAGAGGACAGTTTCTTCCAGAAATTCCACATTTCTCCCAAATATAGAACATCTTCTCCAAGAAATACCACGTTTCCCCCTTCAAATACGACCTTTTCACCATAAATTCCAGCCTTCTCCACCGAAATTTGACGTTTTCATCCAGAAAGGCCACATTACTCCCAAATATATCACATCTTCTCCAAGAAATACCAGCTTTCCCCCTTCAAATAGGACCTTTTCACCCACAAATACCTCTTTTATTCCCAAAATAGGACAGTTTCTTCCAGAAATGCCATATTTCTCCCAAATAGATCACATCTTCTCCAAGAAATGCCTGGTTTCCCCCTTCAAATAGGACCTTTTCACCCACAAATACCTGTTTCATCCCCAAAATAGGACAGTTTCTTCCAGAAATGCCATATTTCTCCCAAATGTATCATATCTTCTACAAGAAATACCAGCTTTCCCTCTTGAAATAGGACCTTGTCGCCCACAAATACCTCTTTTATCCCCAAAATAGGACAGTTTCTTCCAGAAATGCCACATTTCTCCCAAATAGATCACATCTCCTCCAAGAAATACCAGGTTTCCCCCTTCAAATAGGACATTTTCACCCACAAATACCTCTTTTATCCCATAAATAGGACGTTTCGTTCCTGACATGACAGCTTTCTCCCAAATATAGCACATCTTCTCCAAGAAATACCACCCTTCCCCCTTCAAATAGGACCTTTTCACCCACAAATACCTGTTTTATCCCCAAAATACGTCAGTTTCTTCCAGAAATGCCTGATTTCTCCCAAATTTATCACATCTTCTCCAAGAAATACCAGGGTTCCCCCTTCAAATAGGAACTTTTCACCCACAAATACCTCTTTTATCCCCCAAATAGGATAGTTTCTTCAAGAAATGCCACATTTCTCCCAAATATATCACATCTTCTCCAAGAAATACCAGCTTTCCCCCTTCAAATAGGACCTTTTCACACACAAATACCTCTTTTATCCCCAAAAGAGGACAGTTTCTTCCAGAAATGCCACATTTCTCCCAAATATATCACATCTTCTCCAAGAAATACCACACTTCCCCCTTCAAATAGGACCTTGTCACCCACAAATACCTCTTTTATCCCCAAAATACGACAGTTTTTTCCAGAAATGCCACATTTCTCCCAAATATATCACGTCTTCTACAAGAAATACCAGGTTTCCCCCTTCAAATAGGACCTTTTCACCCAGAAATACGTGTTTGATCCCCAAAAGAGGACAGTTTCTTCCAGAAAGGCCACATCTCTCCCAAATATATCACATCTTCTTCAAGAAATACCACGTTTCCCCCTTGAAATAGGACCTTTTCACCCACAAATACCTGTTTTATCCCCAAAAGAGGACAGTTTCTTCCTGACATGCCAGATTTCTCCCAAATATATCACATCTTCTCCAAGAAATACCAGGGTTCCCCCTTCAAATAGGACCTTTTCTCCCACAAATACCTGTTTCATCCCCTAAATAGGACAGTTTCTTCCAGACATGCCTGATTTCTCCCAAATTCACCACATCTTCTCCAAGAAATACCAGGTTTCCCCCTTCAAATAGGACCTTTTCACCCACAAATACCTGTTCTATCCCCATAAGAGGACAGTTTCTGCCAGAAATGCCACATTTCTCCCAAATAGATCACATCTTCTCCAAGAAATACCAGGTTTCCCCCTTCAAATAGAACCTTTTCACCCACAAACACCTGTTTCATCCCTCAAATTGGACATTTTCTTCCAGAAATGCCACATTTCTCCCAAATATATCACATCTCCTCCAAGAAATACCAGGTTTCCCCCTTCAAATAGGACCTTTTCACCCATAAATACCTGTTTCATCCCCAAAATAGGACAGTTTCTTCCACAAATGCCAGATTTCTCCCAAATAGATGACTTCTCCTCCAAGAAATACCAGGTTTCCCCCATCAAATAGGACCTTTTCACCCACAAATACCTGTTTCATCCCCAAAATAAGACAGTTTCTTTCAGAAATGCCACATTTCTCCCAAATATATCACATCTTCTCCAAGAAATACGACGTTTCCCTCTTGAAATAGGACCTTGTCGCCCACAAATACCTCTTTTATCCCCAAAATAGGACAGTTTCTTCCAGAAATGCCACATTTCTCGCAAATAGATCACAACTTCTCCAAGGAATACCAGCTTAACCCCTGGAAATAGGACCTTTTCACCCACAAATACCTCTTTGATCCCCAAAATAGGACAGTTTCTTCCTGACATGCCACATTTCTCCCAAATATATCACATCTTCTCCAAGAAATACCAGGTTTCCACCTGAAATAGGACCTTTTCACCCACAAATACCTCTTCTATCCCCAAAATAGGACAGTTTCTTCCAGAAATGCCAGATTTCTCCCAAATGTATCACATCTTCTCCAAGAAATACCAGGTTTCCCCCTTCAAATACGACATTTTCACCCACAAATTCCAGCCTTCTACCCCGAAATTTGACATTTTCTTCCAGAAATGCAACATTTCTCTTAAATATATCACATCTCCTCCAAGAAATACCACGTTTCCCTCTTGAAATAGGACCTTGTCGCCCACAAATACCTCTTTTATCCCCAAAATAGGACAGTTTCTTCCAGAAATTCCACATTTCTCCCAAATAGATCACATCTTCTCCAAGGAATACCAGCTTTCCCCCTGGAAATAGGACCTTTTCACCCACAAATACCTCTTTTATCCCATAAATAGGACAGTTTCTTCCAGAAATGCCACATTTCTCCCAAATATATCACATCTTCTCCAAGAAATACCAGGTTTCCTCCTGAAATAGGACCTTTTCACCCACAAATACCTCTTTTATCCCCACAAGAGGACAGTTTCTTCCAGAAATGCCAGATTTCTCCCAAATGTATCACATCTTCTCCAAGAAATACCACCCTTCCCCCTTCAAATAGGACCTTTTCACCCACAAATACCTCTTTTATCCCCAAAAGAGGACAGTTTCTTCCAGAAATTCCACATTTCTCCCAAATATAGAACAACTTCTCCACGAAATACCACGTTTCCCCCTTCAAATACGACCTTTCCACCCATAAATTCCAGCCTTCTCCCCCGAAATTTGACGTTTTCTTCCAGAAAGGCCACATTTCTCCCAAATATATCACATCTTCTCCAAGAAATACCAGCTTTCCCCCTGGAAATAGGACCTTTTCACCCACAAATACCTCTTTTATTCCCAAAATAGGACAGTTTCTTCCAGAAATGCCATATTTCTCCCAAATAGATCACATCTTCTCCAAGAAATACCACGTTTCCCCCTTCAAATAGGACCTTTTCACCCACAAATACCTGTTTGACCCGCAAAATACGACAGTTTCTTCCAGACATGCCACATTTCTCCCAAATATAGCACATCTTCTCCAAGAAATACCACCCTTCCCCCTTCAAATAGGACCTTTTCACCCACAAATACCTGTTTTATCCCCAAAATAGGACAGTTTCTTCCAGAAATGCCACATTTCTCCCAAATATACCACATCTTCTCCAAGAAATACCAGGTTTCCCCCTTGAAATCGGACCTTTTCACCCACAAATACCTGTTTTATCCCCAAAATACGACAGTTTCTTCCAGAAAGGCCACATTTCTCCCAAATATATCACATCTTCTCCAAGAAATACCACCTTTCCCCCTTGAAATAGGACCTTTTCACCCACAAATACCTGTTTGATCCCCAAAATAGGACAGTTTCTTCCAGAAAGGCCACATTTCTCCCACATATACCACATCTTCTCCAAGAAATAGCAGGTTTCCCCCTTCAAATAGGACCTTTTCACCCACAAATACCCGCATTCTCCCCCCAAATTGAACATTTTCATCCAGAAATGCCAGATTTCTCCCAAATATAGAACATTTTTTCCAAGAAATACCATGTTTACCCCTTCAAATAGGAACTTTTCACCCATAATTACCTCTTTTATCCCGCAAATAGGACAGTTTCTTCCAGAAATGCCACATTTCTCCCAAATATATCACATCTCCTCCAAGAAATACCAGGTTTCCCCCTTCAAATAGGACCTTTTCACCCATAAATACCCGTTTGATCCCCAAAATACGACTGTTTCATCCAGAAAGGCCAGATTTCTCCCAAATATATCACATATTCTCCAAGAAATACCACGTTTCCCCCTTCAAATAGGACCTTTTCACCCACAAATACCTCTTTTATCCCCAAAATAGGACAGTTTCTTCCTGACATGCCAGATTTCTCCCAAATGTATCACATCTTCTCCAAGAAATACCACCCTTCCCCCTTCAAATAGGAACTTTTCACCCACAAATACCTGTTTGATCCCCAAAATAGGAAAGTTTCTTCCACAAATGCCAGATTTCTCCCAAATAGATCACATCTCCTCCAAGAAATACCAGGTTTCCCCCTTCAAATAGGACCTTGTCGCCCACAAATACCTCTTTTATCCCCAAAATAGGACAGTTTCTTCCAGAAATGCCACATTTCTCCCAAATAGATCACAACTTCTCCAAGGAATACCAGCTTTCCCCCTGGAAATAGGACCTTTTCACCCACAAATACCTCTTTTATCCCATAAATAGGACAGTTTCTCCCAGAAATGCCACATTTCTCCCAAATATATCACATCTTCTCCAAGAAATACCAGGGTTCCTCCTGAAATAGGACCTTTTCACCCACAAATACCTCTTTTATCCCCAAAAGAGGACAGTTTCTTCCTGACATGCCAGATTTCTCCCAAATGTATCACATCTTCTCCAAGAAATACCAACCTTCCCCCTTCAAATAGGAACTTTTCACCCACAAATACCTCTTTTATCCCCAAAAGAGGACAGTTTCTTCCAGAAATTCCACATTTCTCCCAAATATATCACATCTTCTCCAAGAAATACCACGTTTCCCCCTTCAAATACGACCTTTTCACCATAAATTCCAGCCTTCTCCACCGAAATTTGACGTTTTCTTCCAGAAAGGCCACATTTCTTCCAAATATACCACATCTTCTCCAAGAAATACCAGCTTTCCCCCTTCAGATAGGACCTTTTCACCCACAAATACCTCTTTTATTCCCAAAATAGGACAGTTTCTTCCAGAAATGCCATATTTCTCCCAAATAGATCACATCTTCTCCAAGAAATACCACGTTTCCCCCTTCAAATAGGACCTTTTCACCCACAAATACCTGTTTGACCCCCGAAATACGACAGTTTCTTCCAGACATGCCACATTTCTCCCAAATATAGCACATCTTCTCCAAGAAATACCAGCTTTCCCCCTTCAAATAGGACCTTTTCTCCCACAAATACCTGTTTGATCCCCAAAATAGGACAGTTTGTTCAAGAAATGCCACATTTCTCCCAAATATACCACATCTTCTCCAAGAAATACCAGGTTTCCCCCTTCAAATAGGACCTATTCACCCACAAATACCTGTTTTATCCCCAAAATACGACAGTTTCTTCAGGAAAGGCCACATTTCTCCCAAATAGATCACATCTTCTCCAAGAAATACCACGTTTCCCCCTTCAAATAGGAGCTTTTCACCCACAAATACCTCTTTTATCCCCAAAAGAGGACATTTCCTTCCTGACATGACAGCTTTCTCCCAAATATGTAACATCTTCTACAAGAAATACCATGTTTCCCCCTTCAAATAGGACCTTTTCTCCCACAAATACCTGTTTGATCCCTCAAATTGGACAGTTTCTTCCAGAAATGCCACATTTCTCCCAAATAGATCACATCTTCTCCAAGAAATAGCAGGTTTCCCCCTTCAAATAGGAACTTTTCACCCACAAATACCCGCATTCTCCCCCCAAATTGAACATTTTCTTCCAGAAATGCCAGATTTCTCCCAAATATAGAATATTTTCTCCAAGAAATACCAGGTTTCCCCCTGGAAATAGGAACTTTTCACCCACAAATATCTATTTTATCCCCAAAATAGGACAGTTTCTTCCACAAATGCCACATTTCTCCCAAATAGATCACATCTTCTCCAAGAAATACCAGGTTTCCCCCTTCAAATAGGACCTTTTCACCCACAAATACCTGTTTCATCCCCAAAATAGGACAGTTTCTTCCAGAAATGCCATATTTCTCCCAAATATATCATATCTTCTACAAGAAATGCCAGCTTTCCCTCTTGAAATAGGACCTTGTCGCCCACAAATACCTCTTTTATCCCCAAAATAGGACAGTTTCTTCCAGAAATGCCACATTTCTCCCAAATAGATCACATCTCCTCCAAGAAATACCAGGTTTCCCCCTTCAAATAGGACATTTTCACCCACAAATACCTCTTTTATCCCATAAATAGGACGTTTCGTTCCTGACATGACAGCTTTCTCCCAAATATAGCACATCTTCTCCAAGAAATACCACGTTTCCCCCTTCAAATAGGACCTTTTCACCCACAAATACCACTTTTATCCCCAAAATAGGACAGTTTCTTCCTGACATGCCAGATTTCTCCCAAATGTATCACATCTTCTCCAAGAAATACCACCCTTCCCCCTTCAAATAGGAACTTTTCACCCACAAATACCTGTTTGATCCCCAAAATAGGAAAGTTTCTTCCACAAATGCCAGATTTCTCCCAAATAGATCACATCTCCTCCAAGAAATACCAGGTTTCCCCCTTCAAATAGGACCTTGTCGCCCACAAATACCTCTTTTATCCCCAAAATAGGACAGTTTCTTCCAGAAATGCCACATTTCTCCCAAATAGATCACAACTTCTCCAAGGAATACCAGCTTTCCCCCTGGAAATAGGACCTTTTCACCCACAAATACCTCTTTTATCCCATAAATAGGACAGTTTCTCCCAGAAATGCCACATTTCTCCCAAATATATCACATCTTCTCCAAGAAATACCAGGGTTCCTCCTGAAATAGGACCTTTTCACCCACAAATACCTCTTTTATCCCCAAAAGAGGACAGTTTCTTCCTGACATGCCAGATTTCTCCCAAATGTATCACATCTTCTCCAAGAAATACCACCCTTCCCCCTTCAAATAGGAACTTTTCACCCACAAATACCTCTTTTATCCCCAAAAGAGGACAGTTTCTTCCAGAAATTCCACATTTCTCCCAAATATAGAACATCTTCTCCAAGAAATACCACGTTTCCCCCTTCAAATACGACCTTTTCACCATAAATTCCAGCCTTCTCCACCGAAATTTGACGTTTTCATCCAGAAAGGCCACATTTCTCCCAAATATATCACATCTTCTCCAAGAAATACCAGCTTTCCCCCTTCAGATAGGACCTTTTCACCCACAAATACCTCTTTTATTCCCAAAATAGGACAGTTTCTTCCAGAAATGCCATATTTCTCCCAAATAGATCACATCTTCTCCAAGAAATGCCTGGTTTCCCCCTTCAAATAGGACCTTTTCACCCACAAATACCTGTTTCATCCCCAAAATAGGACAGTTTCTTCCAGAAATGCCATATTTCTCCCAAATGTATCATATCTTCTACAAGAAATACCAGCTTTCCCTCTTGAAATAGGACCTTGTCGCCCACAAATACCTCTTTTATCCCCAAAATAGGACAGTTTCTTCCAGAAATGCCACATTTCTCCCAAATAGATCACATCTCCTCCAAGAAATACCAGGTTTCCCCCTTCAAATAGGACATTTTAACCCACAAATACCTCTTTTATCCCCAAAATAAGTCGTTTCGTTCCTGACATGACAGCTTTCTCCCAAATATGTAACATCTTCTACAAGAAATACCAGGGTTCCCCCTTCAAATAGGAACTTTTCACCCACAAATACCTCTTTTATCCCCCAAATAGGATAGTTTCTTCAAGAAATGCCACATTTCTCCCAAATATATCACATCTTCTCCAAGAAATACCAGCTTTCCCCCTTCAAATAGGACCTTTTCACCCACAAATACCTGTTTTATCCCCAAAATAGGACAGTTTCTTCCAGAAATGCCACATTTCTCCCAAATATACCACATCTTCTCCAAGAAATACCAGGTTTCCCCCTTCAAATAGGACCTTTTCACCCACAAATACCTGTTTTATCCCCAAAATACGACAGTTTCTTCCAGAAAGGCCACATTTCTCCCAAATATATCACATCTTCTCCAAGAAATACCACGTTTCCCCCTTGAAATAGGACCTTTTCACCCACAAATACCTGTTTGATCCCCAAAATAGGACAGTTTCTTCCAGAAAGGCCACATTTCTCCCACATATACCACATCTTCTCCAAGAAATAGCAGGTTTCCCCCTTCAAATAGGACCTTTTCACCCACAAATACCCGCATTCTCCCCCAAATTGAACATTTTCATCCAGAAATGCCAGATTTCTCCCAAATATAGAACATTTTTTCCAAGAAATACCAGGTTTACCCCTTCAAATAGGAACTTTTCACCCATAATTACCTCTTTTATCCCGCAAATAGGACAGTTTCTTCCAGAAATGCCACATTTCTCCCAAATAGATCACATCTCCTCCAAGAAATACCAGGTTTCCCCCTTCAAATAGGACCTTTTCACCCATAAATACCCGTTTGATCCCCAAAATAGGACTGTTTCTTCCAGAAAGGCCAGATTTCTCCCAAATATATCACATCTTCTCCAAGAAATACCACGTTTCCCCCTTCAAATAGGACCTTTTCACCCACAAATACCTCTTTTATCCCCAAAAGAGGACAGTTTCTTCCTGACATGCCAGATTTCTCCCAAATGTATCACATCTTCTCCAAGAAATACCACCCTTCCCCCTTCAAATAGGAACTTTTCACCCACAAATACCTGTTTGATCCCCAAAATAGGAAAGTTTCTTCCACAAATGCCAGATTTCTCCCAAATAGATCACATCTCCTCCAAGAAATACCAGGTTTCCCTCTTCAAATATGACCTTGTCGCCCACAAATACCTCTTTTATCCCCAAAATAGGACAGTTTCTACCAGAAATGCCACATTTCTCCCAAATAGATCACAACTTCTCCAAGGAATACCAGCTTTCCCCCTGGAAATAGGACCTTTTCACCCACAAATACCTCTTTTATCCCATAAATAGGACAGTTTCTCCCAGAAATGCCACATTTCTCCCAAATATATCACATCTTCTCCAAGAAATACCAGGGTTCCTCCTGAAATAGGACCTTTTCACCCACAAATAACTCTTTTATCCCCAAAAGAGGACAGTTTCTTCCTGACATGCCAGATTTCTCCCAGATGTATCACATCTTCTCCAAGAAATACCACCCTTCCCCCTTCAAATAGGAACTTTTCACCCACAAATACCTCTTTTATCCCCAAAAGAGGACAGTTTCTTCCACAAATTCCACATTTCTCCCAAATATAGAACATCTTCTCCAAGAAATACCACGTTTCCCCCTTCAAATACGACCTTTTCACCATAAATTCCAGCCTTCTCCACCGAAATTTGACGTTTTCTTCCAGAAAGGCCACATTTCTCCCAAATATATCACATCTTCTCCAAGAAAAACCAGCTTTCCCCCTTCAGATAGGACCTTTTCACCCACAAATACCTCTTTTATTCCCAAAATAGGACAGTTTCTTCCAGAAATGCCATATTTCTCCCAAATAGATCACATCTTCTCCAAGAAATACCACGTTTCCCCCTTCAAATAGGATCTTTTCACCCACAAATACCTGTTTGACCCCCGAAATACGACAGTTTCTTCCAGACATGCCACATTTCTCCCAAATATAGCACATCTTCTCCAAGAAATACCAGCTTTCCCCCTTCAAATAGGACCTTTTCTCCCACAAATACCTGTTTGATCCCCAAAATAGGACAGTTTCTTCCAGAAATGCCACATTTCTCCCAAATAGATCACATCTCCTCCAAGAAATACCAGGTTTCCCCCTTCAAATAGGACATTTTCACCCACAAATACCTCTTTTATCCCCAAAATAGGTCGTTTCCTTCCTGACATGACAGCTTTCTCCCAAATATGTAACATCTTCTACAAGAAATACCAGGGTTCCCCCTTCAAATAGGACCTTTTCACCCACAAATACCTATTTATCCCCAAAATACGTCAGTTTCTTCCAGAAATGCCACATTTCTCCCAAATAGATCACATCTTCTCCAAGAAATACCAGGTTTCCCCCTTCAAATAGGACCTTTTCACCCACAAATACCTCTTTTATCCCCCAAATAGGACAGTTTCTTCCAGAAATGCCACATTTCTCCCAAATATATCACATCTCCTCCAAGAAATACCAGGGTTCCCCCTTCAAATAGGAGCTTTTCACCCACAAATGCCTGTTTCATCCCCATAATAGGACAGTTTCTTCCAGACATGCCACATTTCTCCCAAATATATCACATCTTCTCCAAGAAATACCACGTTTCCCCCTTCAAATAGGAACTTTTCACCCACAAATACCTCTTTTATCCCCAAAAGAGGACATTTTCTTCCCGACATGCCACATTTCTCCCAAATATATCACATCTTCTCCAAGAAATACCACCTTTCCCCCTTGAAATAGGACCTTTTCACCCACAAATACCTCTTTTATCCCCAAAAGAGGACAGTTTCTTCCAGAAATGCCAGATTTCTCCCAAATATATCACATCTTCTCCATGAAATACCACACTTCCCCCTTCAAATAGGACCTTGTCACCCACAAATACCTCTTTTATCCCCAAAAGAGGACAGTTTCTTCCAGAAATTCCTCATTTCTCCCAAATATAGAACATCTTCTCCACGAAATACCACGTTTCCCCCTTCAAATACGACCTTTCCACCTTTAAATTCCAGCCTTCACCCCCGAAATTTGACATTTTCTTCCAGAAAGGCCACATTTGTCCCAAATATATCACATCTCCTCCAAGAAATACCAGCTTTCCCCCTCGAAATTGGACCTTTTCACCCACAAATACCTCTTTTATCCTCAAAATAGGACAGTTTCTTCCAGAAATGCCACATTTCTCCCAAATATAGCACATCTTCTCCAAGAAATACCACGTTTCCCCCTTCAAATAGGACCTTTTCACCCACAAATACCTGTTTTATCCCCAAAATACGACAGTTTCTTCCAGACATGCCACATTTCTCCCAAATGTAGCACATCTTCTCCGAGAAATACCAGCTTTCCCCCTTCAAATAGGAACTTTTCACCCACAAATACCTGTTTTATCCCCAAAACAGGACAGTTTCTTCCAGAAATGCCACATTTCTCCCAAATATATCACGTCTTCTACAAGAAATACCAGGTTTCCCCCTTCAAATAGGACCTTTTCACCCACAAATACGTGTTTGATCCCCAAAAGAGGACAGTTTCTTCCAGATAGGCCACATTTCTCCCAAATATATCACATCTTCTTCAAGAAATACCACGTTTCCCCCTTGAAATAGGACGTTTTCACCCACAAATACCTGTTTGATCCCCAAAATACGACAGTTTCTTCCTGACATGCCACATTTCTCCCAAATATATCACATCTTCTCCAAGAAATACCAGGGTTCCCCCTTCAAATAGGACCTTTTCTCCCACAAATACCTGTTTCATCCCCTAAATAGGACAGTTTCTTCCAGACATGCCAAATTTCTCCCAAATTCACCACATCTTCTCCAAGAAATACCAGGATTCCCCCTTCAAATAGGACCTTTTCACCCACAAATACCTGTTTGATCCCCAAAAGAGGACAGTTTCTTCCAGAAATGCCACATTTCTCCCAAATATTTCACATCTTCTCCAAGAAATACCAGGTTTCCCCCTTCAAATAGGACCTTTTCACCCACAAATATCTCTTTTATCCCCAAAAGAGGACAGTTTCTTCCACAAATGCCACATTTCTCCCAAATAGATCACATCTTCTCCAAGAAATACCACGTTTCCCCCTTCAAATAGGACCTTTTCACCCACAAACACCTGTTTCATCCCTCAAATTGGACAGTTTCTTCCAGAAATGCCACATTTCTCCCAAATATATCACATCTTCTCCAAGAAATACCAGGTTTCCCCCTTCAAATAGGACCTCTTCACCCACAAATACCTGTTTTATCCCCAAAATAGGACAGTTTCTTCCAGAAATGCCACATTACTCCCAAACATATCACATCTTCTCCAAGAAATACCAGGTTTCCCCCTTCAAATAGGACCTTTTCACCCACAAATACCTCTTTTATCCCCAAAATAGGACAGTTTCTTCCAGAAATGCCACATTTCTCCCAAATAGATCACATCTTCTCCAAGAAATACCAGGTTTCCCCCTTCAAATAGGACCTTTTCACCCACAAATACCTCTTTTATCCCCAAAATAGGACAGTTTCTTCCAGAAATGCCACATTTCTCCCAAATATACCACATCTTCTCCAAGAAATACCAGGTTTCCCCCTTCAAATAGGACCTTTTCACCCACAAATACCTCTTTTATCCCCAAAATAGGACATTTCCTTCCTGACATGACAGCTTTCTCCCAAATATAGAACATCCTCTACAAGAAATACCATGTTTCCCCCTGGAAATAGGACATTTTCATCCCCAAATACCTGTTTTATCCCCAAAATAAGACAGTTTCTTCCTGAAAGGCCACATTTCTCCCAAATAGATCACATCTTCTCCAAGAAATAGCAGGTTTCCCCCTTCAAATAGGACCTTTTCACCCACAAATACCCGCATTCTCCCCCGAAATTGAACATTTTCTTCCAGAAATGCCAGATTTCTCCCAAATATAGAACATTTTTTCCAAGAAATACCATGTTTACCCCTTCAAATATGAACTTTTCACCCATAATTACCTCTTTTATCCCGCAAATAGGACAGTTTCTTCCAGAAATGCCACATTTCTCCCAAATATATCACATCTCCTCCAAGAAATACCAGGTTTCCCCCTTCAAATAGGACCTTTTCACCCATAAATACCCGTTTGATCTCCAAAATAGGACAGTTTCTTCCAGAAATGCCACATTTCTCCCAAATAGATCACATCTTCTCCAAGAAATACCAGGTTTCCTCCTGAAATAGGACCTTTTCACCCACAAATACCTCTTTTATCCCCAAAAGAGGACAGTTTCTTCCAGAAATGCCAGATTTCTCCCAAATGTATCACATCTTCTCCAAGAAATACCACCCTTCCCCCTTCAAATAGGACCTTTTCACCCACAAATACCTCTTTTATCCCCAAAAGAGGACAGTTTCTTCCAGAAATTCCACATTTCTCCCAAATATAGAACATCTTCTCCACGAAATACCACGTTTCCCCCTTCAAATACGACCTTTCCACCCATAAATTCCAGCCTTCTCCCCCGAAATTTGACGTTTTCTTCCAGAATGGCCACATTTCTCCCAAATATATCACATCTTCTCCAAGAAATACCAGCTTTCCCCCTGGAAATAGGACCTTTTCACCCACAAATACCTCTTTTATTCCCAAAATAGGACAGTTTCTTCCAGAAATGCCATATTTCTCCCAAATAGATCACATCTTCTCCAAGAAATACCACGTTTCCCCCTTGAAATAGGACCTTTTCACCCACAAATACCTGTTTGACCCGCAAAATACGACAGTTTCTTCCAGACATGCCACATTTCTCCCAAATATAGCACATCTTCTCCAAGAAATACCACCCTTCCCCCTTCAAATAGGACCTTTTCACCCACAAATACCTGTTTGATCCCCAAAATAGGACAGTTTCTTCAAGAACTGCCACATTTCTCCCAAATATACCACATCTTCTCCAAGAAATACCAGGTTTCCCCCTTGAAATCGGACCTTTTCACCCACAAATACCTGTTTTATCCCCAAAATACGACAGTTTCTTCCAGAAAGGCCACATTTCTCCCAAATATATCACATCTTCTCCAAGAAATACCACGTTTCCCCCTTCAAATAGGACCTTTTCACCCACAAATACCTGTTTGATCCCCAAAATAGGACAGTTTCTTCCAGAAAGGCCACATTTCTCCCACATATACCACATCTTCTCCAAGAAATAACAGGTTTCCCCCTTCAAATAGGACCTTTTCACCCACAAATACCCACATTCTCCCCCCAAATTGAACATTTTCATCCAGAAATGCCAGATTTCTCCCAAATATAGAACATTTTTTCCAAGAAATACCATGTTTACCCCTTCAAATAGGAACTTTTCACCCATAATTACCTCTTTTATCCCGCAAATAGGACAGTTTCTTCCAGAAATGCCACATTTCTCCCAAATATATCACATCTCCTCCAAGAAATACCAGGTTTCCCCCTTCAAATAGGACCTTTTCACCCATAAATACCCGTTTGATCCCCAAAATAGGACTGTTTCTTCCAGAAAGGCCAGATTTCTCCCAAATATATCACATCTTCTCCAAGAAATACCACGTTTCCCCCTTCAAATAGGACCTTTTCACCCACAAATACCTCTTTTATCCCCAAAATAGGACAGTTTCTTCCTGACATGCCAGATTTCTCCCAAATGTATCACATCTTCTCCAAGAAATACCACCCTTCCCCCTTCAAATAGGAACTTTTCACCCACAAATACCTGTTTGATCCCCAAAATAGGAAAGTTTCTTCCACAAATGCCAGATTTCTCCCAAATAGATCACATCTCCTCCAAGAAATACCAGCTTTCCCCCTTCAAATAGGACCTTCTCGCCCACAAATACCTATTTATCCCCAAAATAGGACAGTTTCTTCCAGAAATGCCACATTTCTCCCAAATAGATCACAACTTCTCCAAGGAATACCAGCTTTCCCCCTGGAAATAGGACCTTTTCACCCACAAATACCTCTTTTATCCCATAAATAGGACAGTTTCTCCCAGAAATGCCACATTTCTCCCAAATATATCACATCTTCTCCAAGAAATACCAGGGTTCCTCCTGAAATAGGACCTTTTCACCCACAAATACCTCTTTTATCCCCAAAAGAGGACAGTTTCTTCCTGACATGCCAGATTTCTCCCAAATGTATCACATCTTCTCCAAGAAATACCACCCTTCCCCCTTCAAATAGGAACTTTTCACCCACAAATACCTCTTTTATCCCCAAAAGAGGACAGTTTCTTCCAGAAATTCCACATTTCTCCCAAATATAGAACATCTTCTCCAAGAAATACCACGTTTCCCCCTTCAAATACGACCTTTTCACCATAAATTCCAGCCTTCTCCACCGAAATTTGACGTTTTCTTCCAGAAAGGCCACATTTCTCCCAAATATATCACATCTTCTCCAAGAAATACCAGCTTTCCCCCTTCAGATAGGACCTTTTCACCCACAAATACCTCTTTTATTCCCAAAATAGGACAGTTTCTTCCAGAAATGCCATATTTCTCCCAAATAGATCACATCTTCTCCAAGAAATACCACGTTTCCCCCTTCAAATAGGACCTTTTCACCCACAAATACCTGTTTGACCCCCGAAATACGACAGTTTCTTCCAGACATGCCACATTTCTCCCAAATATAGCACATCTTCTCCAAGAAATACCAGCTTTCCCCCTTCAAATAGGACCTTTTCTCCCACAAATACCTGTTTGATCCCCAAAATAGGACAGTTTGTTCAAGAAATGCCACATTTCTCCCCAAATATACCACATCTTCTCCAAGAAATACCAGGTTTCCCCCTTCAAATAGGACCTTTTCACCCACAAATACCTGTTTTATCCCCAAAATTCGACAGTTTCTTCAGGAAAGGCCACATTTCTCCCAAATATATCACATCTTCTCCAAGAAATACCACGTTTCCCCCTTCAAATAGGACCTTTTCACCCACAAATACCTGTTTGATCCCCAAAATAGGACAGTTTCTTCCTGACATGCCACATTTCTCCCAAATATATCACATCTTCTCCAAGAAATACCAGGTTTTCCCCTTCAAATAGGAGCTTTTCACCCACAAATACCTCTTTTATCCCCAAAAGAGGACATTTCCTTCCTGACATGACAGCTTTCTCCCAAATATGTAACATCTTCTACAAGAAATACCATGTTTCCCCCTTCAAATAGGAACTTTTCTCCCACAAATACCTGTTTGATCCGTCAAATTGGACATTTTCTTCCAGAAATGCCACTTTTCTCCCGAATATACCACGATCTGTCTCCAAGAAATACCACGTTTCCCCCCTTCAAATAGGAACTTTTCACCCACAAATACCCGCATTCTCCCCCAAATTGAACATTTTCTTCCAGAAATGCCAGATTTCTCCCAAATATAGAATATTTTCTCCAAGAAATACCAGGTTTCCCCCTGGAAATAAGAACTTTTCACCCACAAATACCTCTTTTATCCCCCAAATAGGACAGTTTCTTCCACAAATGCCACATTTCACCCAAATAGATCACGTCTTCTCCAAGAAATACCAGGTTTCCCCCTTCAAATAGGACCTTTTCACCCACAAATACCTGTTTCATCCCCAAAATAGGACAGTTTCTTCCAGAAATGCCATATTTCTCCCAAATATATCATATCTTCTACAAGAAATACAAGCTTTCCCTCTTGAAATAGGACCTTGTCGCCCACAAATACCTCTTTTATCCCCAAAATAGGACAGTTTCTTCCAGAAATGCCACATTTCTCCCAAATAGATCACATCTCCTCCAAGAAATACCAGGTTTCCCCCTTCAAATAGGACATTTTCACCCACAAATACCTCTTTTATCCCCAAAATAGGTCGTTTCCTTCCTGACATGACAGCTTTCTCCCAAATATGTAACATCTTCTACAAGAAATACCAGGGTTCCCCCTTCAAATAGGACCTTTTCACCCACAAATACCTCTTTTATCCCCAAAATACGTCAGTTTCTTCCAGAAATGCCACATTTTCTCCCAAATAGATCACATCTTCTCCAAGAAATACCAGGTTTCCCCCTTGAAATAGGACCTTTTCACCCACAAATACCTCTTTTATCCCCCAAATAGGACAGTTTCTTCCAGAAATGCCACATTTCTCCCAAATATATCACATCTTCTCCAAGAAATACCAGGGTTCCCCCCTTCAAAATAGGAGCTTTTCACCCACAAATGCCTGTTTCATCCCCATAATAGGACAGTTTCTTCCAGACATGCCACATTTCTCCCAAATATATCACATCTTCTCCAAGAAATACCACGTTTCCCCCTTCAAATAGGAACTTTTCACCCACAAATACCTCTTTTATCCCCAAAAGAGGACAGTTTCTTCCCGACATGCCACATTTCTCCCAAATATATCACATCTTCTCCAAGAAATACCACCTTTCCCCTTGAAATAGGACCTTTTCACCCACAAATACCTCTTTTATCCCCAAAAGAGGACAGTTTCTTCCAGAAATGCCAGATTTCTCCCAAATATATCACATCTTCTCCATGAAATACCACACTTCCCCCTTCAAATATGACCTTGTCACCCACAAATACCTCTTTTATCCCCAAAAGAGGACAGTTTCTTCCAGAAATTCCTCAATTTCTCCCAAATATAGAACATCTTCTCCAAGAAATACCACGTTTCCCCCTTCAAATACGACCTTTCCACCCATAAATTCCAGCCTTCTCCCCCGAAATTTGACATTTTCTTCCAGAAAGGCCACATTTCTCCCAAATATATCACATCTCCTCCAAGAAATACCAGCTTTCCCCCTCGAAATTGGACCTTTTCACCCACAAATACCTCTTTTATCCCCAAAATAGGACAGTTTCTTCCAGAAATGCCACATTTCTCCCAAATAGATCACATCTTCTCCAAGAAATACCACGTTTCCCCCTTCAAATAGGACCTTTTCACCCACAAATACCTGTTTTATCCCCAAAATACGACAGTTTCTTCCAGACATGCCACATTTCTCCCAAATGTAGCACATCTTCTCCGAGAAATACCAGCTTTCCCCCTTCAAATAGGAACTTTTCACCCACAAATACCTCTTTTATCCCAAAACAGGACAGTTTCTTCCAGAAATGCCACATTTCTCCCAAATATATCACGTCTTCTACAAGAAATACCAGGTTTCCCCCTTCAAATAGGACCTTTTCACCCACAAATACGTGTTTGATCCCCAAAAGAGGACAGTTTCTTCCAGATAGGCCACATTTCTCCCTAATATATCACATCTTCTTCAAGAAATACCACGTTTCCCCCTTGAAATAGGACCTTTTCACCCACAAATACCTGTTTGATCCCCAAAAGAGGACAGTTTCTTCCTGACATGCCACATTTCTCCCAAATATATCACATCTTCTCCAAGAAATACCAGGGTTCCCCCTTCAAATAGGACCTTTTCTCCCACAAATACCTGTTTCATCCCCTAAATAGGACAGTTTCTTCCAGACATGCCAAATTTCTCCCAAATTCACCACATCTTCTCCAAGAAATACCAGGATTCCCCCTTCAAATAGGACCTTTTCACCCACAAATACCTGTTTGATCCCCAAAAGAGGACAGTTTCTTCCAGAAATGCCACATTTCTCCCAAATATTTCACATGTTCTCCAAGAAATACCAGGTTTCCCCCCTTCAAATAGGACCTTTTCACCCACAAATACCTCTTTTATCCCCAAAATAGGACAGTTTCTTCCCGAAATGCCACATTTCTCCCAAATAGATCACATCTTCTCCAAGAAATACCACGTTTCCCCCTTCAAATAGGACCTTTTCACCCACAAACACCTGTTTCATCCCTCAAATTGGACAGTTTCTTCCAGAAATGCCACATTTCTCCCAATATATCACATCTTCTCCAAGAAATACCACGTTTCCCCCTTCAAATAGGACCTCTTCACCCACAAATACCTCTTTTATCCCAAAATAGGACAGTTTCTTCCAGAAATGCCACATTTCTCCCAAACATATCACATCTTCTCCAAGAAATACCAGGTTTCCCCCTTCAAATAGGACCTTTTCACCCACAAATACCTCTTTTATCCCCAAAAATAGGACAGTTTCTTCCAGAAATGCCACATTTCTCCCAAATAGATCACATCTTCTCCAAGAAATACCAGGGTTCCCCCTTGAAATAGGACCTTTTCACCCACAAATACCTCTTTTATCCCCAAAATAGGACAGTTTCTTCCAGAAATGCCACATTTCTCCCAAATATACCACATCTTCTCCAAGAAATACCAGGTTTCCCCCTTCAAATAGGACCTTTTCACCCACAAATACCTCTTTTATCCCCAAAATAGGACATTTCCTTCCTGACATGACAGCTTTCTCCCAAATATAGAACATCCTCTACAAGAAATACCATGTTTCCCCTGGAAATAGGACATTTTCATCCCAAATACCTGTTTTATCCCCAAAATAAGACAGTTTCTTCCAGAAAGGCCACATTTCTCCCAAATAGATCACATCTTCTCCAAGAAATAGCAGGTTTCCCCCTTTCAGATAGGACCTTTTCACCCACAAATACCCGCATTCTCCCCCGAATTGAACATTTTCTTCCAGAAATGCCAGATTTCTCCCAAATATAGAACATTTTTTCCAAGAAATACCATGTTTACCCCTTCAAATATGAACTTTTCACCCATAATTACCTCTTTTATCCCGCAAATAGGACAGTTTCTTCCAGAAATGCCACATTTCTCCCAAATATATCACATCTCCTCCAAGAAATACCAGGTTTCCCCCTTCAATAGGACCTTTTCACCCATAAATACCCGTTTGATCCCAAAATAGGACTGTTTCTTCCACAAATGCCAGATTTCTCCGAAATAGATCACTTCTCCTCCAAGAAATACCAGGTATCCCCTTGAAATAGGACCTTTTCCACCTACAAATACCTGTTTCATCCCCAAAATAGGACAGTTTCTTTCAGAAATGCCACATTTCTCCCAAATATATCACATCTTCTCCAAGAAATACGACGTTTCCCTCTTGAAATAGGACCTTGTCGCCCACAAATACCTCTTTTATCCCCAAAATAGGACAGTTTCTTCCAGAAATGCCACATTTCTCGCAAATAGATCACAACTTCTCCAAGGAATACCAGCTTTCCCCCTGGAAATAGGACCTTTTCACCCACAAATACCACTTTTATCCCCAAAATAGGACAGTTTCTTCCAGAAATGCCACATTTCTCCCAAATAGATCACATCTTCTCCAAGAAATACCAGGTTTCCTCCTGAAATAGGACCTTTTCACCCACAAATACCTCTTTTATCCCCAAAATAGGACAGTTTCTGCCAGACATGCCACATTTCTCCCAAATGTATCACATCTTCTCCAAGAAATACCAGGTTTCCCCCTTCAAATACGACATTTTCACCCACAAATTCCAGCCTTCTACCCCGAAATTTGACTTTTTCTTCCAGAAATGCCACATTTCTCCCAAATATATCACATCTTCTCCGAGAAATACCAGGATTCCTCCTGAAATAGGAACTTTCTCCCACAAATACCAGCATTCCCCACACAAATAGGATATTTTCTACCAGAATGGCCACATTTCTCCCAAATATATCACATCTTCTCCAAGAAATACCGCCTTTCCCCCTTCAAATAGGACCTTTTCACCCACAAATACCTCTTTGATCCCCAAAATAGGACAGTTTCTTCCACAAATGCCTGATTTCTACCAAATATATCACATCTTCTCCAAGAAATACCAGCATTCCCCCTTCAAATAGGACCTTTTCACCCACAAATACCTCTTTTATCCCCAAAATAGGACAGTTTCTTCCTGACATGCCACATTTCTCCCAAATATATCACATCTTCCCCAAGAAATACCAGGTTTCCTCCTGAAATAGGACCTTTTCACCCACAAATACCTCTTTTATCCCCAAAATAGGACAGTTTCTGCCAGAAAGGCCAGATTTCTCGCAAATATATCACATCTTCTCCAAGAAATACCACGTTTCCCCCTTCAAATACGACATTTTCACCCACAAATTCCAGCCTTCTACCCCGAAATTTGACATTTTCTTCCAGAAATGCCTGATTTCTCCCAAATATATCACGTCTTCTCCATGAAATACCAGGATTCCTCCTGAAATAGGAACTTTATCCCACAAATACCAGCATTCCCCACACAAATAGGATATTTTCTTCCAGAAATGCCACATTTCTCCCAAATGTATCACATCTTCTCCAAGAAATACCAGGTTTCCCCCTTCAAATAGGACCTTTTCACCCACAAGCACCTGTTCTAACCCAAAATTGAACAGTTTCTTCCAGACATGCCACATTTCTCCCAAATATATCTCATCTTCTCCAAGAAATACCGGGTTTCCACCTTCAAATAGGACCTTTTCACCCACAAATACCTCTTTTATCCCCAAAATAGGACATTTTCTTCCAGAAATGCCAGATTTCTCCCAAATATATCACGTCTTCTCCATGAAATGCCAGGATTCCTCCTGAAATAGGAACTTTATCCACAAATACTAGCATTCCCCACACAAATAGGATATTTTCTACCTGAAATGCCTGATTTCTCCAAATATACCACATCTTCTCCAAGAATAACAGGTTTCCCCCTTGAAATAGGACCTTTTCACCACAAATACCTCTTTTATCCCCAAAAGAGGACAGTTTCATCCTGACATGCCACATTTCTCCCAAATGTATCACATGTTCTCCAAGAAATACCAGCTTTCCCCCTGGAAATAGGACCTTTTCACCCACAAATACCTCTTTTATCCCCAAAAGAGGACAGTTTCTTCCAGAAATGCCACATTTCTCCCAAATGTATCATATCTTCTCCAAGAAATACCAGGTTTCCTCCTGAAATAGGACCTTTTCACCCACAAAAACCTCTTTTATCCCCAAAATAGGACAGTTTCTGCAGACATGCCAGATTTCTCCCAAATGTATCACATCTTCTCCAAGAAATACCAGGTTTCCCCCTTCAAATACGACATTTTCACCCACAAATTCCAGCCTTCTACCCCGAAATTTGACATTTTCCTCCAGAAATGCCAGATTTCTCCCAAATATATCACATCTTCTCCAAGAAATACCAGGATTCCTCCTGAAATAGGAACTTTCTCCCACAAATACCAGCATTCCCCACACAAATAGGATATTTTCTTCAAGAAAGGCCACATTTCTCCCAAATAGATCACATCTTCTCCAAGAAATACCAGCTTTCCCCCCTTCAAATAGGACCTTTTCACCCACAAATACCTCTTTTTATCCCTCAATTGGACAGTTTCTTCCAGAAATGCCACATTTCTCCCAAATATATCACATCTTCTCCAAGAAATACCAGGGTTCCCCCTTCAAATAGGACCTTTTCACCCA
>JASCYN010000149.1:26626849-26739676 GCA_030408155.1 Lophura swinhoii | reverse complement strand
ACCCCAAATAGGACAGTTTCTTCCAGAAATGCCACATTTCTCCCAAATATATAACATCTTCTCCAAGAAATACCAGGTTTCCCCCTTCAAATAGGACCTTATCACCCACAAATACCTGTTTTATCCCCCAAATAGGACAGTTTCTTCCAGAAATGCCACATTTCTCCCAAATATATCACATCTTCTCCAAGAAATACCAGGGTTCCTCCTGAAATAGGACCTTTTCACCCCCAAATACCTCATTTACCCCCAAAGAAGGACAGTTCCATCCAGAACTGCCAGGTTTCTCCCAAATATATCACATCTTCTCCAAGAAATACCAGTTTTCCCCCTGGAAATGGGACCTTTTCACCCACAAATACCTCTTTTATCCCCAAAATACGACAGTTTCTTCCAGAAATGCCACATTTCTCCCAAATATAACACATCTTCTCCAAGAAATACCAGGTTTCCCCCTTCAAATAGGACCTTTTCACCCACAAATACCTGTATTATCCCCAAAATAAAACAGTTTCTTCCAGAAATGCCACATTACTCGCAAATATATCCCATCTTCTCCAAGAAATACCAGGTTTCCCCCTGGAAATAGGACCTTGTCACCCACAAATACCTGTTATATCGCCAAAATAGGACAGTTTCTTCCACAAATGCCTGATTTCTACCAAATATATCACATCTTCTCCAAGAAATACCAGCATTCCCTCTTCAAATAGGACCTTTTCACCCACAAATACCTCTTTTATCCCCAAAAGAGGACAGTTTCCTCCAGAAATGCCACATTTCTCCCAAATACATCACATCTTCTCCAAGAAATACCAGGTTTCCTCCTGAAATAGGACCTTTTCACCCACAAATACCTCTTTTATCCCCAGAATTGGACAGTTTCTGCCAGAAATGCCAGATTTCTCCCAAATGTATCACATCTTCTCCAAGAAATACCAGGTTTCCCCCTTCAAATATGTCAATTTCATCCTCAAATTCCAGCCTTCTACCCGAAATTTGACATTTTCTTCCAGAAATGCCAGATTTCTCCCAAATATATCACATCTTCTCCAAGAAATACCAGGATTCCTCCAGAAATAGGAACTTTCTCCCGCAAATACCAGCATTCCCCACACAAATAGGATATATTCTTCCAGAAATGCCACATTTCTCCCAAATATATCACATCTTCTCCAGAAAATACCGCCTTTCCCCCTTCAAATAGGACCTTTTCACCCACAAATACCTCTTTTATCCCCAAAATACGACAGTTTCTTCCACAAATGCCACATTTCTCCCAAATATAGAACATCTTCTCCAAGAAATACCAGGTTTCCTCCTTCAAATAGGACCTTTTCACCCACAAATACCTCTTTTATCCCCAAAATAGGACAGTTTCTTCCAGAAAGGCCAGATTTCTCCCAAATATATCACATCTTCTCCAGGGAATACCAGGAATCCCCCTTCAAATAGGACATTTTCACCCACAAATACCTGTTTGATCCCCAAAATAGGACAGTTTCTTCCAGAAATGCCACATTTCTACCAAATATATCACATCTTCTTCAAGAAATACCACGTTTCCCCCTTCAAATAGGACCTTTTCACCCACAAATACCTCTTTTATCCCCCAAATAGGACAGTTTCTTCCAGACATGCCACATTTCTCCCAAACATATCACATCTTCTCCAAGATATACCAGGTTTCCCCCTTCAAATAGGACCTTTTCACCCACAAATACCTGTTTTATCCCTGAAATTGGACAGTTTATTCCTGAATTGCCAGATTTCTCCCAAATATATCACATCTTCTCCAAGAAATACCAGGTTTCCTCCTGAAATAGGACCTTTTCACCCACAAATACCTCTTTTATCCCCAAAATAGGACAATTTCTTCCAGAAATGCCACATTTCTCCAAAATAGATCACATCTTCTACAAGAAATACCAGCTTTCCCCCTTCAAACAGGACCTTTTCACCCACAAATACCAGCCTTCTCCCCCCAAATTGGACATTTTATTCGTGCTATGCCACATTTCTCCTAAATAGATCACATCTTCTCCAAGAAATACCGCCTTTCCCCCTTGAAATAGGACATTTTCACCCTCAAATACCTGTTTCATCCCCAAAAGAGGACAGTTTCTTCCAGAAATACCACATTTCTCCCAAATAGATCACATCTTCTCCAAGAAATACCAGGTTTCCCCCTTTAAATAGGACCTTTTCAACCACAGATACCAGACTTCTCCCCCCAAATTGTATATTTTCTTCCAGAAATGCCACATTTCTCCCAAATATATCACATCTTCTCCAAGAAATACCAGCTTTCCCCCTTCAAATAGGACCTTTTCACCCTCAAATATCTGTTTTGTCCCCAAAAGAGGACAGTTTCTTCCAGAAATGCCACATTTCTCCCAAATAGATCACATCTTCTCCAAGAAATACCTGGTTTCCACCTTGAAATAGGACCTTTTCACCCAGAAATACCTGTTTGATCCCCAAAATAGGACAGTTTCTTCCAGAAAGGCCACATTTCTCCCAAATATATCACATCTTCTCCAAGAATTACCAGGATTCCTCCTGAAATAGGACCTTTTCTCCAGCAAATACCAGCCTTCTCCCCCCAGATAGGACATTTTCTTCCAGAAAGGCCAGATTTCTCCCAAATATATCACATCTTCTCCAAGAAATACTAGGTTTCCCCCTTCAAATAGGACCTTTTCACCCACAAATACCTGTTTGATCCCCAAAATAGGACATTATCTGCCAGACATGCCACATTTCTCCCAAATATTTCACATCTTCTCCAAGAAATACCAGCTTTCCCCCTTCAGATAGGAACTTTTCACCCACAAATACCTGTTTGATCCCCAAAAGAGGACAGTTTCTTCCAGAAATGCCAGATTTCTCCCAAATATATCACATCTTCTCCAAGAAATACGTTTCCCCTTCAAATAGGACCTTTTCACCCACAAATACCTGTTTTATCCCTGAAATTGGACAGTTTCTTCCGGACATGCCACATTTCTCCCAAATATATCACATCTTCTCCAAGAAATGCCAGGTTTCCCCCTGGAAATAGGAACTTTTCACCCACAAATACCTCTTTTATCCCCCCAAATTGGAAATTTTCTTCCAGAAATGCCACATTTCTCCCAAATAGATCACATCTTCTCCAAGAAATACCAGGTTTCCCCCTTCAAATAGGACCTTTTCACCCACAAATACCTCTTTTATCCCCAAAAGAGGACAGTTTCTTCCAGAAAGGCCACATTTCTCCCAAATATATCACATCTTCTCCCAGAAATACCGCCTTTCCCCCTTCAAATAGGACCTTTTCACCCACAAATACCTCTTTTATCACCAAAATAGGACAGTTTCTTCCAGAAATGCCACATTTCTCCCAAATATATCACATCTTTTCCAAGAAATACCAGGTTTCCCCCTTCAAATAGGACCTTTTCACCCACAAATACCTCTTTTATCCCCAAAATAGGACAGTTTCTTCCAGAAATGCCACATTTCTCCCAAATGTATCACATATTCTCCAAGAAATACCAGGTTTCCCCCTTCAAATAGGACCTTTTCACCCACAAATACCTCTTTTATCCCCAAAAGAGGACAGTTTCTTCCAGAAAGGCCACATTTCTCCCAAAAGTATCACATCTTCTCCAAGAAATACCAGGGTTCCCCCTGGAAATAGGACCTTTTCACCCACAAATACCTCTTTTATCCCCAAAATAGGACAGTTTCTTCCAGAAATGCCACATTTCTCCCAAATAGATCACATCTTCTCCAAGAAATACCAGGTTTCCCCCTTCAAAAAGGAAATTTTCACACACAAATACATCTTATATCCCTCAAACTGGACAGTTTCTTCCAGAAATGCCACATTTCTCCCAAATATATCACATCTTCTCCAAGAAATACCAGCTTTCCCCCTTCAAATAGGAAATTTTCACCCTCAAATACCTCTTTTATCCCCAAAAGAGGACAGTTTCTTCCAGAAATGCCACATTTCTCCCAAATAGATCACATCTTCTCCAAGAAATACCAGCTTTCCCCCTTCAAATAGGACCTTTTCACCCACAAATACCTCTTTTATCCCCAAAAGAGGACAGTTTCATGCAGAAATGCCACATTTCTCCCAAATATATCACATCTTCTCCAAGAAATACCAGGTTTCCCCCTTCAAATAGGACCTTTTCACCCACAAATACCTGTTGTATCCCCAAAATAGGACAGTTTCTTCCAGAAATGCCACATTTCTCCCAAATATATCACATCTTCTCCAAGAAATACCAGGGTTCCTCCTGAAATAGGACCTTTTCACCCCCAAATACCTCATTTACCCCCAAAGAAGGACAGTTCCATCCAGAACTGCCAGGTTTCTCCCAAATATATCACATCTTCTCCAAGAAATACCAGTTTTCCCCCTGGAAATGGGACCTTTTCACCCACAAATACCTCTTTTATCACCAAAAGAGGACAGTTTCTTCCAGAAATGCCACATTTCTCCCAAATATAACACATCTTCTCCAAGAAATACCAGGTTTCCCCCTTCAAATAGGACCTTTTCACCCACAAATACCTCTTTTATCCCCAAAATACGACAGTTTCTTCCAGAAATGCCACATTTCTCCCAAATATATCACATCTTCTCCAAGAAATACCAGGTTTCCCTCTTGAAATAGGACCTTTTCACCCACAAATACCTCTTTTATCCCCAAAAGAGGACAGTTTCTTCCAGAAATGCCACATTTCTCCCAAATATATCACATCTTCTCCAAGAAATACCAGGGTTCCCCCTTCAAAAAGGAAATTTTCACCCTCAAATACCTCTTTTATCCCTCAAATTGGACAGTTTCTTCCAGAAATGCCACATTTCTCCCAAATAGATCACATCTTCTCCAAGAAATACCAGCTTTCCCCCTTCAAATAGGACCTTTTCACACACAAATACCTCTTTTATACCCCAAATAGGACAGTTTCTTCCAGAAATGCCACATTTCTCCCAAATATATAACATCTTCTCCAAGAAATACCAGGTTTCCCCCTTCAAATAGGACCTTATCACCCACAAATACCTGTTTTATCCCCCAAATAGGACAGTTTCTTCCAGAAATGCCACATTTCTCCCAAATAGATCACATCTTCTCCAAGAAATACCAGGTTTCCCCCTTCAAATAGGACCTTTTCACCCACAAATACCTCTTTTATCCCCAAAAGAGGACAGTTTCTTCCAGAAAGGCCAGATTTCTTCCAAATATATCACATCTTCTCCAAGAAATACCAGGATTCCCCCTTCAAATAGGACCTTTTCACCCACAAATACCTCTTTTATCCCCAAAAGAGGACAGTTTCCTCCAGAAATGCCACATTTCTCCCAAATAGATCACATCTTCTCCAAGAAATACCAGGTTTCCTCCTGAAATAGGACCTTTTCACCCACAAATACCTCTTTTATCCCCAGAATTGGACAGTTTCTGCCAGACATGCCAGATTTCTCCCAAATGTATCACATCTTCTCCAAGAAATACCAGGTTTCCCCCTTCAAATACGTCAATTTCACCCTCAAATTCCAGCCTTCTACCCGAAATTTGACATTTTCTTCCAGAAATGCCAGATTTCTCCCAAATATATCACATCTTCTCCAAGAAATACCAGGATTCCTCCAGAAATAGGAACTTTCTCCCGCAAATACCAACATTCCCCACACAAATAGGATATATTCTTCCAGAAATGCCACATTTCTCCCAAATATATCACATCTTCTCCAGGAAATACCGCCTTTCCCCCTTCAAATAGGACCTTTTCACCCACAAATACCTCTTTTATCCCCAAAATACGACAGTTTCTTCCACAAATGCCACATTTCTCCCAAATATAGAACATCTTCTCCAAGAAATACCAGGTTTCCTCCTTCAAATAGGACCTTTTCACCCACAAATACCTCTTTTATCCCCAAAATAGGACAGTTTCTTCCAGAAAGGCCAGATTTCTCCCAAATATATCACATCTTCTCCAGGGAATACCAGGAATCCCCCTTCAAATAGGACATTTTCACCCACAAATACCTGTTTGATCCCCAAAATAGGACAGTTTCTTCCAGAAATGCCACATTTCTACCAAATATATCACATCTTCTTCAAGAAATACCACGTTTCCCCCTTCAAATAGCACCTTTTCACCCACAAATACCTCTTTTATCCCCAAAATAGGACAGTTTCTTCCAGACATGCCACATTTCTCCCAAACATATCACATCTTCTCCAAGATATACCAGGTTTCCCCCTTCAAATAGGACCTTTTCACCCACAAATACCTGTTTTATCCCTAGAATAGGACAGTTTCTTCCTGAATTGCCAGATTTCTCCCAAATATATCACATCTTCTCCAAGAAATACCAGGTTTCCTCCTGAAATAGGACCTTTTCACCCACAAATACCTCTTTTATCCCCAAAATAGGACAATTTCTTCCAGAAATGCCACATTTCTCCAAAATAGATCACATCTTCTACAAGAAATACCAGCTTTCCCCCTTCAAACAGGACCTTTTCACCCACAAATACCAGCCTTCTCCCCCCAAATTGGACATTTTATTCGTGCTATGCCACATTTCTCCAAAATACCTGTTTGATCCCCAAAATAGGACAGTTTCTTCCAGAAATGCCACATTTCTACCAAATATATCACATCTTCTTCAAGAAATACCACGTTTCCCCCTTCAAATAGCACCTTTTCACCCACAAATACCTCTTTTATCCCCAAAATAGGACAGTTTCTTCCAGACATGCCACATTTCTCCCAAACATATCACATCTTCTCCAAGATATACCAGGTTTCCCCCTTCAAATAGGACCTTTTCACCCACAAATACCTGTTTTATCCCTAGAATAGGACAGTTTCTTCCTGAATTGCCAGATTTCTCCCAAATATATCACATCTTCTCCAAGAAATACCAGGTTTCCTCCTGAAATAGGACCTTTTCACCCACAAATACCTCTTTTATCCCCAAAATAGGACAATTTCTTCCAGAAATGCCACATTTCTCCAAAATAGATCACATCTTCTACAAGAAATACCAGCTTTCCCCCTTCAAACAGGACCTTTTCACCCACAAATACCAGCCTTCTCCCCCCAAATTGGACATTTTATTCGTGCTATGCCACATTTCTCCTAAATAGATCACATCTTCTCCAAGAAATACCGCCTTTCCCCCTTGAAATAGGACATTTTCACCCTCAAATACCTGTTTCATCCCCAAAATAGGACAGTTTCTTCCAGAAATGCCACATTTCTCCCAAATAGATCACATCTTCTCCAAGAAATACCAGGTTTCCCCCTGGAAATAGGACCTTTTCAACCACAGATACCAGACTTCTCCCCCCAAATTGTATATTTTCTTCCAGAAATGCCACATTTCTCCCAAATATATCACATCTTCTCCAAGAAATACCAGCTTTCCCCCTTCAAATAGGACCTTTTCACCCACAAATACCTGTTTTATCCCCAAAATAGGACAGTTTCTTCCAGAAATGCCAGATTTCTCCCAAATATAGCACATCTTCTCCAAGAAATACCTGGTTTCCACCTTGAAATAGGACCTTTTCACCCAGAAATACCTGTTTCATCCCCAGAATAGGACAGTTTCTTCCAGAAAGGCCACATTTCTCCCAAATATATCACATCTTCTCCAAGAATTACCAGGATTCCTCCTGAAATAGGACCTTTTCTCCAGCAAATACCAGCCTTCTCCCCCCAGATAGGACATTTTCTTCCAGAAAGGCCAGATTTCTCCCAAATATATCACATCTTCTCCAAGAAATACTAGGTTTCCCCCTTCAAATAGGACCTTTTCACCCACAAATACCTGTTTGATCCCCAAAATAGGACATTATCTGCCAGACATGCCACATTTCTCCCAAATATTTCACATCTCCTCCAAGAAATACCAGCTTTCCCCCTACAGATAGGAACTTTTCACCCACAAATACCTGTTTGATCCCCAAAAGAGGACAGTTTCTTCCAGAAATGCTACATTTCTCCCAAATATATCACATCTTCTCCAAGAAATAACAGGTTTCCGTCTTCAAATAGGACCTTTTCACCCACAAGTACCTGTTTTATCCCCAAAAGAGGACAGTTTCTTCCAGAAATGCCAGATTTCTCCCAAATATATCACATCTTCTCCAAGAAATACCACGTTTCCCCTTCAAATAGGACCTTTTCACCCACAAATACCTGTTTTATCCCTGAAATTGGACAGTTTCTTCCGGACATGCCACATTTCTCCCAAATATATCACATCTTCTCCAAGAAATGCCAGGTTTCCCCCTGGAAATAGGACCTTTTCACCCACAAATACCTCTTTTATCCCCCCAAATTGGAAATTTTCTTCCAGAAATGCCACATTTCTCCCAAATATATCACATCTTCTCCAAGAAATACCAGGTTTCCCCCTTCAAATAGGACCTTTTCACCCACAAATACCTCTTTTATCCCCAAAAGAGGACAGTTTCTTCCAGAAAGGCCACATTTCTCCCAAATATATCACATCTTCTCCCAGAAATACCGCCTATCCCCCTTCAAATAGGACCTTTTCACCCACAAATACCTCTTTTATCCCCAAAATAGGACAGTTTCTTCCAGAAATGCCACATTTCTCCCAAATAGATCACATCTTCTCCAAGAAATACCAGCTTTCCCCCTTCAAATAGGACCTTTTCACCCACAAATACCTCTTTTATCCCCAAAATAGGACGGTTTCTTCCAGAAATGCCACATTTCTCCCAAATGTATCGCATATTCTCCAAGAAATACCAGGATTGCCCCTTCAAATAGGACCTTTTCACCCACAAATACCTGTTTGATTGCCAAAATAGGATATTTTCTTCCAGAAAGGCCAGATTTCTCCCAAATATATCACATCTTCTCCAAGAAATACCAGGGTTCCCCCTTCAAATAGGACCTTTTCACCCACAAATACCTCTTTTATCCCCCAAATAGGACAGTTTCTGCCAGAAATGCCACATTTCTCCCAAATATATCACATCTTCTCCAAGAAATACCAGGTTTCCCCCTTCAAAAAGGAAATTTTCACATACAAATACATCTTATATCCCTCAAACTGGACAGTTTCTTCCAGAAATGCCACATTTCTCCCAAATATATCACATCTTCTCCAAGAAATACCAGGTTTCCCTCTTGAAATAGGACCTTTTCACCCACAAATACCTCTTTTATCCCCAAAAGAGGACAGTTTCTTCCTCAAATGCCTGATTTTTCCCAAATATATCACATCTTCTCCAAGAAATACCACCTTTCCCCCTTCAAAAAGGAAATTTTCACCCTCAAATACCTCTTTTATCCCTCAAATTGGACAGTTTCTTCCAGAAATGCCACATTTCTCCCAAATAGATCACATCTTCTCCAAGAAATACCAGCTTTCCCCCTTCAAATAGGAACTTTTCACCCACAAATACCTCTTTTATACCCCAAATAGGACAGTTTCTTCCAGAAATGCCACATTTCTCCCAAATATATAACATCTTCTCCAAGAAATACCAGGTTTCCCCCTTCAAATAGGACCTTATCACCCACAAATACCTGTTTTATCCCCCAAATAGGACAGTTTCTTCCAGAAATGCAACATTTCTCCCAAATAGTTCACATCTTCTCCAAGAAATACCAGGTTTCCCCCTTCAAATAGGACCTTTTCACCCACAAATACCTCTTTTATCCCCAAAAGAGGACAGTTTCTTCCAGAAAGGCCAGATTTCTCCCAAATATATCACATATTCTCCAAGAAATACCAGGATTCCCCCTTCAAATAGGACCTTTTCACCCACAAATACCTGTTTTATCCCTGAAATTGGACAGTTTCTTCCTGAATTGCCAGATTTCTCCCAAATATATCACATCTTCTCCAAGAAATACCAGGTTTCCTCCTGAAATAGGACCTTTTCACCCACAAATACCTCTTTTATCCCCAAAATAGGACAATTTCTTCCAGAAATGCCACATTTCTCCAAAATAGATCACATCTTCTACAAGAAATACCAGCTTTCCCCCTTCAAACAGGACCTTTTCACCCACAAATACCAGCCTTCTCCCCCCAAATTGGACATTTTATTCGTGCTATGCCACATTTCTCCTAAATAGATCACATCTTCTCCAAGAAATACCGCCTTTCCCCCTTGAAATAGGACATTTTCACCCTCAAATACCTGTTTCATCCCCAAAATAGGACAGTTTCTTCCAGAAATGCCACATTTCTCCCAAATAGATCACATCTTCTCCAAGAAATACCAGGTTTCCCCCTGGAAATAGGACCTTTTCAACCACAGATACCAGACTTCTCCCCCCAAATTGTATATTTTCTTCCAGAAATGCCACATTTCTCCCAAATATATCACATCTTCTCCAAGAAATACCAGCTTTCCCCCTTCAAATAGGACCTTTTCACCCACAAATACCTGTTTTATCCCCAAAATAGGACAGTTTCTTCCAGAAATGCCAGATTTCTCCCAAATATAGCACATCTTCTCCAAGAAATACCTGGTTTCCACCTTGAAATAGGACCTTTTCACCCAGAAATACCTGTTTCATCCCCAAAATAGGACAGTTTCTTCCAGAAAGGCCACATTTCTCCCAAATATATCACATCTTCTCCAAGAATTACCAGGATTCCTCCTGAAATAGGACCTTTTCTCCAGCAAATACCAGCCTTCTCCCCCCAGATAGGACATTTTCTTCCAGAAAGGCCAGATTTCTCCCAAATATATCACATCTTCTCCAAGAAATACTAGGTTTCCCCCTTCAAATAGGACCTTTTCACCCACAAATACCTGTTTGATCCCCAAAATAGGACATTATCTGCCAGACATGCCACATTTCTCCCAAATATTTCACATCTCCTCCAAGAAATACCAGCTTTCCCCCTTCAGATAGGAACTTTTCACCCACAAATACCTGTTTGATCCCCAAAAGAGGACAGTTTCTTCCAGAAATGCCACATTTCTCCCAAATATATCACATCTTCTCCAAGAAATAACAGGTTTCCGTCTTCAAATAGGACCTTTTCACCCACAAGTACCTGTTTTATCCCCAAAAGAGGACAGTTTCTTCCAGAAATGCCAGATTTCTCCCAAATATATCACATCTTCTCCAAGAAATACCACGTTTCCCCTTCAAATAGGACCTTTTCACCCACAAATACCTGTTTTATCCCTGAAATTGGACAGTTTCTTCCGGACATGCCACATTTCTCCCAAATATATCACATCTTCTCCAAGAAATGCCAGGTTTCCCCCTGGAAATAGGACCTTTTCACCCACAAATACCTCTTTTATCCCCCCAAATTGGAAATTTTCTTCCAGAAATGCCACATTTCTCCCAAATATATCACATCTTCTCCAAGAAATACCAGGTTTCCCCCTTCAAATAGGACCTTTTCACCCACAAATACCTCTTTTATCCCCAAAAGAGGACAGTTTCTTCCAGAAAGGCCACATTTCTCCCAAATATATCACATCTTCTCCCAGAAATACCGCCTTTCCCCTTCAAATAGGACCTTTTCACCCACAAATACCTCTTTTATCCCCAAAATAGGACAGTTTCTTCCAGAAATGCCACATTTCTCCCAAATATATCACATCTTCTCCAAGAAATACCAGCTTTCCCCCTTCAAATAGGACCTTTTCACCCACAAATACCTCTTTTATCCCCAAAATAGGACGGTTTCCTCCAGAAATGCCACATTTCTCCCAAATGTATCGCATATTCTCCAAGAAATACCAGGATTGCCCCTTCAAATAGGACCTTTTCACCCACAAATACCTGTTTGATTGCCAAAATAGGATATTTTCTTCCAGAAAGGCCAGATTTCTCCCAAATAGATCACATCTTCTCCAAGAAATACCAGGGTTCCCCCTTCAAATAGGACCTTTTCACCCACAAATACCTCTTTTATCCCCCAAATAGGACAGTTTCTGCCAGAAATGCCACATTTCTCCCAAATATATCACATCTTCTCCAAGAAATACCAGGTTTCCCCCTTCAAAAAGGAAATTTTCACATACAAATACATCTTATATCCCTCAATCTGGACAGTTTCTTCCAGAAATGCCACATTTCTCCCAAATATATCACATCTTCTCCAAGAAATACCACCTTTCCCCCTTCAAAAAGGAAATTTTCACCCTCAAATACCTCTTTTATCCCTCAAATTGGACAGTTTCTTCCAGAAATGCCACATTTCTCCCAAATAGATCACATCTTCTCCAAGAAATACCAGCTTTCCCCCTTCAAATAGGGCCTTTTCACCCACAAATACCTCTTTTATACCCCAAATAGGACAGTTTCTTCCAGAAATGCCACATTTCTCCCAAATATATAACATCTTCTCCAAGAAATACCAGGTTTCCCCCTTCAAAAAGGACCTTATCACCCACAAATACCTGTTTTATCCCCCAAATAGGACAGTTTCTTCCAGAAATGCCACATTTCTCCCAAATATATCACATCTTCTCCAAGAAATACCAGGGTTCCTCCTGAAATAGGACCTTTTCACCCCCAAATACCTCATTTACCCCCAAAGAAGGACAGTTCCATCCAGAACTGCCAGGTTTCTCCCAAATAGATCACATCTTCTCCAAGAAATACCAGGTTTCCCCCTGGAAATGGGACCTTTTCACCCACAAATACCTCTTTTATCCCCAAAATACGGCAGTTTCTTCCGGAAATGCCACATTTCTCCCAAATATAACACATCTTCTCCAAGAAATACCAGGTTTCCCCCTTCAAATAGGACCTTTTCACCCACAAATACCTGTATTATCCCCAAAATATAACAGTTTCTTCCAGAAATGCCACATTTCTCGCAAATATATCACATCTTCTCCAAGAAATACCAGGTTTCCCTCTTCAAATAGGACCTTTTCACCCACAAATACCTGTTATATCGCCAAAATAGGACAGTTTCTTCCACAAATGCCTGATTTCTACCAAATATATCACATCTTCTCCAAGAAATACCAGCATTCCCTCTTCAAATAGGACCTTTTCACCCACAAATACCTCTTTTATCCCCAAAAGAGGACAGTTTCCTCCAGAAATGCCACATTTCTCCCAAATACATCACATCTTCTCCAAGAAATACCAGGTTTCCTCCTGAAATAGGACCTTTTCACCCACAAATACCTCTTTTATCCCCAGAATTGGACAGTTTCTGCCAGACATGCCAGATTTCTCCCAAATGTATCACATCTTCTCCAAGAAATACCAGGTTTCCCCCTTCAAATATGTCAATTTCACCCTCAAATTCCAGCCTTCTACCCGAAATTTGACATTTTCTTCCAGAAATGCCAGATTTCTCCCAAATATATCACATCTTCTCCAAGAAATACCAGGATTCCTCCAGAAATAGGAACTTTCTCCCGCAAATACCAGCATTCCCCACACAAATAGGATATATTCTTCCAGAAATGCCACATTTCTCCCAAATATATCACATCTTCTCCAGGAAATACCGCCTTTCCCCCTTCAAATAGGACCTTTTCACCCACAAATACCTCTTTTATCCCCGAAAGAGGACAGTTTCTTCCACAAATGCCACATTTCTCCCAAATATAGAACATCTTCTCCAAGAAATACCAGGTTTCCCCCTTCAAATAGGACCTTTTCACCCACAAATACCTCTTTTATCCCCAAAATAGGACAGTTTCTTCCAGAAAGGCCAGATTTCTCCCAAATATATCACATCTTCTCCAGGGAATACCAGGAATCCCCCTTCAAATAGGACATTTTCACCCACAAATACCTGTTTGATCCCCAAAATAGGACAGTTTCTTCCAGAAATGCCACATTTCTACCAAATATATCACATCTTCTTCAAGAAATACCACGTTTCCCCCTTCAAATAGCACCTTTTCACCCACAAATACCTCTTTTATCCCCAAAATAGGACAGTTTCTTCCAGACATGCCACATTTCTACCAAATATATCACATCTTCTCCAAGATATACCAGGTTTCCCCCTTCAAATAGGACCTTTTCACCCACAAATACCTGTTTTATCCCTAGAATAGGACAGTTTCTTCCTGAATTGCCAGATTTTCCCCAAATATATCACATCTTCTCCAAGAAATACCAGGTTTCCTCCTGAAATAGGACCTTTTCACCCACAAATACCTCTTTTATCCCCAAAATAGGACAATTTCTTCCAGAAATGCCACATTTCTCCAAAATAGATCACATCTTCTACAAGAAATACCAGCTTTCCCCCTTCAAACAGGACCTTTTCACCCACAAATACCAGCCTTCTCCCCCCAAATTGGACATTTTATTCGTGCTATGCCACATTTCTCCTAAATAGATCACATCTTCTCCAAGAAATACCGCCTTTCCCCCTTGAAATAGGACATTTTCACCCTCAAATACCTGTTTCATCCCCAAAAGAGGACAGTTTCTTCCAGAAATGCCACATTTCTCCCAAATAGATCACATCTTCTCCAAGAAATACCAGGTTTCCCCCTGGAAATAGGACCTTTTCAACCACAGATACCAGACTTCTCCCCCCAAATTGTATATTTTCTTCCAGAAATGCCACATTTCTCCCAAATATATCACATCTTCTCCAAGAAATACCAGCTTTCCCCCTTCAAATAGGACCTTTTCACCCACAAATACCTGTTTTATCCCCAAAATAGGACAGTTTCTTCCAGAAATGCCAGATTTCTCCCAAATATAGCACATCTTCTCCAAGAAATACCTGGTTTCCACCTTGAAATTGGACCTTTTCACCCAGAAATACCTGTTTGATCCCCAAAATAGGACAGTTTCTTCCAGAAAGGCCACATTTCTCCCAAATATATCACATCTTCTCCAAGAATTACCAGGATTCCTCCTGAAATAGGACCTTTTCTCCAGCAAATACCAGCCTTCTCCCCCCAGATAGGACATTTTCTTCCAGAAAGGCCAGATTTCTCCCAAATATATCACATCTTCTCCAAGAAATACTAGGTTTCCCCCTTCAAATAGGACCTTTTCACCCACAAATACCTGTTTGATCCCCAAAATAGGACATTATCTGCCAGACATGCCACATTTCTCCCAAATATTTCACATCTCCTCCAAGAAATACCAGCTTTCCCCCTTCAGATAGGAACTTTTCACCCACAAATACCTGTTTGATCCCCAAAATACGACAGTTTCTTCCAGAAATGCTACATTTCTCCCAAATATATCACATCTTCTCCAAGAAATAACAGGTTTCCGCCTTCAAATAGGACCTTTTCACCCACAAGTACCTGTTTTATCCCCAAAAGAGGACAGTTTCTTCCAGAAATGCCAGATTTCTCCCAAATATATCACATCTTCTCCAAGAAATACCACGTTTCCCCTTCAAATAGGACCTTTTCACCCACAAATACCTGTTTTATCCCTGAAATTGGACAGTTTCTTCCGGACATGCCACATTTCTCCCAAATATATCACATCTTCTCCAAGAAATGCCAGGTTTCCCCCTGGAAATAGGACCTTTTCACCCACAAATACCTCTTTTATCCCCCCAAATTGGAAATTTTCTTCCAGAAATGCCACATTTCTCCCAAATAGATCACATCTTCTCCAAGAAATACCAGGTTTCCCCCTTCAAATAGGACCTTTTCACCCACAAATACCTCTTTTATCCCCAAAAGAGGACAGTTTCTTCCAGAAAGGCCACATTTCTCCCAAATATATCACATCTTCTCCAAGAAATACCAGCTTTCCCCCTTCAAATAGGACCTTTTCACCCACAAATACCTGTTGTATCCCCAAAATACGACAGTTTCTTCCAGAAAGTCCAGACTTGTCACAAATATATCACATCTTCTTCAAGAAATACCAGGATTCCTCCTGAAATAGGAACTTTTCTCCCACAAATACCTGCCTTCTCCCCCCAAACTGGCCAGTTTCTTCCAGAAATGCCACATTTCTCCCAAATATACCACATCTCCACCAAGAAATACCAGGTTTCCCCCTGGAAATAGGACCTTTTCTCCCACAAATACCTGTTTGATCCCCAAAAGAGGACAGTTTCTTCCAGAAAGGCCACATTTCTCCCAAATATATCACATCTTCTCAAAGAAATACCAGGTTTCCCCCTTCAAATAGGACCTTTTCACCCACCAATACCTATTTCATCCCCAAAATGGGACAGTTTCTTCCAGAAATGCCACATTTCTCCCAAATATATCACATCTTCTCCAAGAAATACCATGATTCCCCCTTCAAATAGGACCTTTTCACCCACAAATACCTCTTTTTTCCGCAAAATAGGACAGTTTCTTCCAGAAATGCCACATTTCTCCCAAATATATCACATCTTCTCCAAGAAATACCACCTTTCCCCCTGGAAATAGGACCTTTTCACCCACAAATACCTCTTTTATCCCCAAAAGAGGACAGTTTCTTCCAGAAAGGCCAGATTTCTCCCAAATATATCACATCTTCTCCAAGAAATACCAGGTTTCCCCCTGGAAATAGGACCTTTTCACCCACAAATACCTGTTATATCGCCAAAATAGGACAGTTTCTTCCAGAAATGCCACATTTCTCCCAAATATATCACATCTTCTCCAAGAAATACCAGGTTTCCCCCTTCAAATAGGACCTTTTCACCCACAAATACCTGTTTGATCCCCAAAAGAGGACAGTTTCTCCCAAACATCCCAGGTTTCCCCCCTGAAATTGGTCTTTTTCTCCCTCAAATACCACCTTTCTTTCCCCAAATCTGACTTTTTCTTCCAGAAATGCCAGTTTTCTCCCAAATATATAACGTCTTCTCCCAGAAATACCAGGTTTCCCCCCTAAAATACGACATTTTCTCCCAGAAATGCCTGTTTTATCCCCAAAATAGGATATTTTCTCCCACAAATACCTGTTTTATCCCGGAAAACAGGACATTTTCTCCCACAAATATCACCTTTCTCCCCCAAAATACCTCTTTTTCTCCCACAAATACCAGATTCCTCCCCAAATCAAGACATTTTCTCCCACAAATGCAGCATTGTTTCCCAAACGTAGGACATTTTCTACAAGAAATACCACTTTTCGCCCAAAAAATATGTCATTTTCTTCAAGGAACACCCGATTTCAACTCAAAAAAGAGAACACTTTCTGTAACACATACCAGGTTTCCCCCCTGTAATAGGACCTTTTCTCCCACAAATACCTGTTTTATCCCCAAAATAGGATATTTTCTCCCACACAAAACAGGTTTCCCCCATGAAATTGGACCTTTTCTCCCACAAATACTAGCTTTCTCCCCCCAAATTGGACTTTTTCTTCCAGAAATGCCAGTTTTCTCCAAAATATATGACAACTTCTCCCACAAATACCACCTTACTCCCCCAAAATAGGACCTTCGCAATGTCGCTCGGAAGAAAGGGATAAGAATGAGAGAGAAGCGTAGTGCATTCTGCATGGACAGAAGGAGAAGTCCGTAGCGCTCCATTGCGATGTGCGCAGAAGAAGCCGCTCACTCGTCGGAGAAAAGCATCCGGCTGAAGTCGCTCTTTCCCGGCATCCGAGAGAAACGAGACCGCTGCTGAAGGCTGCAAGCGGCACTCGGGCAGAACCGCGATGGACCGGCCAGCAACTGCAGACTCTCCGGGGCGGTTCAGCGCGAGTGCCGCTTTCGAGCCACGAGAGCGGAGGAGCGGCATTCCTATGCCGAGGACGTGCGAATTCAGCCTACTGCATTGCCTGAAAACAGGGGCTTTTTTCTCCGCTTGAAAGAAGCCACAACTCTCGACTTTCTGGAACGTCCTCCCTGAAAGCCCAACGTGTGTCGGTCCTCGAACTGCTAGCTGCCTTATTAGAGGGGGTTTCCCCTTCTACTCAATTCGTCACAGAGTGCTGAAGTGTAGCATGGGATAAACACTCCAAAACGCAATGTCGCTCGGAAGAAAGGGATAAGAGTGAGAGAGAAGCGTAGTGCATTCTGCATGGACAGAAGGAGAAGTCCGAAGCGCTCCATTGCGATGTGCGCAGAAGAAGCCGCTCACTCGTCGGAGAAAAGCATCCGGCTGAAGTCGCTCTTTCCCGGCATCCGAGAGAAACGAGACCGCTGCTGAAGGCTGCAAGCGGCACTCGGGCAGAACCGCGATGGACTGGCCAGCAACTGCAGACTCTCCGGGGCGGTTCAGCGCGAGTGCCGCTTTCGAGCCACGAGAGCGAAGGAGCGGTATTGAAATGCCGAGAAGGAGCGAATTCAGCGTCCTGCATTGCCTGAAAACAGGGGCTTTTTTCTCCGCAGGAAAGAAGCCACTACTCTCGACTTTATGGAACGTCCTCCCTGAAAGCACAAAGTGTGCCGCTCCTGGATCTTCTAGCTGCCTTATTAGTGAGGTTTCCCCTTCTACTCTATTCGTCACAGAATGCTGAAGTGTAGCATCGGATAAACACGCCAAAACGAAATGTCGCTCGGAAGAAAGAGATATAACAGGTATTTGTGGGTGACAGGGTCCTATTTCAAGGGGGAAAGCTGGTATTTCTTGGAGAAGATGTGATATATTTGGGAGAAATGTGGCATGTCTGGAAGAAACTGTCCTATTTTGGGGATGAAAGAGGTATTTGTGGGTGAAAAGGTCCTTTTTGAAGGGGGAACCGTGGTATTTCTTGGAGAAGATGTGATAAATTTGGGAGAAATGTGGCATTCCTGGAAGAAAAAGTCCAATTTGGGGGGAGAAGGCGGGCATTTCTGGAAGAAAAGGTCCTATTTGAAGGGGGAAAGCAGGTATTTCTTGGAGAAGATGTGATATATTTGGGAGAAATGTGGCATGTCCGGAAGAAACTGTCGTATTTTGGGGATAAAAGAGGTATTTGTGGGTGAAAAGGTCCTACTTGAAGGGGGAACCGTGGTATTTCTTGGAGGAGATGTGATATACTTGGGAGAAATGTGGCATTTCTGGAAGAAAAAGTGAAATTTGGGCGGAGAAGGCTGGTATTTGTGGGAGAAAAGGTCCTATACCAGGAGGAATCCTGGTATTTCTTGGAGAAGATGTGATCTATTTGGGAGAAATGTGGCATGTCTGGAAGAAACTGTCCTCTTTTGGGGATAAAAGAGGTATTTGTGGGTGAAAAGGTCCTATTTGAAGGAGGAAACCTGGTATTTCTTGGTGGAGATGTGGTATATTTGGGAGAAATGTGGCATTTCTGGAAGAAACTGTCCTCTTTTGGGGATCAAACAGGTATTTGTGGGTGAAAAGGTCCTATTTCCAGGAGAAAACCTGGTATTTCTTGGAGAAGATGTGGTATATTTCAGAGAAATGTGGCATGTCAGGAATAAACTGTACTATTTGGGGGATTAAAGAGGTATTTGTGGGTGAAAAGGTCCTATTTGAAGGGGGAATGCTGGTATTTCTTGTAGAAGCTGTGATATATTTGGAAGAAATCTGGCATGTCTGGAAGAAACTGTCCTATTTTGGGGATCAAACAGGTATTTGTGGGTGAAAATGTCCTATTTGAAGGCGGAAAGCTGGTATTTCTTGGAGAAGATGTGATATATTTGGGAGAAATCTGGCATGTCTGGAAGAAACTGTCCTATTTTGGGGATAAAAGAGGTATTTGCGGGTGAAAAGGTCCTATTTGAAGGGGGAAAGCTGGTATTTCGTGGAGAAGATGTGATCTATTTGGGAGAAATGTGGCATTTCTATAAGAAACTGTCCTCTTTTGGGGATAAAAGAGGTATTTGTGGGTGAAAAGGTCCTATTTCAAGGGGGAAAGCTGGTATTTCTTGGAGAAGATGTGATCTATTTGGGAGAAATGTGGCATTTCTATAAGAAACTGTCCTCTTTTGGGGATAAAAGAGGTATTTGTGGGTGAAAAGGTCCTATTTCAAGGGGGAAAGCTGGTATTTCTTGGAGAAGATGTGATATATTTGGGAGAAATGAGGCATGTCTGGAAGAAACTGTCCTATTTCGGGGATAAAAGAGGTATTTGTGGGTGAAAAGGTCCTATTTGAAGGGGGAAACGTGGTATTTCTTGGAGACGATATGATATTTTGGGGAGAAATGTGGCATTTCTGGAAGAAACTGTCCTATTTTGGGGATGAAAGAGGTATTTGTGGGTGAAAAGGTCCTTTTTGAAGGGGGAACCGTGGTATTTCTTGGAGAAGATGTGATAAATTTGGGAGAAATGTGGCATTCCTGGAAGAAAAAGTCCAATTTGGGGGGAGAAGGCGGGCATTTCTGGAAGAAAAGGTCCTATTTGAAGGGGGAAAGCAGGTATTTCTTGGAGAAGATGTGATATATTTGGGAGAAATGTGGCATGTCCGGAAGAAACTGTCGTATTTTGGGGATAAAAGAGGTATTTGTGGGTGAAAAGGTCCTACTTGAAGGGGGAACCGTGGTATTTCTTGGAGGAGATGTGATATACTTGGGAGAAATGTGGCATTTCTGGAAGAAAAAGTGAAATTTGGGCGGAGAAGGCTGGTATTTGTGGGAGAAAAGGTCCTATACCAGGAGGAATCCTGGTATTTCTTGGAGAAGATGTGATCTATTTGGGAGAAATGTGGCATGTCTGGAAGAAACTGTCCTCTTTTGGGGATAAAAGAGGTATTTGTGGGTGAAAAGGTCCTATTTGAAGGAGGAAACCTGGTATTTCTTGGTGGAGATGTGGTATATTTGGGAGAAATGTGGCATTTCTGGAAGAAACTGTCCTCTTTTGGGGATCAAACAGGTATTTGTGGGTGAAAAGGTCCTATTTCCAGGAGAAAACCTGGTATTTCTTGGAGAAGATGTGGTATATTTCAGAGAAATGTGGCATGTCAGGAATAAACTGTACTATTTGGGGGATTAAAGAGGTATTTGTGGGTGAAAAGGTCCTATTTGAAGGGGGAATGCTGGTATTTCTTGTAGAAGCTGTGATATATTTGGAAGAAATCTGGCATGTCTGGAAGAAACTGTCCTATTTTGGGGATCAAACAGGTATTTGTGGGTGAAAATGTCCTATTTGAAGGCGGAAAGCTGGTATTTCTTGGAGAAGATGTGATATATTTGGGAGAAATCTGGCATGTCTGGAAGAAACTGTCCTATTTTGGGGATAAAAGAGGTATTTGCGGGTGAAAAGGTCCTATTTGAAGGGGGAAAGCTGGTATTTCGTGGAGAAGATGTGATCTATTTGGGAGAAATGTGGCATTTCTATAAGAAACTGTCCTCTTTTGGGGATAAAAGAGGTATTTGTGGGTGAAAAGGTCCTATTTCAAGGGGGAAAGCTGGTATTTCTTGGAGAAGATGTGATCTATTTGGGAGAAATGTGGCATTTCTATAAGAAACTGTCCTCTTTTGGGGATAAAAGAGGTATTTGTGGGTGAAAAGGTCCTATTTCAAGGGGGAAAGCTGGTATTTCTTGGAGAAGATGTGATATATTTGGGAGAAATGAGGCATGTCTGGAAGAAACTGTCCTATTTCGGGGATAAAAGAGGTATTTGTGGGTGAAAAGGTCCTATTTGAAGGGGGAAACGTGGTATTTCTTGGAGACGATATGATATTTTGGGGAGAAATGTGGCATTTCTGGAAGAAACTGTCCTATTTGGGGGATGAAACAGGCATTTGTGGGTGAAAAGCTCCTATTTGAAGGGGGAACCCTGGTATTTCTTGGAGGAGATGTGATATATTTGGGAGAAATGTGGCATTTCTGGAAGAAACTGTGAAATTTTGGGGATAAAAGAGGTATTTGTGGGTGAAAAGGTCCTATTTGAAGGGGGAAACCTGGTATTTCTTGGAGAAGATGTGATATATTTGGGAGAAATGTGGCATGTCAGGAATAAACTGTCCTATTTTGGGGATCAAACAGGTATTTGTGGGTGAAAATGTCATATTTGAAGGCGGAATCCTGGTATTTCTTGGAGAAGATGTGATATATTTGGGAGAAATGTGGCATTTCTGGAAGAAACTGTCCTCTTTTGGGGGTAAAAGAGGTATTTGCGGGTGAAAAGGTCCTATTTGAAGGGGGAAAGCTGGTATTTCGTGGAGAAGATGTGATATATTTGGGAGAAATGTGGCATTTGTGGAAGAAACTGTCTTATTTTGGGGATAAAAGAGGTATTTGAGGGTGAGAAGGTCCTATTTGAAGGTGGAATCCTGGTATTTCTTTGAGAAGATGTGATATATTTTGGAGAAATCCAGAATTTCTGGAAGAAAATTTCCAATTTGAGGGATAGAACAGGTATTTGTGGGTGAAAAGGTCCTATTTCCAGGGGGAAACCTGGTATTTCTTGAAGAAGATGTGATATATTTGGGAGAAATGTGGCATTTCTGGCAGAAACAGTCCTATTTTGGGGATAAAAGAGGTATTTGTGGGTGAAAAGGTCCTATATGAAGGGGGAAACCTGGTATTTCTTGGAGAAGATGTGATATATTTGGGAGAAATGTGGCATTTCTGGAAGAAACTGTCCTATTTGGGGGGAGAATGCTGGTATTTGTGGGAGAAAAGGTCCTATTTGAAGGGGGAAACCTGGTATTTCTTGGAGAAGATGTGATATATTTGGGAGAAATGTGGCATTTCTGGAAGAAACTGTCCTATTTTGGGGATAAAAGAGGTATTTGTGGGTGAAAAGGTCCTATTTGAAGGGGGAAAGCTGGTATTTCTTGGAGAAGATGTGATATATTTGGGAGAAATGTGGCATTTCTGGAAGAAACTGTCCTATTTTGGGGATAAAAGAGGTATTTGTGGGTGAAAAGGTCCTATTTGAAGGGGGAATCCTGGTATTTCTTGGAGAATATGTGATATATTTGGGAGAAATGTGGCATTTCTGGAAGAAACTGTCCTCTTTTGGGGATAAAAGAGGTATTTGAAGGTGAAAAGGTCCTATTCGAAGGGGGAATCCTGGTATTTCTTCGAAAAGATGTGATATATTTTGGAGAAATCCGGAATTTCTGGAAGAAAATTTCCAATTTGAGGGATAAAAGAGGTATTTGTGGGTGAAAAGGTCCTATTTGAAGGGGGAAACCTGGTATTTCTTGGAGAAGATGTGATATATTTGGGAGAAATCTGGCATTTCTGGCAGAAACTGTCCTACTTTGGGGATAAAAGAGGTATTTGTGGGTGAAAAGGTCCTATTTGAAGGGGGAAACCTGGTATTTCTTGGAGAAGATGTGTTATATTTGGGAGAAATGTGGCATTTCTGGAAGAAACTGTCCAATTTTGGGAATAAACAGGTATTTGTGGGTGAAAAGGTCCTATTTCCAGGGGGAAACCTGGTATTTCTTGGAGAAGATGTGATATATTTGGGAGAAATGTGGCATGTCTGGAAGAAACTGTCCTCTTTTGGGGATAAAAGAGGTATTTGTGGGTGAAAAGGTCCTATTTGAAGGGGGAAACCTGGTATTTCTTGGAGAAGATGTGGTATATTTGGGAGAAATGCGGCATTTCTGGAAGAAACTGTCCTCTTTTGGGGATAAAAGTGGTATTTGAAGTTGAAAAGGTCCTATTTGAAGGGGGAAACCTGGTATTTCTTGGCGAAGATGTGATATATTTGGGAGAAATCTGGCATGTCAGGAAGAAAAAGTCAAATCTGGGGGGAGAATGCTGGTATTTCTGGGAGAAAAGTTCCTATTTCTGGAGGAATCCTGGGATTTCTTGGAGAGGATGTGATATATTTGGGAGAAATCAGGCATGTCAAGAAGAAAATGTCCTCTAATGGGGATAAAACAGGTATTACAGGGTGAAAAGGTCCTATTTGAAGGGGGAAAGCTGGTATTTCTTGGAGAAGATGTGATATATTTGGGAGAAATTTGGCATTTCTGGAAGAAAATTTCAAATTTGAGGGATAAAAGAGGTATTTGTGTGTGAAAAGGTACAATTTCAGGAGGAATCCTGGTATTTCTTGGAGAAGATGTGATATATTCCGGAGAAATCCGGAATTTATGGAAGAAAATTTCCAATTTGAGGGATAAAAGAGGTATTTGTGGGTGAAAAGGTCCAATTTGAAGGGGGAAACCTGGTATTTCTTGGAGAAGATGTGATACATTTGGGAGAAATCTGGCATGTCTGGCAGAAACTGTCCAATTCTGGGGATAAAAGAGGTATTTGTGGGTGAAAAGGTCCTATTTGAAGGAGGAAACCTGGTATTTCTTAATGGAGATGTGGTATATTTGGGAGAAATGTGGCATTTCTGGAAGAAACTGTCCTATTTTGGGGATAAAAGAGGTATTTGTGGGTGAAAAGGTCCTATTTGAAGGGGGAAACCTGATATTTCTTGGAGAATATGTGATATATATGGGAGAAATCTGGCATTTCTGGAAGAAAAAGTACTATTTTGGGGATAAAACAGGTATTTGTGGGTGAAAAGGTCCTATTTGAAGGGGGAAACCTGGTATTTCTTGGAGGAGATGTGATATACTTGGGAGAAATGTGGCATTTCTGGAAGAAAAAGTGAAATTTGGGCGGAGAAGGCCGGTATTTGTGGGAGAAAAGGTCCTATACCAGGAGGAATCCAGGTATTTCTTGGAGAAGATGTGATCTATTTGGGAGAAATGCGGCATGTCTGGAAGAAACTGTCCTATTTTGGGGATAAAAGAGGTATTTGTGGGTGAAAAAGTCCTATTTGAAGGAGGAAACCTGGTATTTCTTGGTGGAGATGTGGTATATTTGGGAGAAATGTGGCATTTCTGGAAGAAACTGTACTATTTTGGGGATCAAACAGGTATTTGTGGGTGAAAAGGTCCTATTTGAAGGGGGAAAGCTGGTATTTCTTGGAGAAGATGTGATATATTTGGGAGAAATGTGGCATTTCTGGAAGAAAAAGTGAAATTTGGGCGGAGAAGGCTGGTAATTGTGGGAGAAAAGTTCCTATTTCAGGAGGAATCCTGGTATTTCTTGGAGAAGATGTGGTATATTTCGGAGAAATCTGGCATGTCTGGAAGAAACTGTCTTCTTTGGGGATAAAAGAGGTATTTGTGGGAGAAAAGACCCTATTTGAAGGGGGAAAGCTGGTATTTCGTGGAGAAGATGTGATATATTTGGGAGAAATGTGGCATGTCTGGAAGAAACTGTCCTATTTTGGGTATAAAAGAGGTATTTGTGGGTGAAAAGTTCCTATTTCCAGGGGGAAACCTGGTATTTCTTGGAGAAGATTTGATACATTAGGGAGAAATGAGGCATTTCTGGAAGAAACTGTCCTCTTTTGGGGATAAAAGAGGTATTTGTGGGTGAAAAGGTCCTATTTGAAGGGGGAAAGCTGGTATTTCTTGGAGAAGATGTGATATATTTGGGAGAAATGTGGCATGTCTGGAAGAAACTGTCCTCTTTTGGGTATAAAAGAGGTATTTGTGGGTGAAAAGTTCCTATTTCCAGGGGGAAACCTGGTATTTCTTGGAGAAGATTTGATACATTAGGGAGAAATGAGGCATTTCTGGAAGAAACTGTCCTCTTTTGGGGATAAAAGAGGTATTTGTGGGTGAAAATGTCCTATTTGTAGGGGGAACCGTGGTATTTCTTGGAGAAGATGTGTTATATTTGGGAGAAATGTGGCATTTCTGGAAAAAAATTCAAATCTGGGGGGAGAAGGCTGGTATTTCTGGGAGAAAAGTTCCTATTTCTGGTGGAATCCTGGGATTTCTTGGAGAAGATGTGATACATTTGGGAGAAATGAGGCATTTCTGGAAGAAACTGTCCTATTTGGGGGATAAAAGAGGTATTTGTGGGTGAAAATTTCCTTTTTGAAGGGGGAAACCTGGTATTTCTTGGAGAAGATGTGCTATATTTGGGAGAAATGTGGCCTTTCTGGAAGAAACTGTCCTCTTTTGGGGATAAAAGAGGTATTTGTGGGTGAAAAGGTCCTATTTCCAGTGGGAAACCTGCTATTTCTTGAAGAAAATGTGATCTATTTGGGAGATATCTGGCATGTCTGGAAGAAACTGTCCTCTTTTGGGGATAAAACAGGTATTTGTGGGTGAAAAGGTCCTATTTGAAGGGGGAAACCTGGTATTTCTTGGAGAAGATGTGATATATGTGGGAGAAATGTGGCATTTCTGGAAGAAACTGTCCTATTTTGGGGATAAAAGAGGTATTTGTGTGTGAAAAGGTCCTATATCTATGGGGAAACCTGGTATTTCTTGGAGAAGATGTGATCTATTTGGGAGAAATGTGGCATTCCTGGAAGAAACTGTCCTATTTTGGGGATAAAAGAGGTATTTGTGGGTGAAAAGGTCCTATTTCAAGGGGGTAACCTGGTATTTCTTGGAGAAGATGTGATATATTTGGGAGAAATGTGGCATTTCTGGAAGAAACTGTCCTCTTTTGGGGATAAAACAGGTATCTGTGGGAGAAAAAGTCCTATTTGAAGGGGGAATGCTGGTATTTCTTGGAGAAGATGTGATATATTTGGGAGAAATGTGGCATGTCAGGAAGAAACTGTCCTCTTTTGGGGATAAAAGAGGTATTTGTGGGTGAAAAGGTCCTATTTGAAGGGGGAAACCTGGTATTTCTTGGAGAAGATGTGATCTATTTGGGAGAAATGTGGCATGTCTGGAAGAAAATGTCCTATTTTGGGGATAAAAGAGGTATTTGTGGGTGAAAAGGTCCTATTTGAAGGGGGAAAGCTGGTATTTCTTGAAGAAGATGTGATCTATTTGGGAGAAATGTGGCATTTCTGGAAGAATATGTCCTATTTTGGGAATAAAAGAGGTATTTGTGGGTGAAAAGGTCCTATTTGAAGGGGGAAACCTGGTATTTCTTGGAGAAGATGTGACATACTTGGGAGAAATCTGGCCTTTCTGGCAGAAACTCTCCTATTTTGGGGATAAAAGAGGTATTTGTGGGTGAAAAGGTCCTATTTGAAGGGGGAAACCTGGTATTTCTTGGAAAAGATGTGATATATTTGGGAGAAATGTGGCATTTCTGGAAGAAAACGTTCTATTTTGGGGATAAAAGAGGTATTTGTGGGTGAAAAGGTCCTATTTGAAGGGGGAAACCTGGTATTTCTTGGAGAAGATGTGATATATTTGGGAGAAATGTGGCATGTCTGGAAGAGAATGTCCAATTTGGGGGGACAAATCTGGCATTTCTGGAAGAAACTTTCCTATTTTGGGGATAAAACAGGTATTTGTGGGTGATAAGGTCCTATTTCAAGGGTGAACCGTGGTATTTCTTGGAGAAGATGTGATGTATTTGAAAGAAATCTGGCATTTCAGGAAGAAAATGTTTACTTTGGGCTTAAAACAGGTATTTGTGGGTGAAAAGGACCTATTTGAAGGGGGAAACCTGGTATTTCTTGGAGAAGATGTGATATATTTGGGAGAAATGTGGCATTTCTGGAAGAAACTGTCCTATTTTGGGGATAAAACAGGTATTTGTGGGTGATAAGGCCCTACTTCAGGAGGAATCCTGCTCTGTCTTGGAGAAGATGTGATATATTTGGGAGAAATGTGGCATGTCCGAAAGAAACTGTCCTATTTTGGAGATAAAAGAGGTATTTGAGGGTGAAAAGGTCCTATTTGAAGGGGAAAACCTGGTATTTTTTGGAGAAGATGTGATCTATTTGGGAGAAATGTGGCCTTTCTGGAAGAAACTGTCCTATTTTGGGGATAAAACAGGTATTTGTGGGAGAATAGACCCTACTTCAGGAGGAATCCTGCTCTTTCTTGGAGAAGATGTGATGTATTTGGGAGAAATGTGGCATTTCTGGATGAAACTGTCCTATTTTGGGGATAAAAGGGGTACTTGTGGGTGAAAAGGTCCAATTTCAAAGGGGAAACCTGGTATTTCTTGGAGAAGATGTGATATATTTGGGAGAAATGTGGCATGTCTGGAAGAAACTGTCCAATTTTGGGGATAAAACAGGTATTTGTGGGTGAAAAGGTCCTATTTGAAGGGGGAACCCTGGTATTTCTTGGAGAAGATGTTCCATATTTGGGAGAAATCTGGCATGTGAGGAAAAAAATGTCCTATTTGGGGATAAAAGAGGTATTTGTGGGTGAAAAGGTCCTGTTTGAAGGGGGAAACCTGGTATTTCTTGGAGAAGATGTGATATATTTGGGAGAAATGTGGCATGTTTAGAAGAAACTGTCCTATTTTGGGGATAGAACAGGTATTTGTGGGTGAAAAGGTCCTATTTGAAGGGGGAACCGTGGTATTTCTTGGAGAAGATGTGATCTATTTGGGAAAAATGTGGCATTTCTGGAAGAAACTGTCCTCTTTTGGGGATAAAAGAGGTATTTGTGTTTGAAAAGTTCCTATTTGAAGGGGGAAACCTGGTATTTCTTGGAGAAGATGTGATATATTTGGGAGAAATGTGGCATTTCTGGAAGAAACTGTCCTCTTTTGGGGATAAAACAGGTAACTGTGGGTGATAAGGACCTATTTGAAGGGGAACCCTGTTATTTCTTCGAGAAGATGTGATATATTTGCGAGAAATTTGGCATGTCAGGAAGAAACTGTCCTATTTGGGGGATAAAACAGGTATTTGTGGGTGAAAAGGTCCTATTTGAAGGGGAAAACCTGGTATTTCTTGGAGAAGATGTGATCTATTTGGGAGAAATGTGGCATTTCTGGAAGAAACTGTCCTCTTTTGGGGATAAAAGAGGTATTTGTGGGTGAAAAGTTCCTATTTGAAGGGGGAAACCTGGTATTTCTCTAGAAGATGGTATATTTTTGGGAGAAATCTGGCATGTCAGGAAGAAACTGCCCTATTTTGGGGATAAAAGAGGTATTTGTGGGTGAAAAGGCCCTATTTCCAGGGGGAAACCTGGTATTTCTTGGAGAAGATGTGACATACTTGGGAGAAATCTGGCCTTTCTGGCAGAAACTGTCCTATTTTGGGGATAAAAGAGGTATTTGTGGGTGAAAAGGTCCTATTTGAAGGGGGAAACCTCGTATTTCTTGGAGAAGATGTGATGTATTTGGGAGAAATCTGGCATTTCAGGAAAAAATGCCCTATTATGGGGATAAAAGAGGTATTTGTTGGTGAAAAGGCCCTATTTGAAGGGGGAAACGTGGTATTTCTTGGAGAAGATGTGATCTATTTGGGAGAAATGTGGCATGTCTGGAAGAAACTGTCCTCTTTTGGGGATAAAAGAGGTATTTGTGGGTGAAAATGTCCTATTTCCAGGGGGAAAGCTGGTATTTCTTGGAGAAGATGTGATCTATTTGGGAGAAATGTGGCATGTCTGGACGAAACTGTCCTATTTTGGGGATCAAACAGGTATTTATGGGAGAAAAGACTCTGTTTCAGGAGGAATCCTGGTATTTCTTGGAGAAGATGTGATATATTTGGGAGAAATGTGGCATGTCTGGAAGAAACTGTCCTCTTTTGGGGATAAAATGAGTATTTGAGGGTGAAAAGGTCCTATTTGAAAGGGGAAACCTGGTATTTCTTGGAGAAGATGTGATATATTTGGGAGAAATGTGGCATGTCTGGAAGAAACTGTCCTATTTTGGGGATCAAACAGGTATTTGTGGGTGAAAAGGTCCTATTTCAAGGGGGAAACGTGGTATTTCTTGGAGAAGATGTGATATATTTGGGAGAAATGTGGCATTTCTGGAAGAAACTGTCCTCTTTTGGGGATAAAATGAGTATTTGAGTGTGAAAAGGTCCTATTTGAAAGGGGAAACCTGGTATTTCTTGGAGAAGATGTGATATATTTGGGAGAAATGTGGCATGTCTGGAAGAAACTGTCCTCTTTTGGGGATCAAACAGGTATTTGTGGGTGAAAAGGTCCTATTTCAAGGGGGAAACGTGGTATTTCTTGGAGAAGATGTGATATATTTGGGAGAAATCTGGCATGTGAGGAAAAAAATGTCCTATGTGGGGGATAAAAGAGGTATTTGTGGGTGAAAAGATCCTGTTTGAAGGGGGAAAGCTGGTATTTCTTGGAGAAGATGTGATATATTTGGGAGAAATGTGGCATTTCTGGAAGAAACTGTCGTATTTTCGGCATAAAACAGGTATTTGTTGGTGAAAATGTCCTATTTGAAGGGGGAAAGCTGGTATTTCCTGGAGAAGATGTGATATATTTGGGAAAATGTGGCATTTCTGAAAGAAAATGTTCAATTTGGGGGGAGAAATCTGGCCTTTCTGGAAGAAACTGTCCTATTTTGGGAATAAAAGTGGTATTTGTGGGTGAAAAGGTACTATTTCCGGGGGGAAAGCTGGTATTCCTTGGAGAAGTTGTGATCTATTTGGGAGAAATGTGGCCTTTCTGGAAGAAACTGTCCTATTTTGGGGATAAAAGAGGTATTCCTGGGTGAAATGGTCCTATTTCAGGAGGAATTCTGGTATTTCTTGGAGAAGATGTGATATATTTGGGAGAAATCAGGCATGTCTAGAAGAAACTGTCCTATTTTGGGGATAAAAGAGGTATTTCTGGGAGAAAAGGTCCTATTTGAAGGGGGAAACCTGGTATTTCTTGGAGAAGATGTGATATATTTGGGAGAAATGTGGCATTTCTGGAAGAAACTGTCCTATTTTGGGGATGAAACAGGTATTTGTGTTTGAAAAGGTCCTATTTGAAGGGGGAACCCTGGTATTTCTTGGAGAAGATGTGATCTATTTGGGAGAAATGTGGCATTTCTAGAAGAAACTGTCCTATTTTGGGGATAAAAGAGGTATTTGTGGGTGAAAAGGTCCTATTTGAAGGGGGAAACCTGGTATTTCTTGGAGAAGATGTGATCTATTTGGGAGAAATGTGGTATGTCTGGAAGAAAATGTCCTATTTTGGGGATAAAAGAGGTATTTGTGGTTGAAAAGATCCTATTTGAAGGGGGAAACCTGGTATTTCTTGGAGAAGATGTGATCTATTTGGGAGAAATCTGGCATGTGAGGAAAAAAATGTCCTATTTTGGGGATAAAAGAGGTATTTCTTGGTGAAAAGGTCCTATTTGAAGGGGGAAACGTGGTATTTCTTGGAGAAGATGTGATCTATTTGGGAGAAATGTGGCATTTCTGGAAGAAAATGTCCAATTTGGGGGGAGAAATCTGGCCTTTCTGGAAGAAACTTTCCTATTTTGGGGATAAAACAGGTATTTGTGGGAGAAAAGGTCCTATTTCCAGGGTGAACCGTGGTATTTCTTGGAGAAGATGTGATGTATTTGAAAGAAATCTGGCATTTCAGGAAGAAAATGTTTACTTTGGGGTTAAAACAGGTATTTGTGGGTGAAAAGGACCAATTTGAAGGGGGAAACCTGGTATTTCTTGGAGAAGATGTGATATATTTGGGAGAAATGTGGCATTTCTGGAAGAAACTGTCCTATGTTGGGATTAAAACAGGTATTTGTGGGTGAAAATGTCCTATCTGAAGGGGGAAAGCTGGTATTTCTTGGAGAAGATGTGATATATTTGGGAGAAATCTGGCATGTCTGGAAGAAACTGTCCTCTTTTGGGGATAGAACAGGTATTTGTGGGAGAAAAGGTCCTATTTGAAGGGGGAAACCTGGTATTTCTTGGAGAAGATGTGATGTATTTGGGAGAAATGTGGCATGTCTGGAAGAAAATGTCCTATTTTGGGAATAAAAGAGGTATTTGTGGGTGAAAAGGTCCTATTTGAAGGGGGAAACCTGGTATTTCTTGGAGAAGATGTGATATATTTGGGAGAAATGTGGCATGTCCTGAAGAAAACGTCCTATTTTGGGGATAAAAGAGGTATTTGTGGGTGAAAAGGTCCTATTTCAAGGGGGAACCGTGGTATTTCTTGGAGAAGATGTGATATATTTAAGAGAAATGTGGCCTTTCTGGAAGAAAATGTCCAATGTGGGGGATAAAAGAGGTATTCGTGGGTGAAAAGGTCCTATTTGAAGGGGGAAAGCTGGTATTTCTTGGAGAAGATGTGATATATTCGGGAGAAATGTGGCATTTCCGGGACAAACTGTCCTATTTTGGGGATAGAACAGGTATTTGTGGGTGAAAAGGTCTTATTTGAAGGGGGAACCCTGGTATTTCTTGGAGAAGATGTGATATATTTGGGAGAAATGTGGCATTTCTGAAAGAAAATGTCCAATTTGGGGGGAGAAATCTGGCCTTTCTGGAAGAAACTGTCCTATTTTGGGGATAAAAGATGTATTTTTGGTGAAAAGGTACTATTTGAAGGGGGAAAGCTGGTATTCCTTGTAGAAGTTGTGATCTATTTCGGAGAAATCTGGCCTTTCTGGAAGAAACTGTCCTATTTTGGGATTAAAACTGGTATTTGTGGGTGATAAGGTCCTATTTCCAGGGGGAAAGCTGGTATTTCTTGGAGAAGATGTGATATATTTGGGAGAAATGTGGCATGTCTGGAAGAAACTGTCCTATTTTGGGGATAGAACAGGTATTTGTGGGTGAAAAGGTCCTATTTGAAGGGGGAAAGCTGGTATTTCTTGGAGAAGATGTGATATATTTGGGAGAAATGTGGCATGTCTGGAAGAAACTGTCCTCTTTTGGGGATAAAAGAGGTATTTGTGGGTGAAAAGGTCCTATTTGAAGGGGGAAACCTGGTATTTCTTGGAGAAGATGCGCTATATTAGGGAGAAATGTGGCATTTCTGGAAGAAACAGTCCTATTTTGGGGATAAAAGAGGTATTTCTGGGTGAAAAGGTCCCATTTGAAGGGGGAACCCTGGTATTTCTTGGAGAAGATGTGATATATTAGGGAGAAATCTGGCATGTCCGGAAGAAACTGTCCTCTTTTGGGGATAAAACATGTATTTGTGGGTGAAAAGGTCCTGTTTCAAGGGGGAAACCTGGCATTTCTTGGAGAAGATGTGATATATTTGGATGAAATCTGGCATTTCTGGAATAAACTGTCCTATTTTGGGGATAAAACAGTTATTTGTGGGTGAAAAGGTCCTATTTGAAGGGGGAAAGGTGGTATTTCTTGGAGAAGATGTTCTATATTTGGGAGAAATGTGGCCTTTCTGGAAGAAACTGTCCTATTTTGAGGATAAAAGAGGTAGTTCTGGGTGACAAGGTCCTATTTCAGGAGGAATCCTGGTATTTCTTGGAGAAGATGTGATATATTTGGGAGAAATCTGGCATGTCTAGAAGAAACTTTCGTATTTTTGGAATAAAAGAGGTATTTGTGGGAGAAAAGCTCCTATTTCAAGGGGGAAACCTGGTATTTCTTGGAGAAGATGTGATATATTTGGGAGAAATGTGGCATTTCTGGAAGAAACTGTCCTCATTTGGGGATAAAAGAGGTATTTGTGGGAGAAAAGACTCTGTTTCAGGAGGAATCCCGGTATTTATTGGAGAAGATGTGATCTATTTGGGAGAAATGTGGCATTTCTGGAAGAAACTGTCCTCATTTGGGAATAAAACAGGTATTTATGGGAGAAAAGACTCTGTTTCAGGAGGAATCCCGGTATTTCTTGGAGAAGATTTGATATATTCGGGAGAAATCTGGCCTTTCTGGAAGAAACTGTCCTATTTTGGGGATAAAAGAGGTATTTCTGGGTGAAATGGTCCTATTTCAGGAGGAATCCTGGTATTTCTTGGAGAAGAGGTGATATATTTGGGAGAAATGTGGCATGTCTAGAAGAAACTGTCGTATTTTGGGGATAAAAGAGGTATTTGTGGGAGAAAAGGTCCTATTTGAAGGGGGAATCCTGGTATTTCTTTGAGAAGATGTGATCTATTTGGGAGAAATGTGGCATTTCTGGAAGTAACTGTCCTATTTTGGGGATGAAACAGGTATTTGTGTTTGAAAAGGTCCTATTTGAAGGGGGAAACCTGGTATTTCTTGGAGAAGATGTGATCTATTTCGGAGAAATGTGGCATTTCTGGAAGAAACTGTCCTATTTGGGGGATAAAACAGGTATTTGTGGGTGAAAATGACCTATTTCCAGGGGGAAAGCTGGTATTTCTTGGAGAAGATGTGATATATTTGGGAGAAATGTGGCATGTCTGGAAGAAACTGTCCTATTTTGGGGATAAAAGAGGTATTTGTGGGTGAAAAGGTCCTATTTGAAGCGGGAAAGCTGGTATTTCTTGGAGAAGATGTGATCTATTTGGGAGAAATGTGGCATGTCTGGAAGAAAATGTCCTATTTTGGGGATAAAAGAGGTATTTGTGGGTGAAAAGTTCCTATTTGAAGGGGGAAAGCTGGTATTTCTTGAAGAAGATGTGATATATTTGGGAGAAATGTGGCATTTCTGGAAGAAAATGTCCTCTTTTGGGGATAAAAGAGGTATTTGTGGGTGAAAAGGTCCTATTTGAAGGGGAAACCGTGGTATTTCTTGGAGAAGATGTTCCATATTTGGGAGAAATCTGGCATGTGAGGAAAAAAATGTCCTATGTGGGGGATAAAAGAGGTATTTGTGGGTGAAAAGGTCCTGTTTGAAGGGGGAAACCTGGTATTTCTTGGAGAAGATGTGATATATTTAGGAGAAATGTGGCATGTCTGGAAGAAACTGTCCTCTTTTGGGGATAGAACAGGTATTTGTGGGTGAAAAGGTCCTATTTGAAGGGGGAATCCTGGTATTTCCTGGAGAAGATGAGATATGTTTGGGAAAATGTGGCATTTCTGAAAGAAAATGTCCAATTTGGGGGGAGAAATCTGGCCTTTCTGGACGAAACTGTCCTATTTTGGGGATAGAACAGGTGCATGTGGGAGAAAAGTTCTGATTTCAAATGGGAAACCTGTTATTTCTTGGAGACGATGTGATATATTTGGGAGAAATCTGGCCGTTCTGGAAGAAACTGTCCTATTTTGGGGATAAAAGAGGTATATGTGGGAGAAAAGGTCCTATTTCAAGGGGGAAAGCTGGTATTTCTTGGAGAAGATGTGATCTATTTGGGAAAAATGTGGCATGTCTGGAAGAAACTGTCCTATTTTGGAAATAAAAGAGGTATTTGTGTTTGAAAAGTTCCTATTTGAAGGGGGAAACCTGGTATTTCTTGGAGAAGATGTGATATATTTGGGAGAAATGTGGCATTTCTGGAAGAAACTGTCCTCTTTAGGGGATAAAAGAGGTATTTGTGGGTGATAAGGTCCTATTTGAAGGGGGAACCCTGTTATTTCTTGGAGAAGATGTGATATATTTGCGAGAAATGTGGCATGTCAGGAAGAAACTGTCGTATTTTGGGGATAGAAGGGGTATTTGTGGTTGAAAAGGCCCTATTTCCAGGGGGAAACCTGGTATTTCTTGGAGAAGATGTGATCTATTTGGGAGAAATGTGGTATTTCTGGAAGAAACTGTCCTATTTTGGGGATAAAAGAGGTATTTGTGGGTGAAAAGTTCCTATTTGAAGGGGGAAACCTGGTATTTCTCTAGAAGATGGTATATATTTGGGAGAAATCTGGCATGTCAGGAAGAAACTGTCCTATTTTGGGGATAAAAGAGGTATTTGTGGGTGAAAAGGCCCTATTTCCAGGGGGAAACCCGTTATTTCTTGGAGAAGATGTGACATACTTGGGAGAAATCTGGCCTTTCTGGCAGAAACTGTCCTATTTTGGGGATAAAAGAGGTATTTGTGGGTGAAAAGGTCCTATTTGAAGGGGGAAACATGGTATTTCTTGGAGAAGATGTGATGTATTTGGGAGAAATGTGGCATGTGAGGAAAAAAATGTTCTATTATGGGGATAAAAGAGGTATTTGTTGGTGAAAAGGCCCTATTTGAAGGGGGAAACCTGGTATTTCTTGGAGAAGATGTGATATATTTGGGAGAAATGTGGCATGTCTGGAAGAAAATGTCCTATTTTGGGGATAAAACAGGTATTTGTGGGTGAAAAGGTCCTATTTGAAGGGGAAAACGTGGTATTTCTTGGAGAAGATGTGATCTATTTGGGAGAAATGTGGCATGTCTGGAAGAAAATGTCCTATTTTGGGGATAAAAGAGGTATTTGTGGGAGAATAGTCCCTAATTCAGGAGGAATCCTGGTATTTCTTGGAGAAGATGTGATATATTTGGGAGAAATCTGGCATTTCTGGATGAAACTGTCCAATTTTGGGGATAAAAGAGGTATTTGTGGGTGAAAAGGTCCAATTTCAAAGGGGAAACCTGGTATTTCTTGGAGAAGATGTGATATATTTGGGAGAAATGTGGCATGTCTGGAAGAAACTGTCCTATTTTGGGGATAGAACAGGTATTTGTGGGTGAAAAGGTCCTATTTGAAGGGGGAAAGGTGGTATTTCTTGGAGAAGATGTGATATATTTGGGAAAATGTGGCATTTCTGAAAGAAAATGTCCAATTTGGGGGGAGAAATCTGGCCTTTCTGGACGAAACTGTCCTATTTTGGGGATAGAACAGGTGCATGTGGGTGAAAAGTTCTGATTTCAAGGGGGAAACCTGGTATTTCTTGGAGACGATGTGATATATTTGGGAGAAATCTGGCCGTTCTGGAAGAAACTGTCCTATTTTGGGGATAAAAGAGGTATTTCTGGGTGAAATGGTCCTATTTCAGGAGGAATCCTGGTATTTCTTGGAGAAGATGTGATATATTTGGGAGAAATGTGGCATGTCTGGAAGAAACTGTCCTATTTTGGGGATAAAAGAGGTATTTGTGGGTGAAAAGTTCCTATTTGAAGGGGGAAACCTGATATTTCTCTAGAAGATGTGATATATTTGGGAGAAATCTGGCATGTCAGGAAGAAACTGTCCTATTTTGGGGATAAAAGAGGTATTTGTGGGTGAAAAGGTCCTATTTGAAGGGGGAAACCTGGTATTTCTTGGAGAAGATGTGATGTATTTGGGAGAAATCTGGCATGTGAGGAAAAAAATATTCTATTATGGGGATAAAAGAGGTATTTGTTGGTGAAAAGGCCCTATTTGAAGGGGGAAACGTGGTATTTCTTGGAGAAGATGTAATCTATTTGGGAGAAATGTGGCATGTCTGGAAGAAAATGTCCAATTTGGGGGGAGAAATCTCTCCTTTCTGGAAGAAACTTTCCTATTTTGGGGATAAAACAGGTATTTGTGGGTGAAAAGGTCCTATTTCAAGGGTGAACCTTGGTATTTCTTGGAGAAGATGTGATGTATTTGAAAGAAATCTGGCTTTTCAGGAAGAAAATGTTTACTTTGGGCTTAAAACAGGTATTTGTGGGTGAAAAGGACTTATTTGAAGGGGGAAACCTGGTATTTCTTAGAGAAGATTTGATATATTTGGGAGAAATGTGGCATTTCTGGAAGAAACTGTCCTATTTTGGGTATAAAACAGGTATTTGTGGGTGATAAGGCCCTACTTCAGGAGGAATCCTGCTCTTTCTTGGAGAAGATGTGATATATTTTGGAGAAATGTGGCATGTCCAGAAGAAACTGTCCTATTTTGGGGATAAAAGAGGTATTTGTGGGTGAAAAGTTCCTATTTCCAGGGGGAAAGCTGGTATTTCTTGGAGAAGATTTGATATATTTGGGAGAAATGTGGCATGTCTGGAAGAAACTGTCCTATTTTGGGGATAAAAGAGGTATTTGTGGGTGAAAAGGTCTTATTTGAAGGGGAAAACGTGGTATTTCTTGGAGAAGATGTGATCTATTTGGGAGAAATGTGGCATGTCTGGACGAAACTGTCCTATTTTGGGGATAAAACAGGTATTTATGGGAGAAAAGACTCTGTTTCAGGAGGAATCCTGGTATTTCTTGGAGAAGATGTGATATATTTGGGAGAAATGTGGCCTTTCTGGAGGAAACTGTCCTATTTTGGTGATAAAAGGAGTATTTGAGGGTGAAAAGGTCCTATTTGAAAGGGGAAACCTGGTATTTCTTGGAGAAGATGTGATATATTTGGGAGAAATGTGGCATGTCTGGAAGAAACTGCCCTATTTTGGGGATAGAACAGGTATTTGTGGGTGAAAAGGTCCTATTTCAAGGGGGAACCGTGGTATTTCTTGGAGAAGATGTTCTATATTTGGGAGAAATCTGCCATGTGAGGAAAAAAATGTCCTATTTTGGGGATAAAAGAGGTATTTGTGGGTGAAAAGGTCCTGTTTGAAGGGGGAAACCTGGTATTTCTTGGAGAAGATGTGATATATTCGGGAGAAATCTGGCATTTCCTGGACAAACTGTCTTATTTTGGGGATAGAACAGGTATTTGTTGGTGAAAAAGTCCTATTTGAAGGGGGAAAGCTGGTATTTCTTGGAGAAGATGTGATATATTTGGGAGAAATGTGGCATTTCTAGAAGAAACTGTCCTATTTGGGGGGAGAAATCTGGCATTTCTGTAAGAAACTGACCTATTTTGGGGATAAAAGAGTTATTTGTGAGTGAAAAGGTCCTATTTGAAGGGGGAAACCTGGTATTTCTTGGAGAAGATGTGATCTATTTGGGAGAAATGTGGCATTTCTGGAAGAAACTGTCCTATTTTGGGGATAAAAGAGGTATTCGTGGGTGAAAAGATCCTATTTCAAGGGGGAAACCTGGTATTTCTTGGTGAAGATGTGATCTATTTGGGAGAAATGTGGCATTTCTGGAAGAAACTGTCCTATTTTGGGGATAAAAGAGGTATTTGTGGGAGAAAATGACCTATTTGAAGGGGGAAAGCTGGTATTTCTTGGAGAATATGTGATCTATTTGGGAGAAATGTGGCATTTCTGGAAGAAACTGTCCTATTTTGGGGATAAAAGAGGTATTTGTGTTTGAAAAGGTCCTATTTGAAGGGGGAACCCTGGTATTTCTTGGAGAAGATGTGATATATTTGGGAGAAATCTGTCATGTCAGGAAGAAACTGTCCTATTTTGGGGATAAAAGAGGTATTTGTGTTTGAAAAGGTCCTATTTGAAGGGGGAAAGCTGGTATTTCTTGGAGAAGATGTGATATATTTGGGAGAAATGTGGCATGTCTGGAAGAAAATGTCCTATTTTGGGAATAAAAGAGGTATTTGTGGGTGAAAAGGTCCTATTTGAAGGGGGAAACCTGCTATTTCTTGGAGAAGATGTGACATACTTGGGAGAAATCTGGCCTTTCTGGCAGAAACTGTCCTCTTTTGGGGATAAAACAGGTATTTGTGGGTGAAAAGGTCCTATTTGAAGGGGGAATCCTGGTATTTCTTGGAGAAGATGTGATATATTTGGGAGAAATGTGGCATGTCTGGAAGAAAATGTCCTATTTTGGGGATAAAAGAGGTATTTGTGGGTGAAAAGGTCCTATTTGAAGGGGGAAAGCTGGTATTTCTTGAAGAAGATGTGATATATTTGGAAGAAATGTGGCATTTTGGAAGAAAATGTCCTATTTTGGGGATAAAAGAGGTATTTGTGGGTGAAAAGGTCCTATTTGAAGGGGGAACCCTGGTATTTCTTGGAGAAGATGTGACATACTTGGGAGAAATCTGTCCTTTCTGGCAGAAACTCTCCTATTTTGGGGATAAAAGAGGTATTTGTGGGTGAAAAGGTCCTATTTGAAGGGGGAACCCTGGTATTTCTTGGAGAAGATGTCATATATTTGGGAGAAATGTGGCATGTCTGGAAGAAACTGTCCTATTTTGGGGATAGATCAGGTATTTGTGGGTGAAAAGGTCCTATTTGAAGGGGGAAAGCTGGTATTTCTTGGAGATGATATGATATATTGGGGAGAAATGTGGCATGTCTGGAAGAAACTGTCCAATTTGGGGATAAAAGAGGTATTTGTGGGTGAAAAGGTCCTATTTGAAGGGGGAACCCTGGTATTTCTTGGAGAAGATGTGATCTATTTGGGAGAAATGTGGCATGTCTGGAAGAAACTGCCCTATTTTGGGGATAGAACAGCTATTTGTGGGTGAAAAGGTCCTATTTGAAGGGGGATACCTGGTATTTCTTGGAGAATATGTGATATATTTGGGAGAAATGTGGCATTTCTGGAAGAAACTGTCCTATCTTGGGATTAAAACTGGTATTTGTGGGTGATAAGGTCCTATTTGAAGGGGGAACCCTGGTATTTCTTGGAGAAGATGTGATCTATTTGGGAGAAATGTGGCCTTTCTGGAAGAAACTGTCCTAATTTGGGGATAGAACAGGTATTTGTGGGTGAAAAGGTCCTATTTGAAGGGGGAAACCTGGTATTTCTTGGAGAAGATGTGATCTATTTGGGAGAAATGTGGCATTTCTGGAAGAAACTGTCCTATTTTGGGAATGAAAGAGGTATTTGTGGGTGAAAAGGTCCTATTTGAAGGGGGAACCCTGGTATTTCTTGGAGAAGATGTGATATTCGGAAGAAATCTGGCATTTCAGGAAGAAAATGTTTACTTTGGGGTTAAAACAGGTATTTGTGGGTGAAAAGGTCCTATTTGAAGGAGGAAACCTGGTATTTCTTTGAGAAGATGTGATATATTTGGGAGAAATGTGGCCTTTCTGGAAGAAAATGTCCTATTTGGGGATAAAAGAGGTATTTGTGGGTGAAAAGGTCCTATTTGAAGGGGGAAAGCTGGTATTTCTTGGAGAAGATGTGATATATTTGGGAGAAATCTGACATGTCAGAAAGAAACTTTACTATTTTGGGGATAAAAGAGGTATTTGTGGGAGATAAGGCCCTACTTCAGGAGGAATCCAGGTATATCTGGGAGAAGATGTGATATATTTGGGAGAAATGTGGCATGTCTGGAAGAAATTGTCCTATTTTGGAGATAAAAGAGGTATTTGTGGGTGAAAAGGTCCTATTTGAAGGGGGAACCCTGGTATTTCTTGGAGAAGATGTAATATATTTGGGAGAAATCTGGCATTTCTGGAAGAAACTGTCCTCTTTTGGGGATCAAAGAGGTATTTGTGGGTGAAAAGGTCCTATTTCAAGGGGGAAACCTGGTATTGCTTGGAGAAGATGTGATATATTTGGGAGAAATCTGGCATTTCTGGAAGAAAATTTCCAATTTGAGGGATAAAAGAGGTATTTGTGGGTGAAAAGTTCCAATTTGAAGGGGGAAACCTGGTATTTCTTGGAGAAGATGTGATATATTTGGGAGAAATGTGGCATTTCTGGAAGAAACTGTCCTATTTGGGGGATAAAAGAGGTATTTGTGGGTGAAAAGGTCCGGTTTCAAGCGGGAAACCTGGTATTTCTTGGAGAAGATGTGATATATTTGGGAGAAATGTGGCCTCTCTGGAAGAAAATGTCCTATTTGGGGATAAAAGAGGTATTTGTGGGTGAAAAGGTCTTATTTGAAGGGGGAAAGCTGGTATTTCTTGGAGAAGATGTGATATATTTGGGAGAAATGTGGCCTTTCTGGAAGAAAATGTCCTATTTGGGGATAAAAGAGGTATTTGTGGGTGAAAAGGTCCTATTTGAAGGGGGAACCCTGGTATTTCTTGGAGGAGATGTGATATATTTGGGAGAAATCTGGCATTTCAGGAAGAAAATGTTTCTTTGGTATTAAACCAGGTATTTGTGGGTGAAAAGGTCCTATTTGAAGGAGGAAACCTGGTGTTTCTTGGAGAAGATGTGATCTATTTGGGAGAAATGAGGCATTTCTGGAAGAAACTATCCTCTTTTGGGCATAAAAGAGGTATTTGAAGGTGAAAAGGTCCTATTAGAAGGGGGAAAGCTGGTATTTCCTGGAGAAGATGTGATCTATTTGGGAGAAATCTCACATGACAGAAAGAAACTTAACTATTTTGGGGATAAAAGAGGTATTTGTGGGAGATAAGGCCCTACTTCAGGAGGAATCCAGGTATTTCTGGGAGAAGATGTGATATATTTGGGAGAAATGTGGCATGTCTGGAAGAAACTGTCTTATTTTGGGGATAAAAGAGGTATTTGTGGGTGAAAAGGTCCTATTTCAAGGGGGAAACCTGGTATTGCTTGGAGAAGATGTGATATATTTTGGAGAAATCTGGAATTTCAGGAAGAAAATTTCCAATTTGAGGGATAAAAGAGGTATTTGTGGGTGAAAAGGTCCTATTTGAAGGGGGAACCCTGGTATTTCTTGGAGAAGATGTGATATATTTGGGAGAAATGTGGCATTTCTGGAAGAAACTGTCCTATTTTGGGGATAAAAGAGGTATTTCTGGGTGAAATGGTCCTATTTCAGGAGGAATCCTGGTATTTCTTGGAGAAGATGTGATATATTAGGGAGAAATGTGGCATTTCTGGAAGAAACTGTCCTATTTTGGGGATAAAACAGTTATTTGTGGGTGAAAAGTTCCAATTTCAAGGGGTAAACCAGGTATTTCTTGGAGAAGATGTTCTATATCTGGGAGAAATCTGGCATTTCTGGAAGAAACTATCCTATTTTGTGAATAAAAGAGGTATTTGTGGGTGAAAAGGTCCTATTTGAAGGGGGAACCCTGGTATTTCTTGGAGAAGATGTGATATATTTGGGAGAAATGTGGCATGTCCGGAAGAAACTGTCCTATTTTGGGGATAAAAGAGGTATTTGTGGGTGAAAAGGTCCTATTTGAATGGGGAAAGCTGGTATTTCTTGGAGAAGATGTGATATATTTGGGAGAAATCTGGCCTTTTTGGAAGAAACTGTCCTATTTTGGAGATAAAAGAGGTATTTGTTGGTGAAAATTTTCTATTTCAAGGGGGAAACCTGGTATTTCTTGGAGAAGATGTGATATATTTGGGAGAAATGTGGCATGTCTGGAAGAAACTGTCCTATTTTGGAGATAGAAGAGGTATTTGTGAGTGAAAAGGTCCTATTTGAAAGGGGAAACCTGGTATTTCTTGGAGAAGATGGCATATATTTGGGAGAAATGTGGCATTTCTGGAAGAAACTGTCCTCATTTGGGGATAGAACACGTATTTGTGGGTGAAAAGGTCCTATTTGAAGGGGGAACCCTGGTATTTCTTGGAGAAGATGTGATATATTTGGGAGAAATCTGGCATTTCTGGAAGAAACTGTCCTATTTTGGGTATAAAACAAGTATTTGTGGGTGAAAAGGTCCTATTTCAAGGGGGAAACCTGGTATTTCTTGGAGAAGTTGTGATATATTTGGGAGAAATGTGGCATGTCTGGAAGAAACTGTCCTATTTTGGGGATAAAACAGTTATTTGTGGGTGAAAAGTTCCAATTTGAAGGGGGAAACCTGGTATTTCTTGGAGAAGATGTGATCTATTTGGGAGAAATGTGGCATGTCTGGAAGAAACTGTCCAATTTTGGGGATAAAAGAGGTATTTGTGGGTGAAAAGGTCCTATTTGAAGGGGGAAAGCTGGTATTTCTTGGAGAAGATGTGATATATTTGGGAGAAATGTGGCATTTCTGGAAGAAACTTTCCTATTTTGTGAATAAAAGAGGTATTTGTGGGTGAAAAGGTCCTATTTGAAGGGGGAAACCTGGTATTTCTTGGAGAAGATGTGATCTATTTGGGAGAAATGTGGCATTTCTGGAAGAAACTGTCCTATTTTGGGGATAGAACAGTTATTTGTGGGTGAAAAGGTCCGGTTTCAAGCGGGAAACCTGGTATTTCTTGGAGAAGATGTGATATATTTGGGAGAAATGTGGCCTTTCTGGAAGAAAATGTCCTATTTGGGGATAAAAGAGGTATTTGTGGGTGAAAAGGTCCTATTTGAAGGGGGAACCCTGGAATTTCTTGGAGAAGATATGATCTATTTGGGAGAAATGTGGCATGTCCGGAAGAAACTGTCCTATTTTGGGGATAAAAGAGGTATTTGTGGGTGAAAAGGTCCTATTTGAAGGGGGAAACCTGGTATTTCTTGGAGAAGATGTGATATATTTGGGAGAAATGTGGCATTTCTGGAAGAAACTGTCGTATTTTGGGGATAGAACAGGTATTTGTGGGTGAAAAGGTCCTATTTCGAGGGGGAAACCTGGTATTTCTTGGAGAAGATGTGATCTATTTGGGAGAAATGTGGCATTTCTGGAAGAAACTGTCCTATTTTGGGGATAAAAGAGGTATTTGTGGGTGAAAAGGTCCTATTTCGAGGGGGAAACCTGGTATTTCTTGGAGAAGATGTGATATATTTGGGAGAAATGTGGCATTTCTGGAAGAAACTGTCCAATTTTGGGGATAAAAGAGGTATTTGTGGGTGAAAAGGTCCTATTTGAAGGGGGAAACCTGGTATTTCTTGGAGAAGATGTGATATATTTGGGAGAAATGTGGCATTTCTGGAAGAAACTGTCCAATGTTGGGGATAAAAGAGGTATTTGTGGGAGAAAAGGTCCTATTTGAAGGGGGAATCCTGGTATTTCTTGGAGAAGATGTGATCTATTTGGGAGAAATGTGGCATTTCTGGAAGAAACTGTCCTATTTTGGGGATAAAAGAGGTATTTGAGGGTGAAAAGTTCCTATTTCCAGGGGGAATGCTGATATTTCTTGGAGAAGATGTGATCTGTTTGGGAGAAATGTGCCATTTCTGGATGAAACTGTCCTATTTTGGGGATAAAAGAGGCATTTGTGGGTGAAAAGGTCCTATTTGAAGGGGGAAAGCTGGTATTTCTTGGAGAAGATGTGATCTATTTGGGAGAAATGTGGCATTTCTGGAAGAAACTGTCCTATTTTGGGGATAAAAGAGGTATTTGTGGGTGAAAAGGTCCTATTTGAAGGGGGAAACCTGGTATTTCTTGGAGAAGATGTGATATATTTGGGAGAAATTTGGCATGTCAGGAAGAAACTGTCCTCTTTTGGGGATCAAACAGGTATTTGTGGGTGAAAAGGTCCTATTTGAAGGGGGAAACCTGGTATTTCTTGGAGAAGATGTGATCTATTTGGGAGAAATGTGGCATTTCTGGAAGAAACTGTCCTATTTTGGGGATAAAAGAGGTATTTGTGGGTGAAAAGGTCCTATTTGAAGGGGGAAACCTGGTATTTCTTGGAGAAGATGTGATATATTTGGGAGAAATGTGGCCTTTCTGGAAGAAACTGTCCTATTTTGGGGATAGAACAGGTATTTGTGAGTGAAAAGGTCCTATTTGAAGGGGGAAAGCTGGTATTTCTTGGAGAAGATGTGATATATTTGGGAGAAATCTGTCATGTCAGGAAGAAACTGTCCTATTTTGGGGATAAAAGAGGTATTTGTGGGTGAAAAGGTCCTATTTCCAGGGGGAAACCTGGAATTTCATGGAGAAGATGTGATCTATTTGGGAGAAATGTGGCATTTCTGGAAGAAACTGTCCTATTTTGGGGATAAAAGAGGTATTTGTGGGTGAAAAGGTCCTATTTCCAGGGGGAAAGCTGGTATTTCTTGGAGAAGATGTGATCTGTTTGGGAGAAATGTGCCATTTCTTGATGAAACTGTCCTATTTTGGGGATAAAAGAGGTATTTGTGGGTGAAAAGGTCCTATTTGAAGGGGGAAAGCTGGTATTTCTTGGAGAAGATGTGATCTATTTGGGAGAAATGTGGCATTTCTGGAAGAAACTGTCCTATTTTGGGGATAAAAGACGTATTTGTGGGTGAAAAGGTCCTATTTGAAGGGGGAAACCTGGTATTTCTTGGAGAAGATGTGATATATTTGGGAGAAATTTGGCATGTCAGGAAGAAACTGTCCTCTTTTGGGGATCAAACAGGTATTTGTGGGTGAAAAGGTCCTATTTGAAGGGGGAAACCTGGTATTTCTTGGAGAAGATGTGATCTATTTGGGAGAAATGTGGCATTTCTGGAAGAAACTGTCCTCTTTTGGGGATAAAAGAGGTATTTGTGGGTGAAAAGGTCCTATTTGAAGGGGGAAACCTGGTATTTCTTGGAGAAGATGTGATATATTTGGGAGAAATGTGGCCTTTCTGGAAGAAACTGTCCTATTTTGGGGATAGAACAGGTATTTGTGAGTGAAAAGGTCCTATTTGAAGGGGGAAAGCTGGTATTTCTTGGAGAAGATGTGATATATTTGGGAGAAATCTGTCATGTCAGGAAGAAACTGTCCTATTTTGGGGATAAAAGAGGTATTTGTGGGTGAAAAGGTCCTATTTCCAGGGGGAAACCTGGAATTTCATGGAGAAGATGTGATCTATTTGGGAGAAATGTGGCATTTATGGAAGAAACTGTCCTATTTTGGGGATAAAAGAGGTATTTGTGGGTGAAAAGGTCCTATTTGAAGGGGGAAAGCTGGTATTTCTTGGAGAAGATGTGATCTGTTTGGGAGAAATGTGCCATTTCTGGACGAAACTGTCCTATTTTGGGGATAAAAGAGGTATTTGAGGGTGAAAAGGTCCTATTTCAACGGGGAATCCTGGTATTTCTTGGAGAAGATGTGATCTATTTGGGAGAAATGTGGCATGTCAGGAAGAAACTGTCCTATTTTGGGGATAAAAGAGGTATTTGTGGGTGAAAAGGTCCTATTTGAAGGGGGAAAGCTGGTATTTCTTGGAGAAGATGTGATATATTTGGGAGAAATGTGGCATTTCTGGCAGAAACTGTCCTATTTTGGGTATAAAAGAGGTATTTGTGGGTGAAAAGGTACTATTTCAGGAGGAACCCAGGTATTTCTTGGAGAAGATGTGATATATTTGGGAGAAATATGGCATTTCAGGAGGAAACTGTCCTATTTTGGGATAAAAGAGATATTTGTGGGTGAAAAGGTCCTATTTGAAGGGGGAACCCTGGTATTTCTTGGAGGAGATGTGATATACTTGGGAGAAATGTGGCATTTCTGGAAGAAACTGTCCTCTTTTGGGGATAAAAGAGGTATTTGTGGGTGAAAAGGTCCAATTTGAAGGGGGAAACCTGGTATTTCTTGGAGAAGATGTGATATATTTGGGAGAAATCTGGCATTTCTGGAAGAAACTGTCCTATTTTGGGGATAGAACAGGTATTTGTGAGTGAAAAGGTTCTATTTCGAGGGGGAAACCTGGTATTTCTTGCAGAAGATGTGATCTATTTGGGAGAAATGTGGCATTTCTGGAAGAAACTGTCCTATTTTGGGTATAAAAGAGGTATTTGTGGGTGAAAAGGTACTATTTCAGGAGGAACCCAGGTATTTCTTGGAGAAGATGTGATATATTTGGGAGAAATATGGCATTTCAGGAGGAAACTGTCCTATTTTGGGATAAAAGAGATATTTGTGGGTGAAAAGGTCCTATTTCAAGGGGGAAAGCTGGTATTTCTTGTAGAAGATGTGATATATTTGGGAGAAATGTGGCATGTCCGGAAGAAACTGTCGTATTTTGGGGATAAAAGAGGTATTTGTGGGTGAAAAGGTCCTATTTGAAGGGGGAACCCTGGTATTTCTTGGAGAAGATGTGATCTATTTGGGAGAAATGTGGCATTTCTGGAAGAAACTGTCCTCTTTTGGGAATAAAAGAGGTATTTCTGGGTGAAAACTATCACCCACAAATACCTCTTTTATCCCCAAAGTAGGACTTTTTCTTCCAGACATGCCACATTTCTCCCAAATATATCACATCTTCTCCAAGAAATACCAGGTTCCCCCTTCAAATTGGACCATTTCACACACAAATACCTGTTCTATCCCCAAAATAGGACAGTTTCTTCCAGAAATGCCACATTTCTCCCAAATATAGAACATCTTCTCCAAGAAATACCAGGATTCCTCCAAAAATAGGACCTTTTCACCTACAAATACCTGTTTTACCCCCAAAATAGGACATTTTTTTCCAGAAATGCCACATTTCCCCCAAATATATCACATCTTCTCCAAGAAATACCAGCTTTCCCCCTTCAAATAGGACCTTTTCACCCACAAATACCTCTTTTATCCCCAAAATAGGACAGTTTCTTCCAGAAATGCCACATTTGTCCCAAATATATCACATCTTCTCCAGGAAATACCAGGATTCCTCCAAACATAGGTGCTTTTCACCCACAAATACGTCTTTTATCCCCAAAATAGGACAGTTTCTTCCAGAAATGCCACATTTCTCCCAAATATATCACATCTTCTCCAGGAAATACCAGGATTCCTCCAAACATAGGTGCTTTTCACCCACAAATACCTGTTCTATCCCCAAAATTGGACATTTTCTACCAGAAATGCCAGTTTTCTCCCAAATAGATCACATCTTCTCCAAGAAATACCAGGTTTCCCCCTTGAAACAGGACCTTTTCACCCACAAATACATGTTTTATCCCCAAAAGAGGACAGTTCCACCCACAAACACCACTTTTCTCCACTACATTCGACATTTTCTTCCAGAAATACCAATTTTTACCCCAATATCAGGACAGGTTCTCCCAGAAATATCAGCTTTCTCCCCTGAAGTATGTCCTTCTCGGCCAGATATACCAGTTTTCTCCCAAATATCGGATATTTTCTCCCACAAATACCAGCTTTCTCCCCAAATCACGACATTTGCTCCCAGAAATGCAAGATTGTTTCCCAAACGTAGGGCATTTTCTACCAGAAATACCACTTTTCTCTCCCTAAGTATTCTATTTTCTTCAAGGAATACCCGATTTCAACTCAAATATGGGAACTTTTCTCCCAGAAATACCAGTTGTGTCCCCTGAAATAGGACATTTTCTCCCACAAATACCTCTTTTATCCCCAAAATAGGACATTTTCTTCCAGAAATGCCAGTTTTCTCCCAAATATATAAATTATTCTCCCAAAAATACCAGTTTTCCGCCTCAAAGGAGGGCAGTTTCTCCCAGAAATACCTGTTTTCTCTACCAAAATAGGACATTTTCTTCTACAAATACCAGTTTCCCCCCCGATATTAGGACAGTCTCACCCAGAAGTGCCAGAATTCTCACCAAAACGGGACATTTTCTCCCACAAATACCAGTTTTCTGCCTCAAAATAGGCAAGTTCCACCCACAAACACCAGTTTTCTCCACTACATTCGACATTTTCTTCTAGAAATACCAATTTTTACCCCAATATCAGGACAGGTTCTCCCAGGAATACCAGCTTTCTCCCCAGAAATATGTCATTGTCGGCCAGATATGCCAGTTTTCTCCCAAATATCGGATATTTTTCTCCCACAAATACCAGCTTTCTCCCCAAATCACGACATTTGCTCCCAGAAATGCAAGATTGTTTCACAGAATCACAGAATCACAGAATCACCAAGGCTGGAAAAGACCTATAAGATCATCCAGTCCAACCATCCACCTATCACTCATGGTTCCCACTAAACTATATCCCTCAACACAACATCCAAACGTTCCTTGAACACCTCCAGGGTCATTGACTCCACCACCTCCCCGGGCAGCCCATTCCAGTGCCCGACCACTCTTTCAGAGAAGTAGTGTTTCCTAATATCCAGCCTGAATCTTCCATGGCGCAGCTTGAAACCATTCCCCCTAGTCCTATCACCAATTACACGAGAGAAGAGGCCGACCCCTAGCTCGCTACAACCTCCCTTCAGGAAGTTGGAGATTGCAGTGAGGTCTCCCCTGAGCCTCCTCTTCTCCAGACTGAACAATCCCAGCTCCCTCAGCCGCTCCTCATAAGGCCTGTGCTCCAGACCCCTCACCAGCTTTGTTGCCCTTCTTTGAACACGCTCCAGGGCCTCAGTGTCTTTCTTGTAGTGAGGGGCCCAGAACTGGACACAGTACTCAAGGTGCGGCCTCACCAGAGCTGAGTACAGGGGGACAATTACTTCCCTGCTCCTGCTGGTCACACTACTTCTGATACAAGCCAGGATGCCATTGGCCTTCTTGGCCACCCGGGCACACTGCTGGCTCATGTTTAGCCGAGCGTCAACCAACACCCCCAGGTCCATTTCCTCTACGCAGTCTTCCAGCCACTCCGCCCCAAGCCTGTAGCGTTGCTTGGGGTTGCCGTGGCCAAAGTGTAGGACCCGGCATTTGGTCTTATTAAACCTCATCCCATTGGCTTCAGCCCAGCTATCCAGCCTGTCCAGATCCCTCTGTAGGGCCTCGCTACCCCCAGGCAGATCGACACTTCCAGCCAGCTTGGTGTCATCTGCAAACTTACTGAGGGTGCACTCAATGCCCTCATCCAGGTCATCAATAAAGATATTGAACAGGACAGGCCCCAGCACCGACCCCTGGGGAACCCCACTCGTGGCCGGTCGCCAGCCGGATTTGGCTCCATTGACCACCACTCTCTGGGCCCGGCCCTCCAGCCAGTTCCTTACCCAGCCAAGAGTGTACCTGTCCAAGCCACGGACTGCCAGCTTCTGCAGGAGAATGCTGTGGGAGACAGTGTCAAAGGCTTTGCTGAAGTCTAGGTAGACTACATCAACAGCCTTTCCCTCATCCACCAGGCGGCTCACTAGATCATAGAAGGAGATCAGGTTGGTCAAGCAGGACCTGCCCTTCGTGGACCCATGCTGGCTAGGCCTGATCCCCCGGTAGTCCCGCACTTGCCGCGTGATCTCCCTCAAGACAATCTGCTCCATAACCTTCCCCGGCACCGAGGTCAGGCTAACAGGCCTGTAGTTCCCCGGGTCCTCCTTACAGCCCTTCTTGTAGATGGGAGTCACATTGGCAAGCTTCCAGTCTTCCGGTACTCTCGGCCAGATATACCAGTTTTCTCCCAAATATGGGACCTTTTCTCCCACAAATACCAGTTTTCTCCCCTGAAATAGGACAATTTCTCCCACAAATACCTGCTTTATCCCCAAAATAGGACATTTTCTCCCACAAATACCAGCTTTCTGCCTCGAAGTAGGGCAGATTCTCCCAGAAATGCCAGTTTTCTCCCAAATATATAACACATTCTCCCACAAATACCAGGTTTCCGCCTCAAAGGAGGGCAGTTTCTCCCAGAAATACCTGTTTTCTCCACCAAAATAGGACATTTTCTCCACCAAAATGCCAGTTTCCCCCCCAATATTAGGACGGTCTCTCCCAGAAATGCCAGTATTCTCCCCAAAACAGCACATTTTCTCCCACAAATACCAGTTTTCTGCCTCAAAATAGGCAAGTTCCACCCACAAGTACCAGTTTTCTCCACTACATTCGACATTTTCTTCTAGAAATACCAATTTTTACCCCAATATCAGGACAGGTTCTCCCAGAGATACCAGCTTTCTCCCCAGAAATATGTCCTTCTCAGCCAGATATACCAGTTTTCTCCCAAATATCGCACATTTTCTCCCACAAATATCACTTTTCTCCCCCCAGACTGGACGTTTTCTTCCAGAAATGCCAGTTTTCTCCCAAATATATAACACATTCTTCCAGAAATACCAGTTTTCCGCCTCAAGGGAGGGCAGTTTCTCCCAGAAATACCTGTTTTCTCTACCAAAATAGGACATTTTCTCCACCAAAATGCCAGTTTCCCCCCCAATATTAGGACAGTCTCACCCAGAAGTGCCAGTATTCTCCCCAAAACAGGACCTTTTCTCCCACAAACACCAGTTTTCTCCACTACATTCGACATTTTCTTCTACAAAGGCCAGTTTCCCCCCAAATATTAGGACAGTTCCTCCCAGAAATATCAGCTTTCTCCCCTGAAGTATGTCCTTCTCGGCCAGATATACCAGTTTTCTCCCAAATATCGGATATTTTCTCCCACAAATACCAGCTTTCTCCCCAAATCACGACATTTGCTCCCAGAAATGCAAGATTGTTTCCCAAACGTAGGGCATTTTCTACCAGAAATACCACTTTTCTCTCCCTAAGTATTCTATTTTCTTCAAGGAATACCTGATTTCAACTCAAATATGGGAACTTTTCTCCCAGAAATACCAGTTGTGTCCCCTGAAATAGGACATTTTCTCCCACAAATACCTCTTTTATCCCCAAAATAGGACATTTTCTTCCAGAAATGCCAGTTTTCTCCCAGAAATATGCCCTTGTCGGCCAGATATACCACTTTTATCCCCAAAATAGGATATTTTCTCCCAGAAACACCTGTTTTATCCCCCAAAACTGGACATTTTCTCCCAGAAATGCTAGATTGTTTCCCAAACGTAGGACATTTCCTTCCAGAAATACCACTTTTCTCCCCCTCAATATTATATTTTCTTCAAGGAATACTCGATTTCAACTTCAAAACAGGACATTTTCTCCCACAAATACCAGCTTTCTCCCCCCAGATTGGATATTTTCTCCCAGAAATACCAGGTTTCTCCCAAATATATACAATATTCTCACAGAAATACCAGATTTCTGCCTCAAAGGAGGGCAGTTTCTCCCAGAAATACCTGTGTTCTCCACCAAAATAGGACATTTTCTTCTACAAATACCAGTTCCCCCCCCAGCGTTAGGACAGTCTCTCCCAGAAATACCAGTTTTATCCCCAGAATGGGACAGTTTCCTCAGAAATACCAGATCTCGCCCCAATATTAGGACCGTTTCTCCCAGAAATATCAGCTTTCTCCCCAGAAATATTGTCGGCCAGATAGACCAGTTTTCTCCCAAATATGGGACCTTTTCTCCCACAAATACCAGTTTTCTCCCCTGAAATAGGATAATTTCTCCCACAAATACCTGCTTTATCCCCAAAATAGGACATCTTCTCCCACAAATACCAGCTTTCTGCCTCGAAGTAGGGCAGATTCTCCCAGAAATGCCAGTTTTCTCCCAAATATATAACACATTCTCCCACAAATACCAGTTTTCCGCCTCAAAGGAGGGCTGTTTCTCCCAGAAATACCTGTTTTATCCCCCAAAACAGGACATTTTCTCCCACAAATACCAGCTTTCTCCCCAAAACAGCACATTTTCTCCCACAAATACCAGTTTTCTGCCTCAAAATAGCCAAGTTCCACCCACAAACACCACTTTTCTCCACTACATTCGACATTTTCTTCTAGAAATAACAGTTCTCGCCCCAATATCAGGACAGGTCCTCCCAGAAATACCAGCTTTCTCCCCTGAAGTATGTCATTCTCGGCCAGATATACCAGTTTTCTCCCAAATATTGGATATTTTTCTCCCACAAATACCAGCTTTCTCCCCAAATCACGACATTTGCTCCCAGAAATGCAAGATTGTTTCTCAAACGTAGGGCATTTTCTACCAGAAATACCACTTTTCTCCCCCTCAATATTCTATTTTCTTCAAGGAATACCCGATTTCAACTCCAAAATAGGACATTTTCTCCCACAAATACCAGGTCTCCCCCCTGAAATAGGACAATTTCTCCCACAAATACCTGCTTTATCCCCAAAATAGGACATTTTCTCCCACAAATACCAGCTTTCTGCCTCGAAGTAGGGCAGATTCTCCCAGAAATGCCAGTTTTCTCCCAAATATATAACACATTCTCCCACAAATACCAGGTTTCCGCCTCAAAGGAGGGCAGTTTCTCCCAGAAATACCTGTTTTCTCTACCAAAATAGGACATTTTCTCCACCAAAATGCCAGTTTCCCCCCCAGTATTAGGACGGTCTCTCCCAGAAATACCAGCTTTCTCCCCAAAACAGCACATTTTCTCCCACAAATACCAGTTTTCTGCCTCAAAATAGGCAAGTTCCACACACAAACACCAGTTTTCTCCACTACATTCGACATTTTCTTCTAGAAATACCAATTTTTACCCCAATATCAGGACAGGTTCTCCCAGGAATACCAGCTTTCTCCCCAGAAATATGTCCTTCTCGGCCAGATATACCAGTTTTCTCCCAAATATCGGATATTTTTCTCCCACAAATATCACTTTTCTCCCCCCAGACTGGACGTTTTCTTCCAGAAATGCCAGTTTGCTCCCAAATATATAACACATTCTCCCAGAAATACCAGTTTTCCGCCTCAAGGGAGGGCAGTTTCTCCCAGAAATACCTGTTTTCTCTACCAAAATAGGACATTTTCTCCACCAAAATGCCAGTTTCCCCCCCAATATTAGGACAGTCTCACCCAGAAGTGCCAGTATTCTCCCCAAAACAGGATCTTTTCTCCCACAAACACCAGTTTTCTCCACTACATTCGACATTTTCTTCTACAAAGGCCAGTTTCCCCCCAAATATTAGGACAGTTCCTCCCAGAAATATCAGCTTTCTCCCCTGAAGTATGTCCTTCTCGGCCAGATATACCAGTTTTCTCCCAAATATCGGATATTTTCTCCCACAAATACCAGCTTTCTCCCCAAATCACGACATTTGCTCCCAGAAATGCAAGATTGTTTCCCAAACGTAGGGCATTTTCTACCAGAAATACCACTTTTCTCTCCCTAAGTATTCTATTTTCTTCAAGGAATACCCGATTTCAACTCAAATATGGGAACTTTTCTCCCAGAAATACCAGTTGTGTCCCCTGAAATAGGACATTTTCTCCCACAAATACCTCTTTTATCCCCAAAATAGGACATTTTCTTCCAGAAATGCCAGTTTTCTCCCAGATATAGAACATATTCTCCCAGAAATACCAGTTTTCTCCCAGAAATATGCCCTTGTCGGCCAGATATACCACTTTTATCCCCAAAATAGGATATTTTCTCCCAGAAACACCTGTTTTATCCCCCAAAACTGGACATTTTTGAAAACACAACTGAAATGCTAGATTGTTTCCCAAACGTAGGACATTTCCTTCCAGAAATACCACTTTTCTCCCCCTCAATATTATATTTTCTTCAAGGAATACTCGATTTCAACTTCAAAACAGGACATTTTCTCCCACAAATACCAGCTTTCTCCCCCCAGATTGGATATTTTCTCCCAGAAATACCAGGTTTCTCCCAAATATATACAATATTCTCACAGAAATACCAGATTTCTGCCTCAAAGGAGGGCAGTTTCTCCCAGAAATACCTGTGTTCTCCACCAAAATAGGACATTTTCTTCTACAAATACCAGTTCCCCCCCCAGCGTTAGGACAGTCTCTCCCAGAAATACCAGTTTTATCCCCAGAATGGGACAGTTTCCTCAGAAATACCAGATCTCGCCCCAATATTAGGACCGTTTCTCCCAGAAATATCAGCTTTCTCCCCAGAAATATTGTCGGCCAGATAGACCAGTTTTCTCCCAAATATGGGACCTTTTCTCCCACAAATACCAGTTTTCTCCCCTGAAATAGGATAATTTCTCCCACAAATACCTGCTTTATCCCCAAAATAGGACATCTTCTCCCACAAATACCAGCTTTCTGCCTCGAAGTAGGGCAGATTCTCCCAGAAATGCCAGTTTTCTCCCAAATATATAACACATTCTCCCACAAATACCAGTTTTCCGCCTCAAAGGAGGGCTGTTTCTCCCAGAAACACCTGTTTTATCCCCCAAAACAGGACATTTTCTCCCACAGATACCAGCTTTCTCCCCAAAACAGCACATTTTCTCCCACAAATACCAGTTTTCTGCCTCAAAATAGCCAAGTTCCACCCACAAACACCACTTTTCTCCACTACATTCGACATTTTCTTCTAGAAATAACAGTTCTCGCCCCAATATCAGGACAGGTCCTCCCAGAAATACCAGCTTTCTCCCCTGAAGTATGTCATTCTCGGCCAGATATACCAGTTTTCTCCCAAATATTGGATATTTTTCTCCCACAAATACCAGCTTTCTCCCCAAATCACGACATTTGCTCCCAGAAATGCAAGATTGTTTCTCAAACGTAGGGCATTTTCTACCAGAAATACCACTTTTCTCCCCCTCAATATTCTATTTTCTTCAAGGAATACCCGATTTCAACTCCAAAATAGGACATTTTCTCCCACAAATACCAGGTCTCCCCCCTGAAATAGGACAATTTCTCCCACAAATACCAGCTTTCTCCCCGCAGATTGGATATTTTCTCCCAGAAATGCCAGTTTTCTCCCAAATATATAACATATTCTCCCAAAAATACCAGTTTTCCGCCTCAAGGGAGGGCAGTTTCTCCTAGAAATACCTGTTTTCTCTACAAAAATAGGACATTTTCTTCTACAAATACCAGCTTCCCCCCCGATATTAGGACAGTCTCACCCAGAAGTGCCAGTATTCTCCCCAAAACAGGACATTTTCTACCACAAATACCAGTTTTGTCCCCGCAGATTGGATATTTTCTCCCAGAAATGCCAGTTTTCTCCCAAATATATAACATATTCTCCCACAAATACCAGTTTTCCGCCTCAAAGGAGGGCAGTTTCTCCCAGAAATACCTGTTTTCTCTACCAAAATAGGACATTTTCTCCACCAAAATGCCAGTTTCCCCCCCAATATTAGGACAGTCTCTCCCACAAATACCAGCTTTCTCCCCAAAACAGCACATTTTCTCCCACAAATACCAGTTTTCTGCCTCAAAATAGGCAAGTTCCACCCACAAGTACCAGTTTTCTCCACTACATTCGACATTTTCTTCTAGAAATACCAATTTTTACCCCAATATCAGGACAGGTTCTCCCAGAGATACCAGCTTTCTCCCCAGAAATATGTCCTTCTCAGCCAGATATACCAGTTTTCTCCCAAATATTGCACATTTTCTCCCACAAATACCAGCTTTCTCCCCAAATCACGACATTTGCTCCCAGAAATGCAAGATTGTTTCCCAAACGTAGGACATTTTCTTCCAGAAATACCACTTTTCTTCCCCTAAGTATTCTATTTTCTTCAAGGAATACCCGATTTCAACTCAAATATGGGAACTTTTCTCCCACAAATACCAGTTGTGTCCCCTGAAATAGGACATTTTCTCCCGCAAATACCTCTTTTATCCCCAAAATAGGACATTTTCTTCCAGAAATGCCTCTTTTCTCCCAGATATAGAACATATTCTCCCACAAATATCAGTTTTCTCCCCAGAAATATGTCCTTGTCGGCCAGATATACCACTTTTATCCCCAAAATAGGACATTTTCTCCCAGAAACACCTGTTTTATCCCCCAAAACAGGACATTTTCTCCCACAAATACCAGCTTTCTGCCTCAAAATAGGCAAGTTCCACACACAAACACCAGTTTTCTCCACTACATTCGACATTTTCTTCTAGAAATACCAATTTTTACCCCAATATCAGGACAGGTTCTCCCAGGAATACCAGCTTTCTCCCCAGAAATATGTCCTTCTCGGCCAGATATACCAGTTTTCTCCCAAATATCGGATATTTTTCTCCCACAAATACCAGCTTTCTCCCCAAATCACGACATTTGCTCCCAGAAATGCAAGATTGTTTCCCAAACGTAGGACATTTTCTTCCAGAAATACCACTTTTCTTCCCCTAAGTATTCTATTTTCTTCAAGGAATACTCGATTTCAACTCCAAAACAGGACATTTTCTCCCACAAATACCAGCTTTCTCCAAAAAACAGCACATTTTCTCCCACAAATACCAGTTTTCTGCCTCAAAATAGGCAAGTTCCACCCACAAGTACCAGTTTTCTCCACTACATTCGACATTTTCTTCTAGAAATACCAATTTTTACCCCAATATCAGGACAGGTTCTCCCAGAGATACCAGCTTTCTCCCCAGAAATATGTCCTTCTCAGCCAGATATACCAGTTTTCTCCCAAATATTGCACATTTTCTCCCACAAATACCAGCTTTCTCCCCAAATCACGACATTTGCTCCCAGAAATGCAAGATTGTTTCCCAAACCTAGGGCATTTTCTTCCAGAACTACCACTTTTCTCCCCCTAAGTATTCTATTTTCTTCAAGGAATACCCGATTTCCACTCAAATATGGGAACTTTTCTCCCACAAATACCAGTTGTGTCCCCTGAAATAGGACATTTTCTCCCGCAAATACCTCTTTTATCCCCAAAATAGGACATTTTCTTCCAGAAATGCCTCTTTTCTCCCAGATATAGAACATATTCTCCCACAAATATCAGTTTTCTCCCCAGAAATATGTCCTTGTCGGCCAGATATACCACTTTTATCCCCAAAATAGGACATTTTCTCCCAGAAACACCTGTTTTATCCCCCAAAACAGGACATTTTCTCCCACAAATACCAGCTTTCTCCCCAAAACAGCACATTTTCTCCCACAAATACCAGTTTTCTGCCTCAAAATAGGCAAGTTCCACACACAAACACCAGTTTTCTCCACTACATTCGACATTTTCTTCTAGAAATACCAATTTTTACCCCAATATCAGGACAGGTTCTCCCAGGAATACCAGCTTTCTCCCCAGAAATATGTCCTTCTCGGCCAGATATACCAGTTTTCTCCCAAATATCGGATATTTTTCTCCCACAAATACCAGCTTTCTCCCCAAATCACGACATTTGCTCCCAGAAATGCAAGATTGTTTCCCAAACGTAGGACATTTTCTTCCAGAAATACCACTTTTCTCCCCCTAAGTATTCTATTTTCTTCAAGGAATACTCGATTTCAACTCCAAAACAGGACATTTTCTCCCACAAATACCAGCTTTCTCCCCAAAACAGCACATTTTCTCCCACAAATACCAGCTTTCTGCCTCAAAATAGGCAAGTTCCACCCACAAACACCACTTTTCTCCACTACATTGGACATTTTCTTCCAGAAATACCAGTTCTCGCCCCAATATCAGGACAGGTTCTCCCACAAATACCAGCTTTCTCCCCAGAAATATGTCCTTCTCGGCCAGATATACCAGTTTTCTCCCAAATATCGCACATTTTCTCCCACAAATATCACTTTTCTCCCCCCAGATTGGACGTTTTCTTCCAGAAATGTCAGTTTTCTCCCAAATATATAAATTATTCTCCCAAAAATACCAGTTTTCCGCCTCAAAGGAGGGCAGTTTCTCCCAGAAATACCTGTTTTCTCTACCAAAATAGGACATTTTCTTCTACAAATACCAGTTTCCCCCCCGATATTAGGACAGTCTCACCCAGAAGTGCCAGAATTCTCACCAAAACGGGACATTTTCTCCCACAAATACCAGTTTTCTGCCTCAAAATAGGCAAGTTCCACCCACAAACACCAGTTTTCTCCACTACATTCGACATTTTCTTCTAGAAATACCAATTTTTACCCCAATATCAGGACAGGTTCTCCCAGGAATACCAGCTTTCTCCCCAGAAATATGTCATTGTCGGCCAGATATGCCAGTTTTCTCCCAAATATCGGATATTTTTCTCCCACAAATACCAGCTTTCTCCCCAAATCACGACATTTGCTCCCAGAAATGCAAGATTGTTTCACAGAATCACAGAATCACAGAATCACCAAGGCTGGAAAAGACCTATAAGATCATCCAGTCCAACCATCCACCTATCACTCATGGTTCCCACTAAACTATATCCCTCAACACAACATCCAAACGTTCCTTGAACACCTCCAGGGTCATTGACTCCACCACCTCCCCGGGCAGCCCATTCCAGTGCCCGACCACTCTTTCAGAGAAGTAGTGTTTCCTAATATCCAGCCTGAATCTTCCATGGCGCAGCTTGAAACCATTCCCCCTAGTCCTATCACCAATTACACGAGAGAAGAGGCCGACCCCTAGCTCGCTACAACCTCCCTTCAGGAAGTTGGAGATTGCAGTGAGGTCTCCCCTGAGCCTCCTCTTCTCCAGACTGAACAATCCCAGCTCCCTCAGCCGCTCCTCATAAGGCCTGTGCTCCAGACCCCTCACCAGCTTTGTTGCCCTTCTTTGAACACGCTCCAGGGCCTCAGTGTCTTTCTTGTAGTGAGGGGCCCAGAACTGGACACAGTACTCAAGGTGCGGCCTCACCAGAGCTGAGTACAGGGGGACAATTACTTCCCTGCTCCTGCTGGTCACACTACTTCTGATACAAGCCAGGATGCCATTGGCCTTCTTGGCCACCCGGGCACACTGCTGGCTCATGTTTAGCCGAGCGTCAACCAACACCCCCAGGTCCATTTCCTCTACGCAGTCTTCCAGCCACTCCGCCCCAAGCCTGTAGCGTTGCTTGGGGTTGCCGTGGCCAAAGTGTAGGACCCGACATTTGGTCTTATTAAACCTCATCCCATTGGCTTCAGCCCAGCTATCCAGCCTGTCCAGATCCCTCTGTAGGGCCTCGCTACCCCCAGGCAGATCGACACTTCCAGCCAGCTTGGTGTCATCTGCAAACTTACTGAGGGTGCACTCAATGCCCTCATCCAGGTCATCAATAAAGATATTGAACAGGACAGGCCCCAGCACCGACCCCTGGGGAACCCCACTCGTGGCCGGTCGCCAGCCGGATTTGGCTCCATTGACCACCACTCTCTGGGCCCGGCCCTCCAGCCAGTTCCTTACCCAGCCAAGAGTGTACCTGTCCAAGCCACGGACTGCCAGCTTCTGCAGGAGAATGCTGTGGGAGACAGTGTCAAAGGCTTTGCTGAAGTCTAGGTAGACTACATCAACAGCCTTTCCCTCATCCACCAGGCGGCTCACTAGATCATAGAAGGAGATCAGGTTGGTCAAGCAGGACCTGCCCTTCGTGGACCCATGCTGGCTAGGCCTGATCCCCCGGTAGTCCCGCACTTGCCGCGTGATCTCCCTCAAGACAATCTGCTCCATAACCTTCCCCGGCACCGAGGTCAGGCTAACAGGCCTGTAGTTCCCCGGGTCCTCCTTACAGCCCTTCTTGTAGATGGGAGTCACATTGGCAAGCTTCCAGTCTTCCGGTACTCTCGGCCAGATACACCAGTTTTCTCCCAAATATGGGACCTTTTCTCCCACAAATACCAGTTTTCTCCCCTGAAATAGGACAATTTCTCCCACAAATACCTGCTTTATCCCCAAAATAGGACATTTTCTCCCACAAATACCAGCTTTCTGCCTCGAAGTAGGGCAGATTCTCCCAGAAATGCCAGTTTTCTCCCAAATATATAACACATTCTCCCACAAATACCAGGTTTCCGCCTCAAAGGAGGGCAGTTTCTCCCAGAAATACCTGTTTTCTCCACCAAAATAGGACATTTTCTCCACCAAAATGCCAGTTTCCCCCCCAATATTAGGACAGTCTCTCCCAGAAATGCCAGTATTCTCCCCAAAACAGCACATTTTCTCCCACAAATACCAGTTTTCTGCCTCAAAATAGGCAAGTTTCACCCACAAGTACCAGTTTTCTCCACTACATTCGACATTTTCTTCTAGAAATACCAATTTTTACCCCAATATCAGGACAGGTTCTCCCAGAGATACCAGCTTTCTCCCCAGAAATATGTCCTTCTCAGCCAGATATACCAGTTTTCTCCCAAATATCGCACATTTTCTCCCACAAATATCACTTTTCTCCCCCCAGACTGGACGTTTTCTTCCAGAAATGCCAGTTTTCTCCCAAATATATAACACATTCTTCCAGAAATACCAGTTTTCCGCCTCAAGGGAGGGCAGTTTCTCCCAGAAATACCTGTTTTCTCTACCAAAATAGGACATTTTCTCCACCAAAATGCCAGTTTCCCCCCCAATATTAGGACAGTCTCACCCAGAAGTGCCAGTATTCTCCCCAAAACAGGACCTTTTCTCCCACAAACACCAGTTTTCTCCACTACATTCGACATTTTCTTCTACAAAGGCCAGTTTCCCCCCAAATATTAGGACAGTTCCTCCCAGAAATATCAGCTTTCTCCCCTGAAGTATGTCCTTCTCGGCCAGATATACCAGTTTTCTCCCAAATATCGGATATTTTCTCCCACAAATACCAGCTTTCTCCCCAAATCACGACATTTGCTCCCAGAAATGCAAGATTGTTTCCCAAACGTAGGGCATTTTCTACCAGAAATACCACTTTTCTCTCCCTAAGTATTCTATTTTCTTCAAGGAATACCCGATTTCAACTCAAATATGGGAACTTTTCTCCCAGAAATACCAGTTGTGTCCCCTGAAATAGGACATTTTCTCCCACAAATACCTCTTTTATCCCCAAAATAGGACATTTTCTTCCAGAAATGCCAGTTTTCTCCCAGATATGGAACATATTCTCACAGAAATACCAGTTTTCTCCCAGAAATATGTCCTTGTCGGCCAGATATACCACTTTTATCCCCAAAATAGGATATTTTCTCCCAGAAACACCTATTTTATCCCCCAAAACTGGACATTTTCTCCCAGAAATGCTAGATTGTTTCCCAAACGTAGGACATTTCCTTCCAGAAATACCACTTTTCTCCCCCTCAATATTATATTTTCTTCAAGGAATACTCGATTTCAACTTCAAAACAGGACATTTTCTCCCACAAATACCAGCTTTCTCCCCCCAGATTGGATATTTTCTCCCAGAAATACCAGGTTTCTCCCAAATATATACAATATTCTCACAGAAATACCAGATTTCTGCCTCAAAGGAGGGCAGTTTCTCCCAGAAATACCTGTGTTCTCCACCAAAATAGGACATTTTCTTCTACAAATACCAGTTCCCCCCCCAGCGTTAGGACAGTCTCTCCCAGAAATACCAGTTTTATCCCCAGAATGGGACAGTTTCCTCAGAAATACCAGATCTCGCCCCAATATTAGGACCGTTTCTCCCAGAAATATCAGCTTTCTCCCCAGAAATATTGTCGGCCAGATAGACCAGTTTTCTCCCAAATATGGGACCTTTTCTCCCACAAATACCAGTTTTCTCCCCTGAAATAGGATAATTTCTCCCACAAATACCTGCTTTATCCCCAAAATAGGACATCTTCTCCCACAAATACCAGCTTTCTGCCTCGAAGTAGGGCAGATTCTCCCAGAAATGCCAGTTTTCTCCCAAATATATAACACATTCTCCCACAAATACCAGTTTTCCGCCTCAAAGGAGGGCTGTTTCTCCCAGAAATACCTGTTTTATCCCCCAAAACAGGACATTTTCTCCCACAAATACCAGCTTTCTCCCCAAAACAGCACATTTTCTCCCACAAATACCAGTTTTCTGCCTCAAAATAGCCAAGTTCCACCCACAAACACCACTTTTCTCCACTACATTCGACATTTTCTTCTAGAAATAACAGTTCTCGCCCCAATATCAGGACAGGTCCTCCCAGAAATACCAGCTTTCTCCCCTGAAGTATGTCATTCTCGGCCAGATATACCAGTTTTCTCCCAAATATTGGATATTTTTCTCCCACAAATACCAGCTTTCTCCCCAAATCACGACATTTGCTCCCAGAAATGCAAGATTGTTTCTCAAACGTAGGGCATTTTCTACCAGAAATACCACTTTTCTCCCCCTCAATATTCTATTTTCTTCAAGGAATACCCGATTTCAACTCCAAAATAGGACATTTTCTCCCACAAATACCAGGTCTCCCCCCTGAAATAGGACAATTTCTCCCACAAATACCAGCTTTCTCCCCGCAGATTGGATATTTTCTCCCAGAAATGCCAGTTTTCTCCCAAATATATAACATATTCTCCCAAAAATACCAGTTTTCCGCCTCAAGGGAGGGCAGTTTCTCCTAGAAATACCTGTTTTCTCTACCAAAATAGGACATTTTCTTCTACAAATACCAGCTTCCCCCCCGATATTAGGACAGTCTCACCCAGAAGTGCCAGTATTCTCCCCAAAACAGGACATTTTCTACCACAAATACCAGTTTTGTCCCCGCAGATTGGATATTTTCTCCCAGAAATGCCAGTTTTCTCCCAAATATATAACATATTCTCCCAGAAATACCAGTTTTCCGCCTCAAAGGAGGGCAGTTTCTCCCAGAAATACCTGTTTTCTCTACCAAAATAGGACATTTTCTCCACCAAAATGCCAGTTTCCCCCCCAATATTAGGACAGTCTCTCCCACAAATACCAGCTTTCTCCCCAAAACAGCACATTTTCTCCCACAAATACCAGTTTTCTGCCTCAAAATAGGCAAGTTCCACCCACAAGTACCAGTTTTCTCCACTACATTCGACATTTTCTTCTAGAAATACCAATTTTTACCCCAATATCAGGACAGGTTCTCCCAGAGATACCAGCTTTCTCCCCAGAAATATGTCCTTCTCAGCCAGATATACCAGTTTTCTCCCAAATATTGCACATTTTCTCCCACAAATACCAGCTTTCTCCCCAAATCACGACATTTGCTCCCAGAAATGCAAGATTGTTTCCCAAACCTAGGGCATTTTCTTCCAGAACTACCACTTTTCTCCCCCTAAGTATTCTATTTTCTTCAAGGAATACCCGATTTCCACTCAAATATGGGAACTTTTCTCCCACAAATACCAGTTGTGTCCCCTGAAATAGGACATTTTCTCCCGCAAATACCTCTTTTATCCCCAAAATAGGACATTTTCTTCCAGAAATGCCTCTTTTCTCCCAGATATAGAACATATTCTCCCACAAATATCAGTTTTCTCCCCAGAAATATGTCCTTGTCGGCCAGATATACCACTTTTATCCCCAAAATAGGACATTTTCTCCCAGAAACACCTGTTTTATCCCCCAAAACAGGACATTTTCTCCCACAAATACCAGCTTTCTGCCTCAAAATAGGCAAGTTCCACACACAAACACCAGTTTTCTCCACTACATTCGACATTTTCTTCTAGAAATACCAATTTTTACCCCAATATCAGGACAGGTTCTCCCAGGAATACCAGCTTTCTCCCCAGAAATATGTCCTTCTCGGCCAGATATACCAGTTTTCTCCCAAATATCGGATATTTTTCTCCCACAAATACCAGCTTTCTCCCCAAATCACGACATTTGCTCCCAGAAATGCAAGATTGTTTCCCAAACGTAGGACATTTTCTTCCAGAAATACCACTTTTCTCCCCCTAAGTATTCTATTTTCTTCAAGGAATACTCGATTTCAACTCCAAAACAGGACATTTTCTCCCACAAATACCAGCTTTCTCCCCAAAACAGCACATTTTCTCCCACAAATACCAGCTTTCTGCCTCAAAATAGGCAAGTTCCACCCACAAACACCACTTTTCTCCACTACATTGGACATTTTCTTCCAGAAATACCAGTTCTCGCCCCAATATCAGGACAGGTTCTCCCACAAATACCAGCTTTCTCCCCAGAAATATGTCCTTCTCGGCCAGATATACCAGTTTTCTCCCAAATATCGCACATTTTCTCCCACAAATATCACTTTTCTCCCCCCAGATTGGACGTTTTCTTCCAGAAATGTCAGTTTTCTCCCAAATATATAAATTATTCTCCCAAAAATACCAGTTTTCCGCCTCAAAGGAGGGCAGTTTCTCCCAGAAATACCTGTTTTCTCTACCAAAATAGGACATTTTCTTCTACAAATACCAGTTTCCCCCCCGATATTAGGACAGTCTCACCCAGAAGTGCCAGAATTCTCACCAAAACGGGACATTTTCTCCCACAAATACCAGTTTTCTGCCTCAAAATAGGCAAGTTCCACCCACAAACACCAGTTTTCTCCACTACATTCGACATTTTCTTCTAGAAATACCAATTTTTACCCCAATATCAGGACAGGTTCTCCCAGGAATACCAGCTTTCTCCCCAGAAATATGTCATTGTCGGCCAGATATGCCAGTTTTCTCCCAAATATCGGATATTTTTCTCCCACAAATACCAGCTTTCTCCCCAAATCACGACATTTGCTCCCAGAAATGCAAGATTGTTTCACAGAATCACAGAATCACAGAATCACCAAGGCTGGAAAAGACCTATAAGATCATCCAGTCCAACCATCCACCTATCACTCATGGTTCCCACTAAACTATATCCCTCAACACAACATCCAAACGTTCCTTGAACACCTCCAGGGTCATTGACTCCACCACCTCCCCGGGCAGCCCATTCCAGTGCCCGACCACTCTTTCAGAGAAGTAGTGTTTCCTAATATCCAGCCTGAATCTTCCATGGCGCAGCTTGAAACCATTCCCCCTAGTCCTATCACCAATTACACGAGAGAAGAGGCCGACCCCTAGCTCGCTACAACCTCCCTTCAGGAAGTTGGAGATTGCAGTGAGGTCTCCCCTGAGCCTCCTCTTCTCCAGACTGAACAATCCCAGCTCCCTCAGCCGCTCCTCATAAGGCCTGTGCTCCAGACCCCTCACCAGCTTTGTTGCCCTTCTTTGAACACGCTCCAGGGCCTCAGTGTCTTTCTTGTAGTGAGGGGCCCAGAACTGGACACAGTACTCAAGGTGCGGCCTCACCAGAGCTGAGTACAGGGGGACAATTACTTCCCTGCTCCTGCTGGTCACACTACTTCTGATACAAGCCAGGATGCCATTGGCCTTCTTGGCCACCCGGGCACACTGCTGGCTCATGTTTAGCCGAGCGTCAACCAACACCCCCAGGTCCATTTCCTCTACGCAGTCTTCCAGCCACTCCGCCCCAAGCCTGTAGCGTTGCTTGGGGTTGCCGTGGCCAAAGTGTAGGACCCGGCATTTGGTCTTATTAAACCTCATCCCATTGGCTTCAGCCCAGCTATCCAGCCTGTCCAGATCCCTCTGTAGGGCCTCGCTACCCCCAGGCAGATCGACACTTCCAGCCAGCTTGGTGTCATCTGCAAACTTACTGAGGGTGCACTCAATGCCCTCATCCAGGTCATCAATAAAGATATTGAACAGGACAGGCCCCAGCACCGACCCCTGGGGAACCCCACTCGTGGCCGGTCGCCAGCCGGATTTGGCTCCATTGACCACCACTCTCTGGGCCCGGCCCTCCAGCCAGTTCCTTACCCAGCCAAGAGTGTACCTGTCCAAGCCACGGACTGCCAGCTTCTGCAGGAGAATGCTGTGGGAGACAGTGTCAAAGGCTTTGCTGAAGTCTAGGTAGACTACATCAACAGCCTTTCCCTCATCCACCAGGCGGCTCACTAGATCATAGAAGGAGATCAGGTTGGTCAAGCAGGACCTGCCCTTCGTGGACCCATGCTGGCTAGGCCTGATCCCCCGGTAGTCCCGCACTTGCCGCGTGATCTCCCTCAAGACAATCTGCTCCATAACCTTCCCCGGCACCGAGGTCAGGCTAACAGGCCTGTAGTTCCCCGGGTCCTCCTTACAGCCCTTCTTGTAGATGGGAGTCACATTGGCAAGCTTCCAGTCTTCCGGTACTCTCGGCCAGATACACCAGTTTTCTCCCAAATATGGGACCTTTTCTCCCACAAATACCAGTTTTCTCCCCTGAAATAGGACAATTTCTCCCACAAATACCTGCTTTATCCCCAAAATAGGACATTTTCTCCCACAAATACCAGCTTTCTGCCTCGAAGTAGGGCAGATTCTCCCAGAAATGCCAGTTTTCTCCCAAATATATAACACATTCTCCCACAAATACCAGGTTTCCGCCTCAAAGGAGGGCAGTTTCTCCCAGAAATACCTGTTTTCTCCACCAAAATAGGACATTTTCTCCACCAAAATGCCAGTTTCCCCCCCAATATTAGGACAGTCTCTCCCAGAAATGCCAGTATTCTCCCCAAAACAGCACATTTTCTCCCACAAATACCAGTTTTCTGCCTCAAAATAGGCAAGTTTCACCCACAAGTACCAGTTTTCTCCACTACATTCGACATTTTCTTCTAGAAATACCAATTTTTACCCCAATATCAGGACAGGTTCTCCCAGAGATACCAGCTTTCTCCCCAGAAATATGTCCTTCTCAGCCAGATATACCAGTTTTCTCCCAAATATCGCACATTTTCTCCCACAAATATCACTTTTCTCCCCCCAGACTGGACGTTTTCTTCCAGAAATGCCAGTTTTCTCCCAAATATATAACACATTCTTCCAGAAATACCAGTTTTCCGCCTCAAGGGAGGGCAGTTTCTCCCAGAAATACCTGTTTTCTCTACCAAAATAGGACATTTTCTCCACCAAAATGCCAGTTTCCCCCCCAATATTAGGACAGTCTCACCCAGAAGTGCCAGTATTCTCCCCAAAACAGGACCTTTTCTCCCACAAACACCAGTTTTCTCCACTACATTCGACATTTTCTTCTACAAAGGCCAGTTTCCCCCCAAATATTAGGACAGTTCCTCCCAGAAATATCAGCTTTCTCCCCTGAAGTATGTCCTTCTCGGCCAGATATACCAGTTTTCTCCCAAATATCGGATATTTTCTCCCACAAATACCAGCTTTCTCCCCAAATCACGACATTTGCTCCCAGAAATGCAAGATTGTTTCCCAAACGTAGGGCATTTTCTACCAGAAATACCACTTTTCTCTCCCTAAGTATTCTATTTTCTTCAAGGAATACCCGATTTCAACTCAAATATGGGAACTTTTCTCCCAGAAATACCAGTTGTGTCCCCTGAAATAGGACATTTTCTCCCACAAATACCTCTTTTATCCCCAAAATAGGACATTTTCTTCCAGAAATGCCAGTTTTCTCCCAGATATGGAACATATTCTCACAGAAATACCAGTTTTCTCCCAGAAATATGTCCTTGTCGGCCAGATATACCACTTTTATCCCCAAAATAGGATATTTTCTCCCAGAAACACCTATTTTATCCCCCAAAACTGGACATTTTCTCCCAGAAATGCTAGATTGTTTCCCAAACGTAGGACATTTCCTTCCAGAAATACCACTTTTCTCCCCCTCAATATTATATTTTCTTCAAGGAATACTCGATTTCAACTTCAAAACAGGACATTTTCTCCCACAAATACCAGCTTTCTCCCCCCAGATTGGATATTTTCTCCCAGAAATACCAGGTTTCTCCCAAATATATACAATATTCTCACAGAAATACCAGATTTCTGCCTCAAAGGAGGGCAGTTTCTCCCAGAAATACCTGTGTTCTCCACCAAAATAGGACATTTTCTTCTACAAATACCAGTTCCCCCCCCAGCGTTAGGACAGTCTCTCCCAGAAATACCAGTTTTATCCCCAGAATGGGACAGTTTCCTCAGAAATACCAGATCTCGCCCCAATATTAGGACCGTTTCTCCCAGAAATATCAGCTTTCTCCCCAGAAATATTGTCGGCCAGATAGACCAGTTTTCTCCCAAATATGGGACCTTTTCTCCCACAAATACCAGTTTTCTCCCCTGAAATAGGATAATTTCTCCCACAAATACCTGCTTTATCCCCAAAATAGGACATCTTCTCCCACAAATACCAGCTTTCTGCCTCGAAGTAGGGCAGATTCTCCCAGAAATGCCAGTTTTCTCCCAAATATATAACACATTCTCCCACAAATACCAGTTTTCCGCCTCAAAGGAGGGCTGTTTCTCCCAGAAATACCTGTTTTATCCCCCAAAACAGGACATTTTCTCCCACAAATACCAGCTTTCTCCCCAAAACAGCACATTTTCTCCCACAAATACCAGTTTTCTGCCTCAAAATAGCCAAGTTCCACCCACAAACACCACTTTTCTCCACTACATTCGACATTTTCTTCTAGAAATAACAGTTCTCGCCCCAATATCAGGACAGGTCCTCCCAGAAATACCAGCTTTCTCCCCTGAAGTATGTCATTCTCGGCCAGATATACCAGTTTTCTCCCAAATATTGGATATTTTTCTCCCACAAATACCAGCTTTCTCCCCAAATCACGACATTTGCTCCCAGAAATGCAAGATTGTTTCTCAAACGTAGGGCATTTTCTACCAGAAATACCACTTTTCTCCCCCTCAATATTCTATTTTCTTCAAGGAATACCCGATTTCAACTCCAAAATAGGACATTTTCTCCCACAAATATCAGGTCTCCCCCCTGAAATAGGACAATTTCTCCCACAAATACCAGCTTTCTCCCCGCAGATTGGATATTTTCTCCCAGAAATGCCAGTTTTCTCCCAAATATATAACATATTCTCCCAAAAATACCAGTTTTCCGCCTCAAGGGAGGGCAGTTTCTCCCAGAAATACCTGTTTTCTCTACCAAAATAGGACATTTTCTTCTACAAATACCAGCTTCCCCCCCGATATTAGGACAGTCTCACCCAGAAGTGCCAGTATTCTCCCCAAAACAGGACATTTTCTACCACAAATACCAGTTTTGTCCCCGCAGATTGGATATTTTCTCCCAGAAATGCCAGTTTTCTCCCAAATATATAACATATTCTCCCAGAAATACCAGTTATCCGCCTCAAAGGAGGGCAGTTTCTCCCAGAAATACCTGTTTTCTCTACCAAAATAGGACATTTTCTCCACCAAAATGCCAGTTTCCCCCCCAATATTAGGACAGTCTCTCCCACAAATACCAGCTTTCTCCCCAAAACAGCACATTTTCTCCCACAAATACCAGTTTTCTGCCTCAAAATAGGCAAGTTCCACCCACAAGTACCAGTTTTCTCCACTACATTCGACATTTTCTTCTAGAAATACCAATTTTTACCCCAATATCAGGACAGGTTCTCCCAGAGATACCAGCTTTCTCCCCAGAAATATGTCCTTCTCAGCCAGATATACCAGTTTTCTCCCAAATATTGCACATTTTCTCCCACAAATACCAGCTTTCTCCCCAAATCACGACATTTGCTCCCAGAAATGCAAGATTGTTTCCCAAACCTAGGGCATTTTCTTCCAGAACTACCACTTTTCTCCCCCTAAGTATTCTATTTTCTTCAAGGAATACCCGATTTCCACTCAAATATGGGAACTTTTCTCCCACAAATACCAGTTGTGTCCCCTGAAATAGGACATTTTCTCCCGCAAATACCTCTTTTATCCCCAAAATAGGACATTTTCTTCCAGAAATGCCTCTTTTCTCCCAGATATAGAACATATTCTCCCACAAATATCAGTTTTCTCCCCAGAAATATGTCCTTGTCGGCCAGATATACCACTTTTATCCCCAAAATAGGACATTTTCTCCCAGAAACACCTGTTTTATCCCCCAAAACAGGACATTTTCTCCCACAAATACCAGCTTTCTCCCCAAAACAGCACATTTTCTCCCACAAATACCAGTTTTCTGCCTCAAAATAGGCAAGTTCCACACACAAACACCAGTTTTCTCCACTACATTCGACATTTTCTTCTAGAAATACCAATTTTTACCCCAATATCAGGACAGGTTCTCCCAGGAATACCAGCTTTCTCCCCAGAAATATGTCCTTCTCGGCCAGATATACCAGTTTTCTCCCAAATATCGGATATTTTTCTCCCACAAATACCAGCTTTCTCCCCAAATCACGACATTTGCTCCCAGAAATGCAAGATTGTTTCCCAAACGTAGGACATTTTCTTCCAGAAATACCACTTTTCTCCCCCTAAGTATTCTATTTTCTTCAAGGAATACTCGATTTCAACTCCAAAACAGGACATTTTCTCCCACAAATACCAGCTTTCTCCCCAAAACAGCACATTTTCTCCCACAAATACCAGCTTTCTGCCTCAAAATAGGCAAGTTCCACCCACAAACACCACTTTTCTCCACTACATTGGACATTTTCTTCCAGAAATACCAGTTCTCGCCCCAATATCAGGACAGGTTCTCCCACAAATACCAGCTTTCTCCCCAGAAATATGTCCTTCTCGGCCAGATATACCAGTTTTCTCCCAAATATCGCACATTTTCTCCCACAAATATCACTTTTCTCCCCCCAGATTGGACGTTTTCTTCCAGAAATGTCAGTTTTCTCCCAAATATATAAATTATTCTCCCAAAAATACCAGTTTTCCGCCTCAAAGGAGGGCAGTTTCTCCCAGAAATACCTGTTTTCTCTACCAAAATAGGACATTTTCTTCTACAAATACCAGTTTCCCCCCCGATATTAGGACAGTCTCACCCAGAAGTGCCAGAATTCTCACCAAAACGGGACATTTTCTCCCACAAATACCAGTTTTCTGCCTCAAAATAGGCAAGTTCCACCCACAAACACCAGTTTTCTCCACTACATTCGACATTTTCTTCTAGAAATACCAATTTTTACCCCAATATCAGGACAGGTTCTCCCAGGAATACCAGCTTTCTCCCCAGAAATATGTCATTGTCGGCCAGATATGCCAGTTTTCTCCCAAATATCGGATATTTTTCTCCCACAAATACCAGCTTTCTCCCCAAATCACGACATTTGCTCCCAGAAATGCAAGATTGTTTCACAGAATCACAGAATCACAGAATCACCAAGGCTGGAAAAGACCTATAAGATCATCCAGTCCAACCATCCACCTATCACTCATGGTTCCCACTAAACTATATCCCTCAACACAACATCCAAACGTTCCTTGAACACCTCCAGGGTCATTGACTCCACCACCTCCCCGGGCAGCCCATTCCAGTGCCCGACCACTCTTTCAGAGAAGTAGTGTTTCCTAATATCCAGCCTGAATCTTCCATGGCGCAGCTTGAAACCATTCCCCCTAGTCCTATCACCAATTACACGAGAGAAGAGGCCGACCCCTAGCTCGCTACAACCTCCCTTCAGGAAGTTGGAGATTGCAGTGAGGTCTCCCCTGAGCCTCCTCTTCTCCAGACTGAACAATCCCAGCTCCCTCAGCCGCTCCTCATAAGGCCTGTGCTCCAGACCCCTCACCAGCTTTGTTGCCCTTCTTTGAACACGCTCCAGGGCCTCAGTGTCTTTCTTGTAGTGAGGGGCCCAGAACTGGACACAGTACTCAAGGTGCGGCCTCACCAGAGCTGAGTACAGGGGGACAATTACTTCCCTGCTCCTGCTGGTCACACTACTTCTGATACAAGCCAGGATGCCATTGGCCTTCTTGGCCACCCGGGCACACTGCTGGCTCATGTTTAGCCGAGCGTCAACCAACACCCCCAGGTCCATTTCCTCTACGCAGTCTTCCAGCCACTCCGCCCCAAGCCTGTAGCGTTGCTTGGGGTTGCCGTGGCCAAAGTGTAGGACCCGGCATTTGGTCTTATTAAACCTCATCCCATTGGCTTCAGCCCAGCTATCCAGCCTGTCCAGATCCCTCTGTAGGGCCTCGCTACCCCCAGGCAGATCGACACTTCCAGCCAGCTTGGTGTCATCTGCAAACTTACTGAGGGTGCACTCAATGCCCTCATCCAGGTCATCAATAAAGATATTGAACAGGACAGGCCCCAGCACCGACCCCTGGGGAACCCCACTCGTGGCCGGTCGCCAGCCGGATTTGGCTCCATTGACCACCACTCTCTGGGCCCGGCCCTCCAGCCAGTTCCTTACCCAGCCAAGAGTGTACCTGTCCAAGCCACGGACTGCCAGCTTCTGCAGGAGAATGCTGTGGGAGACAGTGTCAAAGGCTTTGCTGAAGTCTAGGTAGACTACATCAACAGCCTTTCCCTCATCCACCAGGCGGCTCACTAGATCATAGAAGGAGATCAGGTTGGTCAAGCAGGACCTGCCCTTCGTGGACCCATGCTGGCTAGGCCTGATCCCCCGGTAGTCCCGCACTTGCCGCGTGATCTCCCTCAAGACAATCTGCTCCATAACCTTCCCCGGCACCGAGGTCAGGCTAACAGGCCTGTAGTTCCCCGGGTCCTCCTTACAGCCCTTCTTGTAGATGGGAGTCACATTGGCAAGCTTCCAGTCTTCCGGTACTCTCGGCCAGATATACCAGTTTTCTCCCAAATATGGGACCTTTTCTCCCACAAATACCAGTTTTCTCCCCTGAAATAGGACAATTTCTCCCACAAATACCTGCTTTATCCCCAAAATAGGACATTTTCTCCCACAAATACCAGCTTTCTGCCTCGAAGTAGGGCAGATTCTCCCAGAAATGCCAGTTTTCTCCCAAATATATAACACATTCTCCCACAAATACCAGTTTTCCGCCTCAAAGGAGGGCAGTTTCTCCCAGAAATACCTGTTTTCTCCACCAAAATAGGACATTTTCTCCACCAAAATGCCAGTTTCCCCCCCAATATTAGGACGGTCTCTCCCAGAAATGCCAGTATTCTCCCCAAAACAGCACATTTTCTCCCACAAATACCAGTTTTCTGCCTCAAAATAGGCAAGTTTCACCCACAAGTACCAGTTTTCTCCACTACATTCGACATTTTCTTCTAGAAATACCAATTTTTACCCCAATATCAGGACAGGTTCTCCCAGAGATACCAGCTTTCTCCCCAGAAATATGTCCTTCTCAGCCAGATATACCAGTTTTCTCCCAAATATCGCACATTTTCTCCCACAAATATCACTTTTCTCCCCCCAGATTGGACGTTTTCTTCCAGAAATGCCAGTTTTCTCCCAAATATATAACACATTCTCCCACAAATACCAGTTTTCCGCCTCAAGGGAGGGCAGTTTCTCCCAGAAATACCTGTTTTCTCTACCAAAATAGGACATTTTCTCCACCAAAATGCCAGTTTCCCCCCCAATATTAGGACAGTCTCACCCAGAAGTGCCAGTATTCTCCCCAAAACAGGATCTTTTCTCCCACAAACACCAGTTTTCTCCACTACATTCGACATTTTCTTCTACAAAGGCCAGTTTCCCCCCAAATATTAGGACAGTTCCTCCCAGAAATATCAGCTTTCTCCCCTGAAGTATGTCCTTCTCGGCCAGATATACCAGTTTTCTCCCAAATATCGGATATTTTCTCCCACAAATACCAGCTTTCTCCCCAAATCACGACATTTGCTCCCAGAAATGCAAGATTGTTTCCCAAACGTAGGGCATTTTCTACCAGAAATACCACTTTTCTCTCCCTAAGTATTCTATTTTCTTCAAGGAATACCCGATTTCAACTCAAATATGGGAACTTTTCTCCCACAAATACCAGTTGTGTCCCCTGAAATAGGACATTTTCTCCCACAAATACCTCTTTTATCCCCAAAATAGGACATTTTCTTCCAGAAATGCCAGTTTTCTCCCAGATATAGAACATATTCTCCCAGAAATACCAGTTTTCTCCCAGAAATATGCCCTTGTCGGCCAGATATACCACTTTTATCCCCAAAATAGGATATTTTCTCCCAGAAACACCTGTTTTATCCCCCAAAACTGGACATTTTTGAAAACACAACTGAAATGCTAGATTGTTTCCCAAACGTAGGACATTTCCTTCCAGAAATACCACTTTTCTCCCCCTCAATATTATATTTTCTTCAAGGAATACTCGATTTCAACTTCAAAACAGGACATTTTCTCCCACAAATACCAGCTTTCTCCCCCCAGATTGGATATTTTCTCCCAGAAATACCAGGTTTCTCCCAAATATATACAATATTCTCACAGAAATACCAGATTTCTGCCTCAAAGGAGGGCAGTTTCTCCCAGAAATACCTGTGTTCTCCACCAAAATAGGACATTTTCTTCTACAAATACCAGTTCCCCCCCCAGCGTTAGGACAGTCTCTCCCAGAAATACCAGTTTTATCCCCAGAATGGGACAGTTTCCTCAGAAATACCAGATCTCGCCCCAATATTAGGACCGTTTCTCCCAGAAATATCAGCTTTCTCCCCAGAAATATTGTCGGCCAGATAGACCAGTTTTCTCCCAAATATGGGACCTTTTCTCCCACAAATACCAGTTTTCTCCCCTGAAATAGGATAATTTCTCCCACAAATACCTGCTTTATCCCCAAAATAGGACATCTTCTCCCACAAATACCAGCTTTCTGCCTCGAAGTAGGGCAGATTCTCCCAGAAATGCCAGTTTTCTCCCAAATATATAACACATTCTCCCACAAATACCAGTTTTCCGCCTCAAAGGAGGGCTGTTTCTCCCAGAAATACCTGTTTTATCCCCCAAAACAGGACATTTTCTCCCACAAATACCAGCTTTCTCCCCAAAACAGCACATTTTCTCCCACAAATACCAGTTTTCTGCCTCAAAATAGCCAAGTTCCACCCACAAACACCACTTTTCTCCACTACATTCGACATTTTCTTCTAGAAATACCAGTTCTCGCCCCAATATCAGGACAGGTCCTCCCAGAAATACCAGCTTTCTCCCCTGAAGTATGTCATTCTCGGCCAGATATACCAGTTTTCTCCCAAATATTGGATATTTTTCTCCCACAAATACCAGCTTTCTCCCCAAATCACGACATTTGCTCCCAGAAATGCAAGATTGTTTCTCAAACGTAGGGCATTTTCTACCAGAAATACCACTTTTCTCCCCCTCAATATTCTATTTTCTTCAAGGAATACCCGATTTCAACTCCAAAATAGGACATTTTCTCCCACAAATACCAGGTCTCCCCCCTGAAATAGGACAATTTCTCCCACAAATACCAGCTTTCTCCCCGCAGATTGGATATTTTCTCCCAGAAATGCCAGTTTTCTCCCAAATATATAACATATTCTCCCAAAAATACCAGTTTTCCGCCTCAAGGGAGGGCAGTTTCTCCCAGAAATACCTGTTTTCTCTACCAAAATAGGACATTTTCTTCTACAAATACCAGCTTCCCCCCCGATATTAGGACAGTCTCACCCAGAAGTGCCAGTATTCTCCCCAAAACAGGACATTTTCTACCACAAATACCAGTTTTGTCCCCGCAGATTGGATATTTTCTCCCAGAAATGCCAGTTTTCTCCCAAATATATAACATATTCTCCCACAAATACCAGTTTTCCGCCTCAAAGGAGGGCAGTTTCTCCCAGAAATACCTGTTTTCTCTACCAAAATAGGACATTTTCTCCACCAAAATGCCAGTTTCCCCCCCAATATTAGGACAGTCTCTCCCAGAAATGCCAGTATTCTCCCCAAAACAGCACATTTTCTCCCACAAATACCAGTTTTCTGCCTCAAAATAGGCAAGTTCCACACACAAGTACCAGTTTTCTCCACTACATTCGACATTTTCTTCTAGAAATACCAATTTTTACCCCAATATCAGGACAGGTTCTCCCAGAGATACCAGCTTTCTCCCCAGAAATATGTCCTTCTCAGCCAGATATACCAGTTTTCTCCCAAATATTGCACATTTTCTCCCACAAATACCAGCTTTCTCCCCAAATCACGACATTTTCTCCCAGAAATGCAAGATTGTTTCCCAAATGTAGGGCATTTTCTACCAGAAATACCACTTTTCTCTCCCTAAGTATTCTATTTTCTTCAAGGAATACCCGATTTCAACTCAAATATGGGAACTTTTCTCCCACAAATACCAGTTGTGTCCCCTGAAATAGGACATTTTCTCCCACAAATACCTCTTTTATCCCCAAAATAGGACATTTTCTTCCAGAAATGCCAGTTTTCTCCCAGATATAGAACATATTCTCACAGAAATACCAGTTTTCTCCCAGAAATATGCCCTTGTCGGCCAGATATACCACTTTTATCCCCAAAATAGGATATTTTCTCCCAGAAACACCTGTTTTATCCCCCAAAACTGTACATTTTCTCCCAGAAATGCTAGATTGTTTCCCAAACGTAGGACATTTCCTTCCAGAAATACCACTTTTCTCCCCCTCAATATTATATTTTCTTCAAGGAATACTCGATTTCAACTTCAAAACAGGACATTTTCTCCCACAAATACCAGCTTTCTCCCCCCAGATTGGATATTTTCTCCCAGAAATACCAGGTTTCTCCCAAATATATACAATATTCTCACAGAAATACCAGATTTCTGCCTCAAAGGAGGGCAGTTTCTCCCAGAAATACCTGTGTTCTCCACCAAAATAGGACATTTTCTTCTACAAATACCAGTCCCCCCCCCAGCGTTAGGACAGTCTCTCCCAGAAATACCAGTTTTATCCCCAGAATGGGACAGTTTCCTCAGAAATACCAGATCTCGCCCCAATATTAGGACCGTTTCTCCCAGAAATATCAGCTTTCTCCCCAGAAATATTGTCGGCCAGATAGACCAGTTTTCTCCCAAATATGGGACCTTTTCTCCCACAAATACCAGTTTTCTCCCCTGAAATAGGATAATTTCTCCCACAAATACCTGCTTTATCCCCAAAATAGGACATCTTCTCCCACAAATACCAGCTTTCTGCCTCGAAGTAGGGCAGATTCTCCCAGAAATGCCAGTTTTCTCCCAAATATATAACACATTCTCCCACAAATACCAGTTTTCCGCCTCAAAGGAGGGCTGTTTCTCCCAGAAATACCTGTTTTATCCCCCAAAACAGGACATTTTCTCCCACAAATACCAGCTTTCTCCCCAAAACAGCACATTTTCTCCCACAAATACCAGTTTTCTGCCTCAAAATAGCCAAGTTCCACCCACAAACACCAGTTTTCTCCACTACATTCGACATTTTCTTCTAGAAATACCAGTTCTCGCCCCAATATCAGGACAGGTCCTCCCAGAAATACCAGCTTTCTCCCCTGAAGTATGTCATTCTCGGCCAGATATACCAGTTTTCTCCCAAATATTGGATATTTTTCTCCCACAAATACCAGCTTTCTCCCCAAATCACGACATTTGCTCCCAGAAATGCAAGATTGTTTCTCAAACGTAGGGCATTTTCTACCAGAAATACCACTTTTCTCCCCCTCAATATTCTATTTTCTTCAAGGAATACCCGATTTCAACTCCAAAATAGGACATTTTCTCCCACAAATACCAGGTCTCCCCCCTGAAATAGGACAATTTCTCCCACAAATACCAGCTTTCTCCCCCCAGATTGGATATTTTCTCCCAGAAATGCCAGTTTTCTCCCAAATATATAACATATTCTCCCAAAAATACCAGTTTTCCGCCTCAAGGGAGGGCAGTTTCTCCCAGAAATACCTGTTTTCTCTACCAAAATAGGACATTTTCTTCTACAAATACCAGTTTCCCCCCCGATATTAGGACAGTCTCACCCAGAAGTGCCAGTATTCTCCCCAAAACAGGACATTTTCTACCACAAATACCAGTTTTGTCCCCGCAGATTGGATATTTTCTCCCAGAAATGCCAGTTTTCTCCCAAATATATAACACATTCTCCCTCAGATACCAGGTTTCCGCCTCAAAGGAGGGCAGTTTCTCCCAGAAATACCTGTTTTCTCTACCAAAATAGGACATTTTCTCCACCAAAATGCCAGTTTCCCCCCCAATATTAGGACAGTCTCTCCCAGAAATGCCAGTATTCTCCCCAAAACAGCACATTTTCTCCCACAAATACCAGTTTTCTGCCTCAAAATAGGCAAGTTCCACACACAAGTACCAGTTTTCTCCACTACATTCGACATTTTCTTCTAGAAATACCAATTTTTACCCCAATATCAGGACAGGTTCTCCCAGAGATACCAGCTTTCTCCCCAGAAATATGTCCTTCTCAGCCAGATATACCAGTTTTCTCCCAAATATTGCACATTTTCTCCCACAAATACCAGCTTTCTCCCCAAATCACGACATTTGCTCCCAGAAATGCAAGATTGTTTCCCAAACGTAGGGCATTTTCTTCCAGAACTACCACTTTTCTCCCCCTAAGTATTCTATTTTCTTCAAGGAATACCCGATTTCCACTCAAATATGGGAACTTTTCTCCCACAAATACCAGTTGTGTCCCCTGAAATAGGACATTTTCTCCCGCAAATACCTCTTTTATCCCCAAAATACGACATTTTCTTCCAGAAATGCCTCTTTTCTCCCAGATATAGAACATATTCTCCCACAAATATCAGTTTTCTCCCCAGAAATATGTCCTTGTCGGCCAGATATACCACTTTTATCCCCAAAATAGGACATTTTCTCCCAGAAACACCTGTTTTATCCCCCAAAACAGGACATTTTCTCCCACAAATACCAGCTTTCTCCCCAAAACAGCACATTTTCTCCCACAAATACCAGTTTTCTGCCTCAAAATAGGCAAGTTCCACCCACAAACACCAGTTTTCTCCACTACATTCGACATTTTCTTCTAGAAATACCAATTTTTACCCCAATATCAGGACAGGTTCTCCCAGGAATACCAGCTTTCTCCCCAGAAATATGTCCTTCTCGGCCAGATATACCAGTTTTCTCCCAAATATCGGATATTTTTCTCCCACAAATACCAGCTTTCTCCCCAAATCACGACATTTGCTCCCAGAAATGCAAGATTGTTTCCCAAACGTAGGACATTTTCTTCCAGAAATACCACTTTTCTCCCCCTAAGTATTCTATTTTCTTCAAGGAATACTCGATTTCAACTCCAAAACAGGACATTTTCTCCCACAAATACCAGCTTTCTCCCCAAAACAGCACATTTTCTCCCACAAATACCAGCTTTCTGCCTCAAAATAGGCAAGTTCCACCCACAAACACCACTTTTCTCCACTACATTGGACATTTTCTTCCAGAAATACCAGTTCTCGCCCCAATATCAGGACAGGTTCTCCCACAAATACCAGCTTTCTCCCCAGAAATATGTCCTTCTCGGCCAGATATACCAGTTTTCTCCCAAATATCGCACATTTTCTCCCACAAATATCACTTTTCTCCCCCCAGATTGGACGTTTTCTTCCAGAAATGTCAGTTTTCTCCCAAATATATAAATTATTCTCCCAAAAATACCAGTTTTCCGCCTCAAAGGAGGGCAGTTTCTCCCAGAAATACCTGTTTTCTCTACCAAAATAGGACATTTTCTTCTACAAATACCAGTTTCCCCCCCGATATTAGGACAGTCTCACCCAGAAGTGCCAGAATTCTCACCAAAACGGGACATTTTCTCCCACAAATACCAGTTTTCTGCCTCAAAATAGGCAAGTTCCACCCACAAACACCAGTTTTCTCCACTACATTCGACATTTTCTTCTAGAAATACCAATTTTTACCCCAATATCAGGACAGGTTCTCCCAGGAATACCAGCTTTCTCCCCAGAAATATGTCATTGTCGGCCAGATATGCCAGTTTTCTCCCAAATATCGGATATTTTTCTCCCACAAATACCAGCTTTCTCCCCAAATCATGACATTTGCTCCCAGAAATGCAAGATTGTTTCACAGAATCACAGAATCACAGAATCACCAAGGCTGGAAAAGACCTATAAGATCATCCAGTCCAACCATCCACCTATCACTCATGGTTCCCACTAAACTATATCCCTCAACACAACATCCAAACGTTCCTTGAACACCTCCAGGGTCATTGACTCCACCACCTCCCCGGGCAGCCCATTCCAGTGCCCGACCACTCTTTCAGAGAAGTAGTGTTTCCTAATATCCAGCCTGAATCTTCCATGGCGCAGCTTGAAACCATTCCCCCTAGTCCTATCACCAATTACACGAGAGAAGAGGCCGACCCCTAGCTCGCTACAACCTCCCTTCAGGAAGTTGGAGATTGCAGTGAGGTCTCCCCTGAGCCTCCTCTTCTCCAGACTGAACAATCCCAGCTCCCTCAGCCGCTCCTCATAAGGCCTGTGCTCCAGACCCCTCACCAGCTTTGTTGCCCTTCTTTGAACACGCTCCAGGGCCTCAGTGTCTTTCTTGTAGTGAGGGGCCCAGAACTGGACACAGTACTCAAGGTGCGGCCTCACCAGAGCTGAGTACAGGGGGACAATTACTTCCCTGCTCCTGCTGGTCACACTACTTCTGATACAAGCCAGGATGCCATTGGCCTTCTTGGCCACCCGGGCACACTGCTGGCTCATGTTTAGCCGAGCGTCAACCAACACCCCCAGGTCCATTTCCTCTACGCAGTCTTCCAGCCACTCCGCCCCAAGCCTGTAGCGTTGCTTGGGGTTGCCGTGGCCAAAGTGTAGGACCCGGCATTTGGTCTTATTAAACCTCATCCCATTGGCTTCAGCCCAGCTATCCAGCCTGTCCAGATCCCTCTGTAGGGCCTCGCTACCCCCAGGCAGATCGACACTTCCAGCCAGCTTGGTGTCATCTGCAAACTTACTGAGGGTGCACTCAATGCCCTCATCCAGGTCATCAATAAAGATATTGAACAGGACAGGCCCCAGCACCGACCCCTGGGGAACCCCACTCGTGGCCGGTCGCCAGCCGGATTTGGCTCCATTGACCACCACTCTCTGGGCCCGGCCCTCCAGCCAGTTCCTTACCCAGCCAAGAGTGTACCTGTCCAAGCCACGGACTGCCAGCTTCTGCAGGAGAATGCTGTGGGAGACAGTGTCAAAGGCTTTGCTGAAGTCTAGGTAGACTACATCAACAGCCTTTCCCTCATCCACCAGGCGGCTCACTAGATCATAGAAGGAGATCAGGTTGGTCAAGCAGGACCTGCCCTTCGTGGACCCATGCTGGCTAGGCCTGATCCCCCGGTAGTCCCGCACTTGCCGCGTGATCTCCCTCAAGACAATCTGCTCCATAACCTTCCCCGGCACCGAGGTCAGGCTAACAGGCCTGTAGTTCCCCGGGTCCTCCTTACAGCCCTTCTTGTAGATGGGAGTCACATTGGCAAGCTTCCAGTCTTCCGGTACTCTCGGCCAGATATACCAGTTTTCTCCCAAATATGGGACCTTTTCTCCCACAAATACCAGTTTTCTCCCCTGAAATAGGACAATTTCTCCCACAAATACCTGCTTTATCCCCAAAATAGGACATTTTCTCCCACAAATACCAGCTTTCTGCCTCGAAGTAGGGCAGATTCTCCCAGAAATGCCAGTTTTCTCCCAAATATATAACACATTCTCCCTCAGATACCAGGTTTCCGCCTCAAAGGAGGGCAGTTTCTCCCAGAAATACCTGTTTTCTCCACCAAAATAGGACATTTTCTCCACCAAAATGCCAGTTTCCCCCCCAATATTAGGACGGTCTCTCCCAGAAATGCCAGTATTCTCCCCAAAACAGCACATTTTCTCCCACAAATACCAGTTTTCTGCCTCAAAATAGGCAAGTTCCACCCACAAGTACCAGTTTTCTCCACTACATTCGACATTTTCTTCTAGAAATACCAATTTTTACCCCAATATCAGGACAGGTTCTCCCAGAGATACCAGCTTTCTCCCCAGAAATATGTCCTTCTCAGCCTGATATACCAGTTTTCTCCCAAATATCGCACATTTTCTCCCACAAATATCACTTTTCTCCCCCCAGACTGGACGTTTTCTTCCAGAAATGCCAGTTTTCTCCCAAATATATAACACATTCTCCCACAAATACCAGTTTTCCGCCTCAAAGGAGGGCAGTTTCTCCCAGAAATACCTGTTTTCTCTACCAAAATAGGACATTTTCTCCACCAAAATGCCAGTTTCCCCCCCAATATTAGGACAGTCTCACCCAGAAGTGCCAGTATTCTCCCCAAAACAGGATCTTTTCTCCCACAAACACCAGTTTTCTCCACTACATTCGACATTTTCTTCTACAAAGGCCAGTTTCCCCCCAAATATTAGGACAGTTCCTCCCAGAAATATCAGCTTTCTCCCCTGAAGTATGTCATTCTCGGCCAGATATACCAGTTTTCTCCCAAATATCGGATATTTTCTCCCACAAATACCAGCTTTCTCCCCAAATCACGACATTTGCTCCCAGAAATGCAAGATTGTTTCCCAAACGTAGGGCATTTTCTACCAGAAATACCACTTTTCTCTCCCTAAGTATTCTATTTTCTTCAAGGAATACCCGATTTCAACTCAAATATGGGAACTTTTCTCCCAGAAATACCAGTTGTGTCCCCTGAAATAGGACATTTTCTCCCACAAATACCTCTTTTATCCCCAAAATAGGACATTTTCTTCCAGAAATGCCAGTTTTCTCCCAGATATAGAACATATTCTCACAGAAATACCAGTTTTCTCCCAGAAATATGCCCTTGTCGGCCAGATATACCACTTTTATCCCCAAAATAGGATATTTTCTCCCAGAAACACCTGTTTTATCCCCCAAAACTGGACATTTTCTCCCAGAAATGCTAGATTGTTTCCCAAACGTAGGACATTTCCTTCCAGAAATACCACTTTTCTCCCCCTCAATATTATATTTTCTTCAAGGAATACTCGATTTCAACTTCAAAACAGGACATTTTCTCCCACAAATACCAGCTTTCTCCCCCCAGATTGGATATTTTCTCCCAGAAATACCAGGTTTCTCCCAAATATATACAATATTCTCACAGAAATACCAGATTTCTGCCTCAAAGGAGGGCAGTTTCTCCCAGAAATACCTGTGTTCTCCACCAAAATAGGACATTTTCTTCTACAAATACCAGTTCCCCCCCCAGCGTTAGGACAGTCTCTCCCAGAAATACCAGTTTTATCCCCAGAATGGGACAGTTTCCTCAGAAATACCAGATCTCGCCCCAATATTAGGACCGTTTCTCCCAGAAATATCAGCTTTCTCCCCAGAAATATTGTCGGCCAGATAGACCAGTTTTCTCCCAAATATGGGACCTTTTCTCCCACAAATACCAGTTTTCTCCCCTGAAATAGGATAATTTCTCCCACAAATACCTGCTTTATCCCCAAAATAGGACATCTTCTCCCACAAATACCAGCTTTCTGCCTCGAAGTAGGGCAGATTCTCCCAGAAATGCCAGTTTTCTCCCAAATATATAACACATTCTCCCACAAATACCAGTTTTCCGCCTCAAAGGAGGGCTGTTTCTCCCAGAAATACCTGTTTTATCCCCCAAAACAGGACATTTTCTCCCACAAATACCAGCATTCTCCCCAAAACAGCACATTTTCTCCCACAAATACCAGTTTTCTGCCTCAAAATAGCCAAGTTCCACCCACAAACACCACTTTTCTCCACTACATTCGACATTTTCTTCTAGAAATAACAGTTCTCGCCCCAATATCAGGACAGGTCCTCCCAGAAATACCAGCTTTCTCCCCTGAAGTATGTCATTCTCGGCCAGATATACCAGTTTTCTCCCAAATATCGGATATTTTTCTCCCACAAATACCAGCTTTCTCCCCAAATCACGACATTTGCTCCCAGAAATGCAAGATTGTTTCTCAAACGTAGGGCATTTTCTACCAGAAATACCACTTTTCTCCCCCTCAATATTCTATTTTCTTCAAGGAATACCCGATTTCAACTCCAAAATAGGACATTTTCTCCCACAAATACCAGGTCTCCCCCCTGAAATAGGACAATTTCTCCCACAAATACCAGCTTTCTCCCCGCAGATTGGATATTTTCTCCCAGAAATGCCAGTTTTCTCCCAAATATATAACATATTCTCCCAAAAATACCAGTTTTCCGCCTCAAGGGAGGGCAGTTTCTCCCAGAAATACCTGTTTTCTCTACAAAAATAGGACATTTTCTTCTACAAATACCAGCTTCCCCCCGATATTAGGACAGTCTCACCCAGAAGTGCCAGTATTCTCCCCAAAACAGGACATTTTCTACCACAAATACCAGTTTTGTCCCCGCAGATTGGATATTTTCTCCCAGAAATGCCAGTTTTCTCCCAAATATATAACATATTCTCCCACAAATACCAGTTTTCCGCCTCAAAGGAGGGCAGTTTCTCCCAGAAATACCTGTTTTCTCCACCAAAATAGGACATTTTCTCCACCAAAATGCCAGTTTCCCCCCCAATATTAGGACAGTCTCTCCCAGAAATGCCAGTATTCTCCCCAAAACAGCACATTTTCTCCCACAAATACCAGTTTTCTGCCTCAAAATAGGCAAGATCCACCCACAAACACCAGTTTTCTCCACTACATTCGACATTTTCTTCTAGAAATACCAATTTTTACCCCAATATCAGGACAGGTTCTCCCAGAGATACCAGCTTTCTCCCCAGAAATATGTCCTTCTCAGCCAGATATACCAGTTTTCTCCCAAATATTGCACATTTTCTCCCACAAATACCAGCTTTCTCCCCAAATCACGACATTTTCTCCCAGAAATGCAAGATTGTTTCCCAAACGTAGGGCATTTTCTTCCAGAACTACCACTTTTCTCCCCCTAAGTATTCTATTTTCTTCAAGGAATACCCGATTTCCACTCAAATATGGGAACTTTTCTCCCACAAATACCAGTTGTGTCCCCTGAAATAGGACATTTTCTCCCGCAAATACCTCTTTTATCCCCAAAATACGACATTTTCTTCCAGAAATGCCTCTTTTCTCCCAGATATAGAACATATTCTCCCACAAATATCAGTTTTCTCCCCAGAAATATGTCCTTGTCGGCCAGATATACCACTTTTATCCCCAAAATAGGACATTTTCTCCCAGAAACACCTGTTTTATCCCCCAAAACAGGACATTTTCTCCCACAAATACCAGCTTTCTCCCCAAAACAGCACATTTTCTCCCACAAATACCAGTTTTCTGCCTCAAAATAGGCAAGTTCCACCCACAAACACCAGTTTTCTCCACTACATTCGACATTTTCTTCTAGAAATACCAATTTTTACCCCAATATCAGGACAGGTTCTCCCAGGAATACCAGCTTTCTCCCCAGAAATATGTCCTTCTCGGCCAGATATACCAGTTTTCTCCCAAATATCGGATATTTTTCTCCCACAAATACCAGCTTTCTCCCCAAATCACGACATTTGCTCCCAGAAATGCAAGATTGTTTCCCAAACGTAGGACATTTTCTTCCAGAAATACCACTTTTCTCCCCCTAAGTATTCTATTTTCTTCAAGGAATACTCGATTTCAACTCCAAAACAGGACATTTTCTCCCACAAATACCAGCTTTCTCCCCAAAACAGCACATTTTCTCCCACAAATACCAGCTTTCTGCCTCAAAATAGGCAAGTTCCACCCACAAACACCACTTTTCTCCACTACATTCGACATTTTCTTCCAGAAATACCAGTTCTCGCCCCAATATCAGGACAGGTTCTCCCAGAGATACCAGCTTTCTCCCCAGAAATATGTCCTTCTCGGCCAGATATACCAGTTTTCTCCCAAATATCGCACATTTTCTCCCACAAATATCACTTTTCTCCCCCCAGATTGGACGTTTTCTTCCAGAAATGTCAGTTTTCTCCCAAATATATAAATTATTCTCCCAAAAATACCAGTTTTCCGCCTCAAAGGAGGGCAGTTTCTCCCAGAAATACCTGTTTTCTCTACCAAAATAGGACATTTTCTTCTACAAATACCAGTTTCCCCCCCGATATTAGGACAGTCTCACCCAGAAGTGCCAGAATTCTCCCCAAAACAGCACATTTTCTCCCACAAATACCAGTTTTCTGCCTCAAAATAGGCAAGTTCCACACACAAACACCAGTTTTCTCCACTACATTCGACATTTTCTTCTAGAAATACCAATTTTTACCCCAATATCAGGACAGGTTCTCCCAGGAATACCAGCTTTCTCCCCAGAAATATGTCATTGTCGGCCAGATATGCCAGTTTTCTCCCAAATATCGGATATTTTTCTCCCACAAATACCAGCTTTCTCCCCAAATCACGACATTTGCTCCCAGAAATGCAAGATTGTTTCACAGAATCACAGAATCACAGAATCACCAAGGCTGGAAAAGACCTATAAGATCATCCAGTCCAACCATCCACCTATCACTCATGGTTCCCACTAAACTATATCCCTCAACACAACATCCAAACGTTCCTTGAACACCTCCAGGGTCATTGACTCCACCACCTCCCCGGGCAGCCCATTCCAGTGCCCGACCACTCTTTCAGAGAAGTAGTGTTTCCTAATATCCAGCCTGAATCTTCCATGGCGCAGCTTGAAACCATTCCCCCTAGTCCTATCACCAATTACACGAGAGAAGAGGCCGACCCCTAGCTCGCTACAACCTCCCTTCAGGAAGTTGGAGATTGCAGTGAGGTCTCCCCTGAGCCTCCTCTTCTCCAGACTGAACAATCCCAGCTCCCTCAGCCGCTCCTCATAAGGCCTGTGCTCCAGACCCCTCACCAGCTTTGTTGCCCTTCTTTGAACACGCTCCAGGGCCTCAGTGTCTTTCTTGTAGTGAGGGGCCCAGAACTGGACACAGTACTCAAGGTGCGGCCTCACCAGAGCTGAGTACAGGGGGACAATTACTTCCCTGCTCCTGCTGGTCACACTACTTCTGATACAAGCCAGGATGCCATTGGCCTTCTTGGCCACCCGGGCACACTGCTGGCTCATGTTTAGCCGAGCGTCAACCAACACCCCCAGGTCCATTTCCTCTACGCAGTCTTCCAGCCACTCCGCCCCAAGCCTGTAGCGTTGCTTGGGGTTGCCGTGGCCAAAGTGTAGGACCCGGCATTTGGTCTTATTAAACCTCATCCCATTGGCTTCAGCCCAGCTATCCAGCCTGTCCAGATCCCTCTGTAGGGCCTCGCTACCCCCAGGCAGATCGACACTTCCAGCCAGCTTGGTGTCATCTGCAAACTTACTGAGGGTGCACTCAATGCCCTCATCCAGGTCATCAATAAAGATATTGAACAGGACAGGCCCCAGCACCGACCCCTGGGGAACCCCACTCGTGGCCGGTCGCCAGCCGGATTTGGCTCCATTGACCACCACTCTCTGGGCCCGGCCCTCCAGCCAGTTCCTTACCCAGCCAAGAGTGTACCTGTCCAAGCCACGGACTGCCAGCTTCTGCAGGAGAATGCTGTGGGAGACAGTGTCAAAGGCTTTGCTGAAGTCTAGGTAGACTACATCAACAGCCTTTCCCTCATCCACCAGGCGGCTCACTAGATCATAGAAGGAGATCAGGTTGGTCAAGCAGGACCTGCCCTTCGTGGACCCATGCTGGCTAGGCCTGATCCCCCGGTAGTCCCGCACTTGCCGCGTGATCTCCCTCAAGACAATCTGCTCCATAACCTTCCCCGGCACCGAGGTCAGGCTAACAGGCCTGTAGTTCCCCGGGTCCTCCTTACAGCCCTTCTTGTAGATGGGAGTCACATTGGCAAGCTTCCAGTCTTCCGGTACTCTCGGCCAGATATACCAGTTTTCTCCCAAATATGGGACCTTTTCTCCCACAAATACCAGTTTTCTCCCCTGAAATAGGACAATTTCTCCCACAAATACCTGCTTTATCCCCAAAATAGGACATTTTCTCCCACAAATACCAGCTTTCTGCCTCGAAGTAGGGCAGATTCTCCCAGAAATGCCAGTTTTCTCCCAAATATATAACACATTCTCCCTCAGATACCAGGTTTCCGCCTCAAAGGAGGGCAGTTTCTCCCAGAAATACCTGTTTTCTCCACCAAAATAGGACATTTTCTCCACCAAAATGCCAGTTTCCCCCCCAATATTAGGACGGTCTCTCCCAGAAATGCCAGTATTCTCCCCAAAACAGCACATTTTCTCCCACAAATACCAGTTTTCTGCCTCAAAATAGGCAAGTTCCACCCACAAGTACCAGTTTTCTCCACTACATTCGACATTTTCTTCTAGAAATACCAATTTTTACCCCAATATCAGGACAGGTTCTCCCAGAGATACCAGCTTTCTCCCCAGAAATATGTCCTTCTCAGCCTGATATACCAGTTTTCTCCCAAATATCGCACATTTTCTCCCACAAATATCACTTTTCTCCCCCCAGACTGGACGTTTTCTTCCAGAAATGCCAGTTTTCTCCCAAATATATAACACATTCTCCCACAAATACCAGTTTTCCGCCTCAAAGGAGGGCAGTTTCTCCCAGAAATACCTGTTTTCTCTACCAAAATAGGACATTTTCTCCACCAAAATGCCAGTTTCCCCCCCAATATTAGGACAGTCTCACCCAGAAGTGCCAGTATTCTCCCCAAAACAGGATCTTTTCTCCCACAAACACCAGTTTTCTCCACTACATTCGACATTTTCTTCTACAAAGGCCAGTTTCCCCCCAAATATTAGGACAGTTCCTCCCAGAAATATCAGCTTTCTCCCCTGAAGTATGTCATTCTCGGCCAGATATACCAGTTTTCTCCCAAATATCGGATATTTTCTCCCACAAATACCAGCTTTCTCCCCAAATCACGACATTTGCTCCCAGAAATGCAAGATTGTTTCCCAAACGTAGGGCATTTTCTACCAGAAATACCACTTTTCTCTCCCTAAGTATTCTATTTTCTTCAAGGAATACCCGATTTCAACTCAAATATGGGAACTTTTCTCCCACAAATACCAGTTGTGTCCCCTGAAATAGGACATTTTCTCCCACAAATACCTCTTTTATCCCCAAAATAGGACATTTTCTTCCAGAAATGCCAGTTTTCTCCCAGATATAGAACATATTCTCACAGAAATACCAGTTTTCTCCCAGAAATATGCCCTTGTCGGCCAGATATACCACTTTTATCCCCAAAATAGGATATTTTCTCCCAGAAACACCTGTTTTATCCCCCAAAACTGGACATTTTCTCCCAGAAATGCTAGATTGTTTCCCAAACGTAGGACATTTCCTTCCAGAAATACCACTTTTCTCCCCCTCAATATTATATTTTCTTCAAGGAATACTCGATTTCAACTTCAAAACAGGACATTTTCTCCCACAAATACCAGCTTTCTCCCCCCAGATTGGATATTTTCTCCCAGAAATACCAGGTTTCTCCCAAATATATACAATATTCTCACAGAAATACCAGATTTCTGCCTCAAAGGAGGGCAGTTTCTCCCAGAAATACCTGTGTTCTCCACCAAAATAGGACATTTTCTTCTACAAATACCAGTTCCCCCCCCAGCGTTAGGACAGTCTCTCCCAGAAATACCAGTTTTATCCCCAGAATGGGACAGTTTCCTCAGAAATACCAGATCTCGCCCCAATATTAGGACCGTTTCTCCCAGAAATATCAGCTTTCTCCCCAGAAATATTGTCGGCCAGATAGACCAGTTTTCTCCCAAATATGGGACCTTTTCTCCCACAAATACCAGTTTTCTCCCCTGAAATAGGATAATTTCTCCCACAAATACCTGCTTTATCCCCAAAATAGGACATCTTCTCCCACAAATACCAGCTTTCTGCCTCGAAGTAGGGCAGATTCTCCCAGAAATGCCAGTTTTCTCCCAAATATATAACACATTCTCCCACAAATACCAGTTTTCCGCCTCAAAGGAGGGCTGTTTCTCCCAGAAATACCTGTTTTATCCCCCAAAACAGGACATTTTCTCCCACAAATACCAGCATTCTCCCCAAAACAGCACATTTTCTCCCACAAATACCAGTTTTCTGCCTCAAAATAGCCAAGTTCCACCCACAAACACCACTTTTCTCCACTACATTCGACATTTTCTTCTAGAAATAACAGTTCTCGCCCCAATATCAGGACAGGTCCTCCCAGAAATACCAGCTTTCTCCCCTGAAGTATGTCATTCTCGGCCAGATATACCAGTTTTCTCCCAAATATCGGATATTTTTCTCCCACAAATACCAGCTTTCTCCCCAAATCACGACATTTGCTCCCAGAAATGCAAGATTGTTTCTCAAACGTAGGGCATTTTCTACCAGAAATACCACTTTTCTCCCCCTCAATATTCTATTTTCTTCAAGGAATACCCGATTTCAACTCCAAAATAGGACATTTTCTCCCACAAATACCAGGTCTCCCCCCTGAAATAGGACAATTTCTCCCACAAATACCAGCTTTCTCCCCGCAGATTGGATATTTTCTCCCAGAAATGCCAGTTTTCTCCCAAATATATAACATATTCTCCCAAAAATACCAGTTTTCCGCCTCAAGGGAGGGCAGTTTCTCCCAGAAATACCTGTTTTCTCTACAAAAATAGGACATTTTCTTCTACAAATACCAGCTTCCCCCCGATATTAGGACAGTCTCACCCAGAAGTGCCAGTATTCTCCCCAAAACAGGACATTTTCTACCACAAATACCAGTTTTGTCCCCGCAGATTGGATATTTTCTCCCAGAAATGCCAGTTTTCTCCCAAATATATAACATATTCTCCCACAAATACCAGTTTTCCGCCTCAAAGGAGGGCAGTTTCTCCCAGAAATACCTGTTTTCTCCACCAAAATAGGACATTTTCTCCACCAAAATGCCAGTTTCCCCCCCAATATTAGGACAGTCTCTCCCAGAAATGCCAGTATTCTCCCCAAAACAGCACATTTTCTCCCACAAATACCAGTTTTCTGCCTCAAAATAGGCAAGATCCACCCACAAACACCAGTTTTCTCCACTACATTCGACATTTTCTTCTAGAAATACCAATTTTTACCCCAATATCAGGACAGGTTCTCCCAGAGATACCAGCTTTCTCCCCAGAAATATGTCCTTCTCAGCCAGATATACCAGTTTTCTCCCAAATATTGCACATTTTCTCCCACAAATACCAGCTTTCTCCCCAAATCACGACATTTTCTCCCAGAAATGCAAGATTGTTTCCCAAACGTAGGGCATTTTCTTCCAGAACTACCACTTTTCTCCCCCTAAGTATTCTATTTTCTTCAAGGAATACCCGATTTCCACTCAAATATGGGAACTTTTCTCCCACAAATACCAGTTGTGTCCCCTGAAATAGGACATTTTCTCCCGCAAATACCTCTTTTATCCCCAAAATACGACATTTTCTTCCAGAAATGCCTCTTTTCTCCCAGATATAGAACATATTCTCCCACAAATATCAGTTTTCTCCCCAGAAATATGTCCTTGTCGGCCAGATATACCACTTTTATCCCCAAAATAGGACATTTTCTCCCAGAAACACCTGTTTTATCCCCCAAAACAGGACATTTTCTCCCACAAATACCAGCTTTCTCCCCAAAACAGCACATTTTCTCCCACAAATACCAGTTTTCTGCCTCAAAATAGGCAAGTTCCACACACAAACACCAGTTTTCTCCACTACATTCGACATTTTCTTCTAGAAATACCAATTTTTACCCCAATATCAGGACAGGTTCTCCCAGGAATACCAGCTTTCTCCCCAGAAATATGTCCTTCTCGGCCAGATATACCAGTTTTCTCCCAAATATCGGATATTTTTCTCCCACAAATACCAGCTTTCTCCCCAAATCACGACATTTGCTCCCAGAAATGCAAGATTGTTTCCCAAACGTAGGACATTTTCTTCCAGAAATACCACTTTTCTCCCCCTAAGTATTCTATTTTCTTCAAGGAATACTCGATTTCAACTCCAAAACAGGACATTTTCTCCCACAAATACCAGCTTTCTCCCCAAAACAGCACATTTTCTCCCACAAATACCAGCTTTCTGCCTCAAAATAGGCAAGTTCCACCCACAAACACCACTTTTCTCCACTACATTCGACATTTTCTTCCAGAAATACCAGTTCTCGCCCCAATATCAGGACAGGTTCTCCCAGAGATACCAGCTTTCTCCCCAGAAATATGTCCTTCTCGGCCAGATATACCAGTTTTCTCCCAAATATCGCACATTTTCTCCCACAAATATCACTTTTCTCCCCCCAGATTGGACGTTTTCTTCCAGAAATGTCAGTTTTCTCCCAAATATATAAATTATTCTCCCAAAAATACCAGTTTTCCGCCTCAAAGGAGGGCAGTTTCTCCCAGAAATACCTGTTTTCTCTACCAAAATAGGACATTTTCTTCTACAAATACCAGTTTCCCCCCCGATATTAGGACAGTCTCACCCAGAAGTGCCAGAATTCTCCCCAAAACAGCACATTTTCTCCCACAAATACCAGTTTTCTGCCTCAAAATAGGCAAGTTCCACACACAAACACCAGTTTTCTCCACTACATTCGACATTTTCTTCTAGAAATACCAATTTTTACCCCAATATCAGGACAGGTTCTCCCAGGAATACCAGCTTTCTCCCCAGAAATATGTCATTGTCGGCCAGATATGCCAGTTTTCTCCCAAATATCGGATATTTTTCTCCCACAAATACCAGCTTTCTCCCCAAATCACGACATTTGCTCCCAGAAATGCAAGATTGTTTCACAGAATCACAGAATCACAGAATCACCAAGGCTGGAAAAGACCTATAAGATCATCCAGTCCAACCATCCACCTATCACTCATGGTTCCCACTAAACTATATCCCTCAACACAACATCCAAACGTTCCTTGAACACCTCCAGGGTCATTGACTCCACCACCTCCCCGGGCAGCCCATTCCAGTGCCCGACCACTCTTTCAGAGAAGTAGTGTTTCCTAATATCCAGCCTGAATCTTCCATGGCGCAGCTTGAAACCATTCCCCCTAGTCCTATCACCAATTACACGAGAGAAGAGGCCGACCCCTAGCTCGCTACAACCTCCCTTCAGGAAGTTGGAGATTGCAGTGAGGTCTCCCCTGAGCCTCCTCTTCTCCAGACTGAACAATCCCAGCTCCCTCAGCCGCTCCTCATAAGGCCTGTGCTCCAGACCCCTCACCAGCTTTGTTGCCCTTCTTTGAACACGCTCCAGGGCCTCAGTGTCTTTCTTGTAGTGAGGGGCCCAGAACTGGACACAGTACTCAAGGTGCGGCCTCACCAGAGCTGAGTACAGGGGGACAATTACTTCCCTGCTCCTGCTGGTCACACTACTTCTGATACAAGCCAGGATGCCATTGGCCTTCTTGGCCACCCGGGCACACTGCTGGCTCATGTTTAGCCGAGCGTCAACCAACACCCCCAGGTCCATTTCCTCTACGCAGTCTTCCAGCCACTCCGCCCCAAGCCTGTAGCGTTGCTTGGGGTTGCCGTGGCCAAAGTGTAGGACCCGGCATTTGGTCTTATTAAACCTCATCCCATTGGCTTCAGCCCAGCTATCCAGCCTGTCCAGATCCCTCTGTAGGGCCTCGCTACCCCCAGGCAGATCGACACTTCCAGCCAGCTTGGTGTCATCTGCAAACTTACTGAGGGTGCACTCAATGCCCTCATCCAGGTCATCAATAAAGATATTGAACAGGACAGGCCCCAGCACCGACCCCTGGGGAACCCCACTCGTGGCCGGTCGCCAGCCGGATTTGGCTCCATTGACCACCACTCTCTGGGCCCGGCCCTCCAGCCAGTTCCTTACCCAGCCAAGAGTGTACCTGTCCAAGCCACGGACTGCCAGCTTCTGCAGGAGAATGCTGTGGGAGACAGTGTCAAAGGCTTTGCTGAAGTCTAGGTAGACTACATCAACAGCCTTTCCCTCATCCACCAGGCGGCTCACTAGATCATAGAAGGAGATCAGGTTGGTCAAGCAGGACCTGCCCTTCGTGGACCCATGCTGGCTAGGCCTGATCCCCCGGTAGTCCCGCACTTGCCGCGTGATCTCCCTCAAGACAATCTGCTCCATAACCTTCCCCGGCACCGAGGTCAGGCTAACAGGCCTGTAGTTCCCCGGGTCCTCCTTACAGCCCTTCTTGTAGATGGGAGTCACATTGGCAAGCTTCCAGTCTTCCGGTACTCTCGGCCAGATACACCAGTTTTCTCCCAAATATGGGACCTTTTCTCCCACAAATACCAGTTTTCTCCCCTGAAATAGGACAATTTCTCCCACAAATACCTGCTTTATCCCCAAAATAGGACATTTTCTCCCACAAATACCAGCTTTCTGCCTCGAAGTAGGGCAGATTCTCCCAGAAATGCCAGTTTTCTCCCAAATATATAACACATTCTCCCACAAATACCAGGTTTCCGCCTCAAAGGAGGGCAGTTTCTCCCAGAAATACCTGTTTTCTCCACCAAAATAGGACATTTTCTCCACCAAAATGCCAGTTTCCCCCCCAATATTAGGACAGTCTCTCCCAGAAATGCCAGTATTCTCCCCAAAACAGCACATTTTCTCCCACAAATACCAGTTTTCTGCCTCAAAATAGGCAAGTTTCACCCACAAGTACCAGTTTTCTCCACTACATTCGACATTTTCTTCTAGAAATACCAATTTTTACCCCAATATCAGGACAGGTTCTCCCAGAGATACCAGCTTTCTCCCCAGAAATATGTCCTTCTCAGCCAGATATACCAGTTTTCTCCCAAATATCGCACATTTTCTCCCACAAATATCACTTTTCTCCCCCCAGACTGGACGTTTTCTTCCAGAAATGCCAGTTTTCTCCCAAATATATAACACATTCTTCCAGAAATACCAGTTTTCCGCCTCAAGGGAGGGCAGTTTCTCCCAGAAATACCTGTTTTCTCTACCAAAATAGGACATTTTCTCCACCAAAATGCCAGTTTCCCCCCCAATATTAGGACAGTCTCACCCAGAAGTGCCAGTATTCTCCCCAAAACAGGACCTTTTCTCCCACAAACACCAGTTTTCTCCACTACATTCGACATTTTCTTCTACAAAGGCCAGTTTCCCCCCAAATATTAGGACAGTTCCTCCCAGAAATATCAGCTTTCTCCCCTGAAGTATGTCCTTCTCGGCCAGATATACCAGTTTTCTCCCAAATATCGGATATTTTCTCCCACAAATACCAGCTTTCTCCCCAAATCACGACATTTGCTCCCAGAAATGCAAGATTGTTTCCCAAACGTAGGGCATTTTCTACCAGAAATACCACTTTTCTCTCCCTAAGTATTCTATTTTCTTCAAGGAATACCCGATTTCAACTCAAATATGGGAACTTTTCTCCCAGAAATACCAGTTGTGTCCCCTGAAATAGGACATTTTCTCCCACAAATACCTCTTTTATCCCCAAAATAGGACATTTTCTTCCAGAAATGCCAGTTTTCTCCCAGATATGGAACATATTCTCACAGAAATACCAGTTTTCTCCCAGAAATATGTCCTTGTCGGCCAGATATACCACTTTTATCCCCAAAATAGGATATTTTCTCCCAGAAACACCTATTTTATCCCCCAAAACTGGACATTTTCTCCCAGAAATGCTAGATTGTTTCCCAAACGTAGGACATTTCCTTCCAGAAATACCACTTTTCTCCCCCTCAATATTATATTTTCTTCAAGGAATACTCGATTTCAACTTCAAAACAGGACATTTTCTCCCACAAATACCAGCTTTCTCCCCCCAGATTGGATATTTTCTCCCAGAAATACCAGGTTTCTCCCAAATATATACAATATTCTCACAGAAATACCAGATTTCTGCCTCAAAGGAGGGCAGTTTCTCCCAGAAATACCTGTGTTCTCCACCAAAATAGGACATTTTCTTCTACAAATACCAGTTCCCCCCCCAGCGTTAGGACAGTCTCTCCCAGAAATACCAGTTTTATCCCCAGAATGGGACAGTTTCCTCAGAAATACCAGATCTCGCCCCAATATTAGGACCGTTTCTCCCAGAAATATCAGCTTTCTCCCCAGAAATATTGTCGGCCAGATAGACCAGTTTTCTCCCAAATATGGGACCTTTTCTCCCACAAATACCAGTTTTCTCCCCTGAAATAGGATAATTTCTCCCACAAATACCTGCTTTATCCCCAAAATAGGACATCTTCTCCCACAAATACCAGCTTTCTGCCTCGAAGTAGGGCAGATTCTCCCAGAAATGCCAGTTTTCTCCCAAATATATAACACATTCTCCCACAAATACCAGTTTTCCGCCTCAAAGGAGGGCTGTTTCTCCCAGAAATACCTGTTTTATCCCCCAAAACAGGACATTTTCTCCCACAAATACCAGCTTTCTCCCCAAAACAGCACATTTTCTCCCACAAATACCAGTTTTCTGCCTCAAAATAGCCAAGTTCCACCCACAAACACCACTTTTCTCCACTACATTCGACATTTTCTTCTAGAAATAACAGTTCTCGCCCCAATATCAGGACAGGTCCTCCCAGAAATACCAGCTTTCTCCCCTGAAGTATGTCATTCTCGGCCAGATATACCAGTTTTCTCCCAAATATTGGATATTTTTCTCCCACAAATACCAGCTTTCTCCCCAAATCACGACATTTGCTCCCAGAAATGCAAGATTGTTTCCCAAACGTAGGGCATTTTCTTCCAGAACTACCACTTTTCTCCCCCTAAGTATTCTATTTTCTTCAAGGAATACCCGATTTCCACTCAAATATGGGAACTTTTCTCCCACAAATACCAGTTGTGTCCCCTGAAATAGGACATTTTCTCCCGCAAATACCTCTTTTATCCCCAAAATACGACATTTTCTTCCAGAAATGCCTCTTTTCTCCCAGATATAGAACATATTCTCCCACAAATATCAGTTTTCTCCCCAGAAATATGTCCTTGTCGGCCAGATATACCACTTTTATCCCCAAAATAGGACATTTTCTCCCAGAAACACCTGTTTTATCCCCCAAAACAGGACATTTTCTCCCACAAATACCAGCTTTCTCCCCAAAACAGCACATTTTCTCCCACAAATACCAGTTTTCTGCCTCAAAATAGGCAAGTTCCACCCACAAACACCAGTTTTCTCCACTACATTCGACATTTTCTTCTAGAAATACCAATTTTTACCCCAATATCAGGACAGGTTCTCCCAGGAATACCAGCTTTCTCCCCAGAAATATGTCCTTCTCGGCCAGATATACCAGTTTTCTCCCAAATATCGGATATTTTTCTCCCACAAATACCAGCTTTCTCCCCAAATCACGACATTTGCTCCCAGAAATGCAAGATTGTTTCCCAAACGTAGGACATTTTCTTCCAGAAATACCACTTTTCTCCCCCTAAGTATTCTATTTTCTTCAAGGAATACTCGATTTCAACTCCAAAACAGGACATTTTCTCCCACAAATACCAGCTTTCTCCCCAAAACAGCACATTTTCTCCCACAAATACCAGCTTTCTGCCTCAAAATAGGCAAGTTCCACCCACAAACACCACTTTTCTCCACTACATTCGACATTTTCTTCCAGAAATACCAGTTCTCGCCCCAATATCAGGACAGGTTCTCCCACAAATACCAGCTTTCTCCCCAGAAATATGTCCTTCTCGGCCAGATATACCAGTTTTCTCCCAAATATCGCACATTTTCTCCCACAAATATCACTTTTCTCCCCCCAGATTGGACGTTTTCTTCCAGAAATGTCAGTTTTCTCCCAAATATATAAATTATTCTCCCAAAAATACCAGTTTTCCGCCTCAAAGGAGGGCAGTTTCTCCCAGAAATACCTGTTTTCTCTACCAAAATAGGACATTTTCTTCTACAAATACCAGTTTCCCCCCCGATATTAGGACAGTCTCACCCAGAAGTGCCAGAATTCTCACCAAAACGGGACATTTTCTCCCACAAATACCAGTTTTCTGCCTCAAAATAGGCAAGTTCCACCCACAAACACCAGTTTTCTCCACTACATTCGACATTTTCTTCTAGAAATACCAATTTTTACCCCAATATCAGGACAGGTTCTCCCAGGAATACCAGCTTTCTCCCCAGAAATATGTCATTGTCGGCCAGATATGCCAGTTTTCTCCCAAATATCGGATATTTTTCTCCCACAAATACCAGCTTTCTCCCCAAATCATGACATTTGCTCCCAGAAATGCAAGATTGTTTCACAGAATCACAGAATCACAGAATCACCAAGGCTGGAAAAGACCTATAAGATCATCCAGTCCAACCATCCACCTATCACTCATGGTTCCCACTAAACTATATCCCTCAACACAACATCCAAACGTTCCTTGAACACCTCCAGGGTCATTGACTCCACCACCTCCCCGGGCAGCCCATTCCAGTGCCCGACCACTCTTTCAGAGAAGTAGTGTTTCCTAATATCCAGCCTGAATCTTCCATGGCGCAGCTTGAAACCATTCCCCCTAGTCCTATCACCAATTACACGAGAGAAGAGGCCGACCCCTAGCTCGCTACAACCTCCCTTCAGGAAGTTGGAGATTGCAGTGAGGTCTCCCCTGAGCCTCCTCTTCTCCAGACTGAACAATCCCAGCTCCCTCAGCCGCTCCTCATAAGGCCTGTGCTCCAGACCCCTCACCAGCTTTGTTGCCCTTCTTTGAACACGCTCCAGGGCCTCAGTGTCTTTCTTGTAGTGAGGGGCCCAGAACTGGACACAGTACTCAAGGTGCGGCCTCACCAGAGCTGAGTACAGGGGGACAATTACTTCCCTGCTCCTGCTGGTCACACTACTTCTGATACAAGCCAGGATGCCATTGGCCTTCTTGGCCACCCGGGCACACTGCTGGCTCATGTTTAGCCGAGCGTCAACCAACACCCCCAGGTCCATTTCCTCTACGCAGTCTTCCAGCCACTCCGCCCCAAGCCTGTAGCGTTGCTTGGGGTTGCCGTGGCCAAAGTGTAGGACCCGGCATTTGGTCTTATTAAACCTCATCCCATTGGCTTCAGCCCAGCTATCCAGCCTGTCCAGATCCCTCTGTAGGGCCTCGCTACCCCCAGGCAGATCGACACTTCCAGCCAGCTTGGTGTCATCTGCAAACTTACTGAGGGTGCACTCAATGCCCTCATCCAGGTCATCAATAAAGATATTGAACAGGACAGGCCCCAGCACCGACCCCTGGGGAACCCCACTCGTGGCCGGTCGCCAGCCGGATTTGGCTCCATTGACCACCACTCTCTGGGCCCGGCCCTCCAGCCAGTTCCTTACCCAGCCAAGAGTGTACCTGTCCAAGCCACGGACTGCCAGCTTCTGCAGGAGAATGCTGTGGGAGACAGTGTCAAAGGCTTTGCTGAAGTCTAGGTAGACTACATCAACAGCCTTTCCCTCATCCACCAGGCGGCTCACTAGATCATAGAAGGAGATCAGGTTGGTCAAGCAGGACCTGCCCTTCGTGGACCCATGCTGGCTAGGCCTGATCCCCCGGTAGTCCCGCACTTGCCGCGTGATCTCCCTCAAGACAATCTGCTCCATAACCTTCCCCGGCACCGAGGTCAGGCTAACAGGCCTGTAGTTCCCCGGGTCCTCCTTACAGCCCTTCTTGTAGATGGGAGTCACATTGGCAAGCTTCCAGTCTTCCGGTACTCTCGGCCAGATATACCAGTTTTCTCCCAAATATGGGACCTTTTCTCCCACAAATACCAGTTTTCTCCCCTGAAATAGGACAATTTCTCCCACAAATACCTGCTTTATCCCCAAAATAGGACATTTTCTCCCACAAATACCAGCTTTCTGCCTCGAAGTAGGGCAGATTCTCCCAGAAATGCCAGTTTTCTCCCAAATATATAACACATTCTCCCTCAGATACCAGGTTTCCGCCTCAAAGGAGGGCAGTTTCTCCCAGAAATACCTGTTTTCTCCACCAAAATAGGACATTTTCTCCACCAAAATGCCAGTTTCCCCCCCAATATTAGGACAGTCTCTCCCAGAAATGCCAGTATTCTCCCCAAAACAGCACATTTTCTCCCACAAATACCAGTTTTCTGCCTCAAAATAGGCAAGTTCCACCCACAAGTACCAGTTTTCTCCACTACATTCGACATTTTCTTCTAGAAATACCAATTTTTACCCCAATATCAGGACAGGTTCTCCCAGAGATACCAGCTTTCTCCCCAGAAATATGTCCTTCTCAGCCTGATATACCAGTTTTCTCCCAAATATCGCACATTTTCTCCCACAAATATCACTTTTCTCCCCCCAGACTGGACGTTTTCTTCCAGAAATGCCAGTTTTCTCCCAAATATATAACACATTCTCCCACAAATACCAGTTTTCCGCCTCAAAGGAGGGCAGTTTCTCCCAGAAATACCTGTTTTCTCTACCAAAATAGGACATTTTCTCCACCAAAATGCCAGTTTCCCCCCCAATATTAGGACAGTCTCACCCAGAAGTGCCAGTATTCTCCCCAAAACAGGATCTTTTCTCCCACAAACACCAGTTTTCTCCACTACATTCGACATTTTCTTCTACAAAGGCCAGTTTCCCCCCAAATATTAGGACAGTTCCTCCCAGAAATATCAGCTTTCTCCCCTGAAGTATGTCATTCTCGGCCAGATATACCAGTTTTCTCCCAAATATCGGATATTTTCTCCCACAAATACCAGCTTTCTCCCCAAATCACGACATTTGCTCCCAGAAATGCAAGATTGTTTCCCAAACGTAGGGCATTTTCTACCAGAAATACCACTTTTCTCTCCCTAAGTATTCTATTTTCTTCAAGGAATACCCGATTTCAACTCAAATATGGGAACTTTTCTCCCAGAAATACCAGTTGTGTCCCCTGAAATAGGACATTTTCTCCCACAAATACCTCTTTTATCCCCAAAATAGGACATTTTCTTCCAGAAATGCCAGTTTTCTCCCAGATATAGAACATATTCTCACAGAAATACCAGTTTTCTCCCAGAAATATGCCCTTGTCGGCCAGATATACCACTTTTATCCCCAAAATAGGATATTTTCTCCCAGAAACACCTGTTTTATCCCCCAAAACTGGACATTTTCTCCCAGAAATGCTAGATTGTTTCCCAAACGTAGGACATTTCCTTCCAGAAATACCACTTTTCTCCCCCTCAATATTATATTTTCTTCAAGGAATACTCGATTTCAACTTCAAAACAGGACATTTTCTCCCACAAATACCAGCTTTCTCCCCCCAGATTGGATATTTTCTCCCAGAAATACCAGGTTTCTCCCAAATATATACAATATTCTCACAGAAATACCAGATTTCTGCCTCAAAGGAGGGCAGTTTCTCCCAGAAATACCTGTGTTCTCCACCAAAATAGGACATTTTCTTCTACAAATACCAGTTCCCCCCCCAGCGTTAGGACAGTCTCTCCCAGAAATACCAGTTTTATCCCCAGAATGGGACAGTTTCCTCAGAAATACCAGATCTCGCCCCAATATTAGGACCGTTTCTCCCAGAAATATCAGCTTTCTCCCCAGAAATATTGTCGGCCAGATAGACCAGTTTTCTCCCAAATATGGGACCTTTTCTCCCACAAATACCAGTTTTCTCCCCTGAAATAGGATAATTTCTCCCACAAATACCTGCTTTATCCCCAAAATAGGACATCTTCTCCCACAAATACCAGCTTTCTGCCTCGAAGTAGGGCAGATTCTCCCAGAAATGCCAGTTTTCTCCCAAATATATAACACATTCTCCCACAAATACCAGTTTTCCGCCTCAAAGGAGGGCTGTTTCTCCCAGAAATACCTGTTTTATCCCCCAAAACAGGACATTTTCTCCCACAAATACCAGCATTCTCCCCAAAACAGCACATTTTCTCCCACAAATACCAGTTTTCTGCCTCAAAATAGCCAAGTTCCACCCACAAACACCACTTTTCTCCACTACATTCGACATTTTCTTCTAGAAATAACAGTTCTCGCCCCAATATCAGGACAGGTCCTCCCAGAAATACCAGCTTTCTCCCCTGAAGTATGTCATTCTCGGCCAGATATACCAGTTTTCTCCCAAATATCGGATATTTTTCTCCCACAAATACCAGCTTTCTCCCCAAATCACGACATTTGCTCCCAGAAATGCAAGATTGTTTCTCAAACGTAGGGCATTTTCTACCAGAAATACCACTTTTCTCCCCCTCAATATTCTATTTTCTTCAAGGAATACCCGATTTCAACTCCAAAATAGGACATTTTCTCCCACAAATACCAGGTCTCCCCCCTGAAATAGGACAATTTCTCCCACAAATACCAGCTTTCTCCCCGCAGATTGGATATTTTCTCCCAGAAATGCCAGTTTTCTCCCAAATATATAACATATTCTCCCAAAAATACCAGTTTTCCGCCTCAAGGGAGGGCAGTTTCTCCCAGAAATACCTGTTTTCTCTACAAAAATAGGACATTTTCTTCTACAAATACCAGCTTCCCCCCGATATTAGGACAGTCTCACCCAGAAGTGCCAGTATTCTCCCCAAAACAGGACATTTTCTACCACAAATACCAGTTTTGTCCCCGCAGATTGGATATTTTCTCCCAGAAATGCCAGTTTTCTCCCAAATATATAACATATTCTCCCACAAATACCAGTTTTCCGCCTCAAAGGAGGGCAGTTTCTCCCAGAAATACCTGTTTTCTCCACCAAAATAGGACATTTTCTCCACCAAAATGCCAGTTTCCCCCCCAATATTAGGACAGTCTCTCCCAGAAATGCCAGTATTCTCCCCAAAACAGCACATTTTCTCCCACAAATACCAGTTTTCTGCCTCAAAATAGGCAAGATCCACCCACAAACACCAGTTTTCTCCACTACATTCGACATTTTCTTCTAGAAATACCAATTTTTACCCCAATATCAGGACAGGTTCTCCCAGAGATACCAGCTTTCTCCCCAGAAATATGTCCTTCTCAGCCAGATATACCAGTTTTCTCCCAAATATTGCACATTTTCTCCCACAAATACCAGCTTTCTCCCCAAATCACGACATTTTCTCCCAGAAATGCAAGATTGTTTCCCAAACGTAGGGCATTTTCTTCCAGAACTACCACTTTTCTCCCCCTAAGTATTCTATTTTCTTCAAGGAATACCCGATTTCCACTCAAATATGGGAACTTTTCTCCCACAAATACCAGTTGTGTCCCCTGAAATAGGACATTTTCTCCCGCAAATACCTCTTTTATCCCCAAAATACGACATTTTCTTCCAGAAATGCCTCTTTTCTCCCAGATATAGAACATATTCTCCCACAAATATCAGTTTTCTCCCCAGAAATATGTCCTTGTCGGCCAGATATACCACTTTTATCCCCAAAATAGGACATTTTCTCCCAGAAACACCTGTTTTATCCCCCAAAACAGGACATTTTCTCCCACAAATACCAGCTTTCTCCCCAAAACAGCACATTTTCTCCCACAAATACCAGTTTTCTGCCTCAAAATAGGCAAGTTCCACCCACAAACACCAGTTTTCTCCACTACATTCGACATTTTCTTCTAGAAATACCAATTTTTACCCCAATATCAGGACAGGTTCTCCCAGGAATACCAGCTTTCTCCCCAGAAATATGTCCTTCTCGGCCAGATATACCAGTTTTCTCCCAAATATCGGATATTTTTCTCCCACAAATACCAGCTTTCTCCCCAAATCACGACATTTGCTCCCAGAAATGCAAGATTGTTTCCCAAACGTAGGACATTTTCTTCCAGAAATACCACTTTTCTCCCCCTAAGTATTCTATTTTCTTCAAGGAATACTCGATTTCAACTCCAAAACAGGACATTTTCTCCCACAAATACCAGCTTTCTCCCCAAAACAGCACATTTTCTCCCACAAATACCAGCTTTCTGCCTCAAAATAGGCAAGTTCCACCCACAAACACCACTTTTCTCCACTACATTCGACATTTTCTTCCAGAAATACCAGTTCTCGCCCCAATATCAGGACAGGTTCTCCCAGAGATACCAGCTTTCTCCCCAGAAATATGTCCTTCTCGGCCAGATATACCAGTTTTCTCCCAAATATCGCACATTTTCTCCCACAAATATCACTTTTCTCCCCCCAGATTGGACGTTTTCTTCCAGAAATGTCAGTTTTCTCCCAAATATATAAATTATTCTCCCAAAAATACCAGTTTTCCGCCTCAAAGGAGGGCAGTTTCTCCCAGAAATACCTGTTTTCTCTACCAAAATAGGACATTTTCTTCTACAAATACCAGTTTCCCCCCCGATATTAGGACAGTCTCACCCAGAAGTGCCAGAATTCTCCCCAAAACAGCACATTTTCTCCCACAAATACCAGTTTTCTGCCTCAAAATAGGCAAGTTCCACACACAAACACCAGTTTTCTCCACTACATTCGACATTTTCTTCTAGAAATACCAATTTTTACCCCAATATCAGGACAGGTTCTCCCAGGAATACCAGCTTTCTCCCCAGAAATATGTCATTGTCGGCCAGATATGCCAGTTTTCTCCCAAATATCGGATATTTTTCTCCCACAAATACCAGCTTTCTCCCCAAATCATGACATTTGCTCCCAGAAATGCAAGATTGTTTCACAGAATCACAGAATCACAGAATCACCAAGGCTGGAAAAGACCTATAAGATCATCCAGTCCAACCATCCACCTATCACTCATGGTTCCCACTAAACTATATCCCTCAACACAACATCCAAACGTTCCTTGAACACCTCCAGGGTCATTGACTCCACCACCTCCCCGGGCAGCCCATTCCAGTGCCCGACCACTCTTTCAGAGAAGTAGTGTTTCCTAATATCCAGCCTGAATCTTCCATGGCGCAGCTTGAAACCATTCCCCCTAGTCCTATCACCAATTACACGAGAGAAGAGGCCGACCCCTAGCTCGCTACAACCTCCCTTCAGGAAGTTGGAGATTGCAGTGAGGTCTCCCCTGAGCCTCCTCTTCTCCAGACTGAACAATCCCAGCTCCCTCAGCCGCTCCTCATAAGGCCTGTGCTCCAGACCCCTCACCAGCTTTGTTGCCCTTCTTTGAACACGCTCCAGGGCCTCAGTGTCTTTCTTGTAGTGAGGGGCCCAGAACTGGACACAGTACTCAAGGTGCGGCCTCACCAGAGCTGAGTACAGGGGGACAATTACTTCCCTGCTCCTGCTGGTCACACTACTTCTGATACAAGCCAGGATGCCATTGGCCTTCTTGGCCACCCGGGCACACTGCTGGCTCATGTTTAGCCGAGCGTCAACCAACACCCCCAGGTCCATTTCCTCTACGCAGTCTTCCAGCCACTCCGCCCCAAGCCTGTAGCGTTGCTTGGGGTTGCCGTGGCCAAAGTGTAGGACCCGGCATTTGGTCTTATTAAACCTCATCCCATTGGCTTCAGCCCAGCTATCCAGCCTGTCCAGATCCCTCTGTAGGGCCTCGCTACCCCCAGGCAGATCGACACTTCCAGCCAGCTTGGTGTCATCTGCAAACTTACTGAGGGTGCACTCAATGCCCTCATCCAGGTCATCAATAAAGATATTGAACAGGACAGGCCCCAGCACCGACCCCTGGGGAACCCCACTCGTGGCCGGTCGCCAGCCGGATTTGGCTCCATTGACCACCACTCTCTGGGCCCGGCCCTCCAGCCAGTTCCTTACCCAGCCAAGAGTGTACCTGTCCAAGCCACGGACTGCCAGCTTCTGCAGGAGAATGCTGTGGGAGACAGTGTCAAAGGCTTTGCTGAAGTCTAGGTAGACTACATCAACAGCCTTTCCCTCATCCACCAGGCGGCTCACTAGATCATAGAAGGAGATCAGGTTGGTCAAGCAGGACCTGCCCTTCGTGGACCCATGCTGGCTAGGCCTGATCCCCCGGTAGTCCCGCACTTGCCGCGTGATCTCCCTCAAGACAATCTGCTCCATAACCTTCCCCGGCACCGAGGTCAGGCTAACAGGCCTGTAGTTCCCCGGGTCCTCCTTACAGCCCTTCTTGTAGATGGGAGTCACATTGGCAAGCTTCCAGTCTTCCGGTACTCTCGGCCAGATACACCAGTTTTCTCCCAAATATGGGACCTTTTCTCCCACAAATACCAGTTTTCTCCCCTGAAATAGGACAATTTCTCCCACAAACACCTGCTTTATCCCCAAAATAGGACATTTTCTCCCACAAATACCAGCTTTCTGCCTCGAAGTAGGGCAGATTCTCCCAGAAATGCCAGTTTTCTCCCAAATATATAACACATTCTCCCTCAGATACCAGGTTTCCGCCTCAAAGGAGGGCAGTTTCTCCCAGAAATACCTGTTTTCTCCACCAAAATAGGACATTTTCTCCACCAAAATGCCAGTTTCCCCCCCAATATTAGGACGGTCTCTCCCAGAAATGCCAGTATTCTCCCCAAAACAGCACATTTTCTCCCACAAATACCAGTTTTCTGCCTCAAAATAGGCAAGTTTCACCCACAAGTACCAGTTTTCTCCACTACATTCGACATTTTCTTCCAGAAATACCAATTTTTACCCCAATATCAGGACAGGTTCTCCCAGAGATACCAGCTTTCTCCCCAGAAATATGTCCTTCTCAGCCAGATATACCAGTTTTCTCCCAAATATCGCACATTTTCTCCCACAAATATCACTTTTCTCCCCCCAGACTGGACGTTTTCTTCCAGAAATGCCAGTTTTCTCCCAAATATATAACACATTCTTCCAGAAATACCAGTTTTCCGCCTCAAAGGAGGGCAGTTTCTCCCAGAAATACCTGTTTTCTCTACCAAAATAGGACATTTTCTCCACCAAAATGCCAGTTTCCCCCCCAGTATTAGGACAGTCTCACCCAGAAGTGCCAGTATTCTCCCCAAAACAGGACCTTTTCTCCCACAAACACCAGTTTTCTCCACTACATTCGACATTTTCTTCTACAAAGGCCAGTTTCCCCCCAAATATTAGGACAGTTCCTCCCAGAAATATCAGCTTTCTCCCCTGAAGTATGTCCTTCTCGGCCAGATATACCAGTTTTCTCCCAAATATCGGATATTTTCTCCCACAAATACCAGCTTTCTCCCCAAATCACGACATTTGCTCCCAGAAATGCAAGATTGTTTCCCAAACGTAGGGCATTTTCTACCAGAAATACCACTTTTCTCTCCCTAAGTATTCTATTTTCTTCAAGGAATACCCGATTTCAACTCAAATATGGGAACTTTTCTCCCAGAAATACCAGTTGTGTCCCCTGAAATAGGACATTTTCTCCCACAAATACCTCTTTTATCCCCAAAATAGGACATTTTCTTCCAGAAATGCCAGTTTTCTCCCAGATATAGAACATATTCTCACAGAAATACCAGTTTTCTCCCAGAAATATGCCCTTGTCGGCCAGATATACCACTTTTATCCCCAAAATAGGATATTTTCTCCCAGAAACACCTGCTTTATCCCCCAAAACTGGACATTTTCTCCCAGAAATGCTAGATTGTTTCCCAAACGTAGAACATTTCCTTCCAGAAATACCACTTTTCTCCCCCTCAATATTATATTTTCTTCAAGGAATACTCGATTTCAACTTCAAAACAGGACATTTTCTCCCACAAATACCAGCTTTCTCCCCCCAGATTGGATATTTTCTCCCAGAAATACCAGGTTTCTCCCAAATATATACAATATTCTCACAGAAATACCAGATTTCTGCCTCAAAGGAGGGCAGTTTCTCCCAGAAATACCTGTGTTCTCCACCAAAATAGGACATTTTCTTCTACAAATACCAGTTCCCCCCCCAGCGTTAGGACAGTCTCTCCCAGAAATACCAGTTTTATCCCCAGAATGGGACAGTTTCCTCAGAAATACCAGATCTCGCCCCAATATTAGGACCGTTTCTCCCAGAAATATCAGCTTTCTCCCCAGAAATATTGTCGGCCAGATAGACCAGTTTTCTCCCAAATATGGGACCTTTTCTCCCACAAATACCAGTTTTCTCCCCTGAAATAGGATAATTTCTCCCACAAATACCTGCTTTATCCCCAAAATAGGACATCTTCTCCCACAAATACCAGCTTTCTGCCTCGAAGTAGGGCAGATTCTCCCAGAAATGCCAGTTTTCTCCCAAATATATAACACATTCTCCCACAAATACCAGTTTTCCGCCTCAAAGGAGGGCTGTTTCTCCCAGAAATACCTGTTTTATCCCCCAAAACAGGACATTTTCTCCCACAAATACCAGCATTCTCCCCAAAACAGCACATTTTCTCCCACAAATACCAGTTTTCTGCCTCAAAATAGCCAAGTTCCACCCACAAACACCACTTTTCTCCACTACATTCGACATTTTCTTCTAGAAATAACAGTTCTCGCCCCAATATCAGGACAGGTCCTCCCAGAAATACCAGCTTTCTCCCCTGAAGTATGTCATTCTCGGCCAGATATACCAGTTTTCTCCCAAATATCGGATATTTTTCTCCCACAAATACCAGCTTTCTCCCCAAATCACGACATTTGCTCCCAGAAATGCAAGATTGTTTCTCAAACGTAGGGCATTTTCTACCAGAAATACCACTTTTCTCCCCCTCAATATTCTATTTTCTTCAAGGAATACCCGATTTCAACTCCAAAATAGGACATTTTCTCCCACAAATACCAGGTCTCCCCCCTGAAATAGGACAATTTCTCCCACAAATACCAGCTTTCTCCCCGCAGATTGGATATTTTCTCCCAGAAATGCCAGTTTTCTCCCAAATATATAACATATTCTCCCAAAAATACCAGTTTTCCGCCTCAAGGGAGGGCAGTTTCTCCCAGAAATACCTGTTTTCTCTACAAAAATAGGACATTTTCTTCTACAAATACCAGCTTCCCCCCGATATTAGGACAGTCTCACCCAGAAGTGCCAGTATTCTCCCCAAAACAGGACATTTTCTACCACAAATACCAGTTTTGTCCCCGCAGATTGGATATTTTCTCCCAGAAATGCCAGTTTTCTCCCAAATATATAACATATTCTCCCACAAATACCAGTTTTCCGCCTCAAAGGAGGGCAGTTTCTCCCAGAAATACCTGTTTTCTCCACCAAAATAGGACATTTTCTCCACCAAAATGCCAGTTTCCCCCCCAATATTAGGACAGTCTCTCCCAGAAATGCCAGTATTCTCCCCAAAACAGCACATTTTCTCCCACAAATACCAGTTTTCTGCCTCAAAATAGGCAAGATCCACCCACAAACACCAGTTTTCTCCACTACATTCGACATTTTCTTCTAGAAATACCAATTTTTACCCCAATATCAGGACAGGTTCTCCCAGAGATACCAGCTTTCTCCCCAGAAATATGTCCTTCTCAGCCAGATATACCAGTTTTCTCCCAAATATTGCACATTTTCTCCCACAAATACCAGCTTTCTCCCCAAATCACGACATTTTCTCCCAGAAATGCAAGATTGTTTCCCAAACGTAGGGCATTTTCTTCCAGAACTACCACTTTTCTCCCCCTAAGTATTCTATTTTCTTCAAGGAATACCCGATTTCCACTCAAATATGGGAACTTTTCTCCCACAAATACCAGTTGTGTCCCCTGAAATAGGACATTTTCTCCCGCAAATACCTCTTTTATCCCCAAAATACGACATTTTCTTCCAGAAATGCCTCTTTTCTCCCAGATATAGAACATATTCTCCCACAAATATCAGTTTTCTCCCCAGAAATATGTCCTTGTCGGCCAGATATACCACTTTTATCCCCAAAATAGGACATTTTCTCCCAGAAACACCTGTTTTATCCCCCAAAACAGGACATTTTCTCCCACAAATACCAGCTTTCTCCCCAAAACAGCACATTTTCTCCCACAAATACCAGTTTTCTGCCTCAAAATAGGCAAGTTCCACCCACAAACACCAGTTTTCTCCACTACATTCGACATTTTCTTCTAGAAATACCAATTTTTACCCCAATATCAGGACAGGTTCTCCCAGGAATACCAGCTTTCTCCCCAGAAATATGTCCTTCTCGGCCAGATATACCAGTTTTCTCCCAAATATCGGATATTTTTCTCCCACAAATACCAGCTTTCTCCCCAAATCACGACATTTGCTCCCAGAAATGCAAGATTGTTTCCCAAACGTAGGACATTTTCTTCCAGAAATACCACTTTTCTCCCCCTAAGTATTCTATTTTCTTCAAGGAATACTCGATTTCAACTCCAAAACAGGACATTTTCTCCCACAAATACCAGCTTTCTCCCCAAAACAGCACATTTTCTCCCACAAATACCAGCTTTCTGCCTCAAAATAGGCAAGTTCCACCCACAAACACCACTTTTCTCCACTACATTCGACATTTTCTTCCAGAAATACCAGTTCTCGCCCCAATATCAGGACAGGTTCTCCCAGAGATACCAGCTTTCTCCCCAGAAATATGTCCTTCTCGGCCAGATATACCAGTTTTCTCCCAAATATCGCACATTTTCTCCCACAAATATCACTTTTCTCCCCCCAGATTGGACGTTTTCTTCCAGAAATGTCAGTTTTCTCCCAAATATATAAATTATTCTCCCAAAAATACCAGTTTTCCGCCTCAAAGGAGGGCAGTTTCTCCCAGAAATACCTGTTTTCTCTACCAAAATAGGACATTTTCTTCTACAAATACCAGTTTCCCCCCCGATATTAGGACAGTCTCACCCAGAAGTGCCAGAATTCTCCCCAAAACAGCACATTTTCTCCCACAAATACCAGTTTTCTGCCTCAAAATAGGCAAGTTCCACACACAAACACCAGTTTTCTCCACTACATTCGACATTTTCTTCTAGAAATACCAATTTTTACCCCAATATCAGGACAGGTTCTCCCAGGAATACCAGCTTTCTCCCCAGAAATATGTCATTGTCGGCCAGATATGCCAGTTTTCTCCCAAATATCGGATATTTTTCTCCCACAAATACCAGCTTTCTCCCCAAATCACGACATTTGCTCCCAGAAATGCAAGATTGTTTCACAGAATCACAGAATCACAGAATCACCAAGGCTGGAAAAGACCTATAAGATCATCCAGTCCAACCATCCACCTATCACTCATGGTTCCCACTAAACTATATCCCTCAACACAACATCCAAACGTTCCTTGAACACCTCCAGGGTCATTGACTCCACCACCTCCCCGGGCAGCCCATTCCAGTGCCCGACCACTCTTTCAGAGAAGTAGTGTTTCCTAATATCCAGCCTGAATCTTCCATGGCGCAGCTTGAAACCATTCCCCCTAGTCCTATCACCAATTACACGAGAGAAGAGGCCGACCCCTAGCTCGCTACAACCTCCCTTCAGGAAGTTGGAGATTGCAGTGAGGTCTCCCCTGAGCCTCCTCTTCTCCAGACTGAACAATCCCAGCTCCCTCAGCCGCTCCTCATAAGGCCTGTGCTCCAGACCCCTCACCAGCTTTGTTGCCCTTCTTTGAACACGCTCCAGGGCCTCAGTGTCTTTCTTGTAGTGAGGGGCCCAGAACTGGACACAGTACTCAAGGTGCGGCCTCACCAGAGCTGAGTACAGGGGGACAATTACTTCCCTGCTCCTGCTGGTCACACTACTTCTGATACAAGCCAGGATGCCATTGGCCTTCTTGGCCACCCGGGCACACTGCTGGCTCATGTTTAGCCGAGCGTCAACCAACACCCCCAGGTCCATTTCCTCTACGCAGTCTTCCAGCCACTCCGCCCCAAGCCTGTAGCGTTGCTTGGGGTTGCCGTGGCCAAAGTGTAGGACCCGGCATTTGGTCTTATTAAACCTCATCCCATTGGCTTCAGCCCAGCTATCCAGCCTGTCCAGATCCCTCTGTAGGGCCTCGCTACCCCCAGGCAGATCGACACTTCCAGCCAGCTTGGTGTCATCTGCAAACTTACTGAGGGTGCACTCAATGCCCTCATCCAGGTCATCAATAAAGATATTGAACAGGACAGGCCCCAGCACCGACCCCTGGGGAACCCCACTCGTGGCCGGTCGCCAGCCGGATTTGGCTCCATTGACCACCACTCTCTGGGCCCGGCCCTCCAGCCAGTTCCTTACCCAGCCAAGAGTGTACCTGTCCAAGCCACGGACTGCCAGCTTCTGCAGGAGAATGCTGTGGGAGACAGTGTCAAAGGCTTTGCTGAAGTCTAGGTAGACTACATCAACAGCCTTTCCCTCATCCACCAGGCGGCTCACTAGATCATAGAAGGAGATCAGGTTGGTCAAGCAGGACCTGCCCTTCGTGGACCCATGCTGGCTAGGCCTGATCCCCCGGTAGTCCCGCACTTGCCGCGTGATCTCCCTCAAGACAATCTGCTCCATAACCTTCCCCGGCACCGAGGTCAGGCTAACAGGCCTGTAGTTCCCCGGGTCCTCCTTACAGCCCTTCTTGTAGATGGGAGTCACATTGGCAAGCTTCCAGTCTTCCGGTACTCTCGGCCAGATACACCAGTTTTCTCCCAAATATGGGACCTTTTCTCCCACAAATACCAGTTTTCTCCCCTGAAATAGGACAATTTCTCCCACAAATACCTGCTTTATCCCCAAAATAGGACATTTTCTCCCACAAATACCAGCTTTCTGCCTCGAAGTAGGGCAGATTCTCCCAGAAATGCCAGTTTTCTCCCAAATATATAACACATTCTCCCACAAATACCAGGTTTCCGCCTCAAAGGAGGGCAGTTTCTCCCAGAAATACCTGTTTTCTCCACCAAAATAGGACATTTTCTCCACCAAAATGCCAGTTTCCCCCCCAATATTAGGACAGTCTCTCCCAGAAATGCCAGTATTCTCCCCAAAACA